>CM056997.1:36361216-36898716 GCA_029891345.1 Dryococelus australis
AGGGGGTCGAAGCCATTAGCGAGCCCTTGTCTCACCTGAGCCACCTGGAAGAGAGAGACTACGATACAAGGAGAACCGGTTGCCACACACCAGCCCGAACAAGCACACAGAAGAGCGGGAGCTACAGAAGGTAATGTCAGGGACTTCCAGGGACAGTTCTATATCACTGTAACCCCAGAGCTCCATGAGCCGAGTTTACGTTGTCAAGGAGGGGAGGGGCGAACTGATATATGATGCATAGCTGGCAATAATATACCTTGTATGAGTCTACTACTGCAACTCAGCCCGTGGGAAGCCACGGCACCCACACCAGGGATTGAACCCGAAACAGCTGCACCCAGAAGACTATTACTACACGCTGATGCCAGTGACACTATATATGCACGTTAATTATGTGCCCCTGCATAGCCAGCCAAACAAAGCCGGTCTGCTCCTAAACGAGCATCACATACCACCTGCAATCAAAAAACTACCCCACTTCCAACCCTTGCCAAGAAAGTGCAGCAAGGGATGATGCGGCCACACATGGAGGTGTCGGCCAGCCGAAGATGCCCAAACAGCCAGAAGGAAGGGCACACGTAAGGTAGAGATTCCTACTAGGTACACTCCATGAGGAAGCAACTGGACCACTGGGGTCAGCTAACCCACTCCATCCACTATGTGAAATTCGCCGGTTGGAGTGCCAGGCCTGATGAGATGTGTCCCGGTAGCCTTTGGTAACATTTTAGCACCACCCCAAGTTAGCAAACCCGCTCTATCCACCACACAAGATTTGCCGGTTGGAGCGCTAGGACTGATTCGGCATGACATTATTGCATGTGGATACTATAGCTAGGGAATTCTGTCACATGCCCTTGCTTGCTATGACGACCTGTTGAACTTACCCCATGCCATTCACCCAACAAGGAGGGACTAAGTGGTCCAATAAGAAAGCAGCTACGGCTCCTACAGCCAACCAATTACCAAGTAACCTGTCCCAGTTGGCCTTCAGCTTTTCCTTCACTCAGAAACCGGCAAAAGCCATCCACCGACTGCAGGCGCCTCACTCCTCAGTCTCCCCTAGCCATTTATTTAAGTCACTCCTGAAGATTGGCGGCACACCTCATCCAGTTGTCATCCACCTCCAGCTCATACTGCCTGGGCCTTGCCAGCACCGTTTATCGATCAACGCCGCCCGCCATCGTCACCCAGAGCCCAGCCATGCCAAGACCAGCGAGCTCCAGGTATTTCCGGATGGGGCCCTGAGAGTCACCTACAGCAGCCTGCCAACAGAGATCCTCAGCATGGCCTGCAGGTATTAAGCTAGCGTCAACTGCCAACTTTACAACCTTAGATGCCTACAGAATTTGCAACCACCTGACCAGGCTGTCTGTACACCATCTCTGTAAGAGCCCGGGCGAATCCGCAGTAACCAGCCTGCAAGGTCACCAAGGGTTCTCTGTCTGACCCCGCTTTAAAAAACCATAGACTAGTTGCGTGCCAAGCATCCTGACCATCACGCATCAATGTAATCAATGTAGATTATTAACCAGTATTTTAATTGCTTAGTATTTGTTTAGGAATGATATCACCTCTATACTTTTATATAAGGCTCTGTTCAATCTGTTTCTAAAAACATCTACAAAATAGATAAGGAAGATGATGATATTTTAGTAGCTAAACTGCTTCAATCTCAAAATTTTCAATTTAGAGCCATGTTTACACTTTTGACTACCCAGGTACCATTTGTGTTTGTCACCTTCATATCATTACCCTGATAAGAAATCCTCATAACACCTGTCTGGGTTGTTTGTACATTTTACGCCTTTATAACAAAACAAATAACTGGTCTACTACAAAAAGTTTATATCTCCAGTGATGTTAAAAATAATCTACAAACAAAAAATGGAAACCTCGTGAGTTGGATTTCAAACAGCAAAATACTTGTTCATCCACTTCTTATTTCTAATGCAAATTTATCTTCAAATGTGGGTTAATAACAATTTTGTTTCAAACAACAAAAAATTGTCTTCGAAGTCCAAGTAATTGTGTTTTATTTTGATCCTGTACAATACCAGTTTTTAGGATTTCAAACTTTCCTCAAAAAGATTATGATATCTCTTGTAAAAATGTGAGCCATGTTCAGTAATTATTCTCGGTTTTGTTTGATAAGGGTACAAAACAAAAGTTTAAGTAAAACAGAGCAGTCTTGAATCAAACACAGGTCAAAATATTGTGGTCTACAAGTAATTTCCAATTTGGTTAATCTTTGGAGCATGTGGTAGCCATCCTAGACAAAAGTATGCACCGAGTACCTGCAAAGCAGTGTTTATATTTGACTCAACAACTAAAGTTCTTAGTTATTTTTTACTTAGGGTTAGTAAAGACTTTCTGAATGAAATTTTTGTGAGCCTTCGCGCTGTTATAAATAAAATAAAAGAAATTTTCAATCCAAATTGGAAAAGAATCATAAAACATTATTAAAATGAAACATTCAGCAAAGAAAATTTGTGAACATGTATTGCTATGGTTCTTAATGAGAGTATTTTGCCACACAGAAAGTCTGTTAATCGAAACCCTATTGCAGTTTTGAATTTCCATTTTAAGTCACTGTTTTAGGTCTTCCCTGGCAAATTTTAAATTCCAGGCATCTTAGGAATTTACAGGTATGATAAATACTCATTTTTCTCATTGGTCTGATGAAAAACAATGCTCTTTTCTCTCACAAAATTTCTTACTTCAGAATTTAGATAAAATGAAGGAGTAACATACAATTATCAAAACTAACCTTTCTGTATTTCTTTTTCAGCATCTTCGCTTTTTGTATTGTAGTGCGAGCCTCTACTACGTAATCCTTGGTGTTCATAACTTGATTTTCTACGTTGTTGATCATGTCCCCCTGGAATTGAGACAAGGGTTGTAATTATGAACACCATATTCTGGTGTAACTTCTCATTCATACACAGCATATTTTGCTTGATCTTATGAGACTTATCATTGGGGGGGAGAAATGATCACACGAATAGTCTGATATAACAGAAAGGTGACCAATATAAGCCTACAGAATTGAGACACTTAAGTTTGAATATACACTATTGACCAAAAAGTAATTGGGCACCAGTGAAGATAGGTAATTCAGAACGTCAGTTGACATGTGTGGCCGCCATATGCTGCAGACCGGTGTAAAACCAGTTGACAAGGAGATGGCACGAGGTACAGAGCTACCGGACTTCGATAAGGGCGTGATTGTGGGCTGTCTAGCCAGGCGATTGCACAGAAGGTAAACAGGCCCAAATCAACGGTCGCGTTCATCCTGCATAAGTGGTAGGTTGATGGGCATTGTGCCAATGCTGCACGTTCTGGGTGACCTCCAATCTTGACCGACAGAAATCACAGAACCCTGAAACGTGAAATTGTCGAAAATAGGGCACAATCCATGGCTACCATCTGACAGGAGTTTCATGCAGCAACAGGATTATCGGTTTCCATTGGAACATTGCATACAGAGTCCCACCCACTTGGATATTTCGGAAGAGCAGCTGCACATAAGCCCCATATCACGACAAGCAATGAAGCTCGGCGACTCAGGTGGTGTTTGGACCGTCGCAACTGGACAGTGGAGCAGTGGAAATCGGTTCTGTGGAGTGTTGAGTCGAGGTTTACATTTTTCCGGTCCGATGGACGTGTATGGATGTGGCGTCTACCCGGGGAACGGCTTCTGCCGGAGTGTATAGTGCCAACTAGGAAATTCGGTGGTGGTGGAGTGATGGTGTGGGGCTGTTTCACGGCCTTCGGCGTAGGACCGCTGGTGTTTGTCCGTGGTAGCATGAACACAGAGGACTATTGTAACATCCTGGATAATGAAATGCTTCCAACATTGTGGCGTTTTTACGGAATTGACCCGTGTTACTTCCAGGATGGCAATGCCAGGTGCCATGTTTCAAGGGCTACTATGCAGTGGTGCGCCGACAATGTTAGCCGATTGGACTGGCTCGTCCAGAGCCTCGACCTCAACCCTATAGAACATTTTTAGGACGAATTGGATCGCCGGGTGAGGGCTCGTCAGGCGCGGCCAAAATCTATTGCTCAACTCATGGAATGGTTGCAAGAGGAATGGCAATGAATCCCCATGGATGTCCTGTAAACACTCGTAGAGAGCATGCCAGACAGGGTGGCTTCTGTTATAGCCTCAAGATGTGGCCCTACGAGATTCTAACCGGGTGACAACCACCGAGCAAACATTGTGGACAGGTGCCCAATTACTTTTTGGTCGATAGTTTATGTAGTATGTATTAAAATTGTTATTTCAGCATTACATTTCTTGTACTGTGGTGTTGAGTGTAGGTGATGAACACAAATTGGCAAGTGATTGAACTATCTGAGTATCGAGACTGGAACTGACTCCAGAGGTACACCTATAATAGCAGGAATTACAAAACGGGCACAGATAGCTGCAACATTTTTGAGAGTGAAATTTGCACAAAAGCGAGTGCGCTAGTGAATGAATTTCATATACACACACAAACAACTTAACAGTTCTCAGTAAGCTAAGAGCTGGAATAGAGATATGTTTATCCATATGTGTTATTGTCTAATTGTAACAAAGTAAAATTAAAGGCTGTTCACGATAAAGTGAGCACTTTTGAAATCAACCTTAGAAAAAAGTCACTGTCCCTTCCTGTATATATTTTATAGATGCCCTGAGTGGTATGCGCCCAGTAAAGTTGGTAACAATGGATGGGAAATAGTTTCCTACCTTAACATCAAATAAAAAGTGTTAGGTAACCATTCCTGATCATTTAGATTATTTATTTTGATTTGTTTTTTTAATGCTTCAAAGTGTAAAAATGAGTAGATTTGTAAAATATTTACTTTTCTAATAATTACACAGTTTTACATGACCAACGCATGAATAAAGTGATGAGACCCGTGACAATGTTAATCTTTTACCTAAGACTGAAGAATACACAACATACATACAAGTAGATCTTAAGCAAGGCTTTCAAAAGTGCTCATTTTTCCATGAATAGCCTATACGAGACATTGCCTTGTAAATGCATTGCATCTGTAACAATTACAGTTTAGTTGAAATAATGTCCCAAGACCTAGGTCCAGTAACACCCACCAGAGTTATGAAAAAAAAATGCAGCGTAATTAAAACTTAAGTTACAAGCCATACCTGCAGTTAGTCTTTACTCTTTACCCACAACATCCGGTTTAGTCTCTTCACTGCATGAGCATAACAATTATGGGTCATTAAGACTTTGCTATATAGGTGGAAAAGAAAATTGGTTCTTGCAAAAAACAGAGCAAATGAACTAATGATGGGCCCTAGTATATACAGTATAGTGTCAAATTATGAATATTTTACTACGCCAAGTGGAATGAAGATAGTGGATTGAGGCTGACCTGCTGCTCGATCAGGATCGCCATGTTGACGAACATGTCCTTCACCTCCTGCAGTGAGTTCTCGACTTTCTGGAGCTCCTTCTGCCGGGTATGCAGGTCATCCAGGCCTGTTTAGCCACCATCGTCTCCAGTAGAATCTGGGGGCAGTCGTGAAGATGCACAATTATGACTTTCAATCAGAAATTATTAGCACTTAGACTGTAGAAATAATTTTAATCAGCATGTAGAAAAGACAAACACATCATATTTCCACTGTCTCCTCGCTTTCCTTCACCTTTTCCATCTTTCAACAAGCTTACGTATTTCTTCATTATAAAATAATTTAGGCTGAGCTGCAAGTCACGAATGCACCACTGTTATCACTTCATCACCAAAAGTGAAATTTCATCCTTGTAGGGCTCCTTTCAGTGAATCAAACTGATTATTCAATGGGTCAAGATCACGACAATGAGGAGGATGCTTTAACATCACAAAACAAATTTTTGCAGTGTGTTGACAGTGTGGACAGAAGTATGAGGATGTGCGTAACAGGTGTGCAGATTATTTTTAACATGCCCTCATAGATATTGTTGAAAAATACTGGTACCTCTCACCCCACCAGCTTTATTTACATCCACAATTGTCATCTATGTTTGAATACTTGAATTTATCTAGAGGACCATTTAGATTTGAGTCACTAGAGTATTGCGTACTCTATTATAGAGTTGTGCATGTGGTTACAAGGCACTGTGAAGGCTGCACGTTAACTAAAGCAAAAGCAAGATATTAAGTGTTTTCTATATACATGAGTAAAATATATTTCCATAAAAATTACTACCTCCTCTCGCAATGTAAATAGTATAAAAATGCCTATTCGAGCACAACCTCCAGTTATCAGAAAAACAACGGTAAATTAAATGCTCGAGCCATCAGAAAACCCTCAGAAAAAATTACTCTTAATTTTTGATCCAAAACATCAAATGCAGATTCGGCACCACCGCAGAAAAGTTGCATTTGTGAGCAGTTGCATAAAAGTGGGTCAAAAAGTTGCATTTGGTCAGATCGTAGTCTTTAGAAAAAAAAGTTGCATTAAACTTCGTGTTTGAGTGCATCTGCAAAAATACGTGTAAAAAGTTGCGGTTGAACACAACCACAAAAAAAGGTGGCTTAAAAAATTTGAATACGTAAAAAATTAAATATTGTATATAATAAAAATGGATCAGTTGCTAAATGTATTAAACGGAACCAAACAATTTAAGAAACTTTCCGAACTTACAATTGGGCAGTCCTATCCCATAAACCATGCTGAAATAAATGATACACGGTATGGATACAAATTTAAAGTAACCTTACCAGACAGATATGTTCAGATTTTCAGTGAAAACGTTTTAAATGATGTTAATAGTGGAGGTATAAGTTTTGCATATGATGGAATGGTGGATTGTGGTGTTAAACAAATGCATTCTATTCTGTTTTTAAAGAGTAAATGATCGTCGTCGTATAATTAGACATCAGTTGATTTTTATATGTGCTCATATCGCTATAAAGTTTTAATGGTTATCCAATCATTAAAACACAATTATCGCTCTGGCTTCGGCAATGTGCTACAACATAGTCTAATTAAAAATTTAGATACGCATCTCCAAATTCGACATATTAAAGTAGCTGAAAGATTGAATTCTTTTTCTAAATCTTTCATTGCGCTTTCTATAGAAATATTATTCATCTATATCACATGAAACTTTAATAGTTTAAAAACTATTAAAGTTATTATAAATAGAATATGACTACTTCCAACCCAAAAAATATCTACGGTCTCATCTCTAATACCACTGTTCTTTCGGACAAATCAGAGTTACCTTTTTCGTCCTTAATTTCAACTATTATTTCATTAACTTGATTTGTTTGCACTGGAAAAAATAATGGATAAGCTGGTTCGTAATAGATCGTGTCGCCAAATCCAAATGTTCTTGGTTTAAAAGTGGTAATTATATTAGTTTCTCTATGATTATATTCATCATGTTTTAATATCATACCATTTACTATATTACAGTGTATATTTATTATTTCAAATGGAGCAAATTTTGGAATTGTATCGCCATAACAGTCCACATTTGCTTTCAGAGTTTTATTTTCTACGAAACCCAAAAGTTTACCTATTGAACCCCGTTTTCCAAACTGTAATTTAAGTGAACATTTTAGTTTCACTCTGTTATTTTATCCAGCTCGAAAGATATATAATTTTCTTTCCCACCCATTGAAGATCTTTTAAGCTATATTGGCCAACTGAAATATCAATTGGTGATTCCATATCATTCTGGCCCACTAAATATATATTATTTTTCCCAGAGATAATGTTATGCGTTAGATAAGTAGTATAGAACTGAACTAAAGCCAATGAGTGCCCCTCTATCTCTAAAGGGTAATGTAGTCTTTTCTTCAACACTGATTTGTCATCTGTTAGTTTGAATACTTTACTCATTTATTATATTATTTTTAAAAAATCTATTAATAAATGAGCAAGGAAAACATGAAACATGTAGACTAGGTTATTAAAATAAGAATACCAGACAAGACTGTATCGACAAAATTTTATATATGCTCAGGGATGGTTGGACTTTGGTACTCTCTATGTGTGTTCAAAAAGTCTGGACCAACCAAAATATATCAATTTAAAGAAAGATATAGATATAGCATCGAAATTATTTAATGAACTGATAGGATACTTATTTCCATCAAATGAAGAAATGGTTGATTATAAATGAATGACATAAAGAGTCTGTAGTTGTTTTCGATGATATCATACTTGAAAACCAAAATATGGTGAGGGATTACTTTACTCGCGGTAGACACAAAGATATTGATTGTTTCTATTTAGCCCAGACATACTCAAAAGTATCTAAGCAGCTTATAAGAGACAATGCCAATTTTCTTTGCATATTCAGACAAGACGATACAAATCTTAAACATATTCATAGTGATTTTGTTGGTGGTGATATGTCGTTTGAGAAATTTAGGAGACTTGTTCAAAATGTTGGAATAATGAATATGGTTTTGTTACAATACATGTGACTTGTAAGTTAAATAATGGTAAGTACCGTAATAAAATTAAAGACTTTTTAAAGTCTTAGATTATAAGCAAGTTTTGTTTCTAATGAAAGTGTTTCCATTAAAAACCAGATAATCTATCTTTAATGTATTATTTACCATAGCTATTTCAATAAACACAATTGTACCTTCGGGTACATTGTGGGCTTTTGGTATTTTAAAATATATTATATCATCAGAGGATACTTCAAAAGTTTTATACATGTCAATTTTTTTCCATTGATGGTATAAGTTGATAACACTTTTATATTTTTCTGGTTTTATTATTATTTCAACTATAGTTCCATCTCTCATAAAAAAAATATTTGTCTTGACTACTACCCAAGTAAAATATTTGTTCTTTTGAGCTGTATTTCCCAACTAAACAAATAATGTTGATTCTGTTTTTGTGATAGTACTCTAAATTGACTGCATCCATCGGTGAAATGGGTTCTCCCACATGTCTTAGTCTTTTTTGTTCAAAATCTATATTATTATCTACTTCCAAGTAAGTAAGATAGGCGTTATCCAATGATCTTTTATTTCTTGTCAGTATGGCTATAAAGTCGTTGAACTGTGTGTAGGAAACAAAATCATTAGGATTGATCTTCTCAGTAGTTGTATCATTGTCCGTGTGTTCTTTAATTTGATCTTCAATCCAAGAGCTGGTTAATACATTTCCACATATATCCATTGATTATTAATAGTGAAATAATTTTTGGAAATTTAAAATTATGTGAAAAGTGATTTAGCGCAATTGCACACAAATGACCACAAGTTACTTGATTGAAATTTTGAATTCTATCATCGTTACAAAAAATATTACTTCCAAGATATGCTATTAATTGTTGTTTGCTTTTTTCCAATAGCATACCCAGTGTGTACCAGAGTTTATTGAAACATCTAGATTAACAATCCAACATTCATTATCGAGTGGCGTATTAAGCAGCTCATCGATCATAAATACATCCCGAAAATTTTTAATGTGTAATTTTTTTAACAATTTTATCAATATCAAAGTTACTGAGTGCAGTTACTTTTTTTTAACATTTTTACCCCACTTAATTTTCTTCATTCCCTTGCCGTATTCCTCCATCAGGCATGCTACACGCCTGTAACCACTTCAATCGTAAAGAGAATAATTTTCTCTGCCAGAATAATATTTTGTTGGAATTTTGTTCGCCATTTTCACAAAGAAATATTGCAATTTCACCTGCACCACATGGTCCGCTACGAACTTCATCCAGCGGTATCCGCGCCATATAATAAACATTTTTTCACACATGTGTATTTATTGTGACTACTCATCTGATGCCCAATTATCTTTTAAGGGTGTTATGTAATTTTCTAATTTGTGTATGGTGATATTTCGTCCCTCCTAGCCGGCTCTGTGTACAGGCCATCACCACACTACCCACGTGCTGGAGGGTGAGCCCAGATGAGTTTGCGTTATTGATGCCAAGTATTCACACGTGTTAAATGTTTTCATCAAGGGTTTCATTTGTAATTCACAGTGTCCTGTCTTCAGGGAAAAACAGTCAGGCCACCCTAGCGGCTGTCGGCCCTCTTTCCTTGTGAAGATTGTGTTTTCACGCACCTTGGTGAGATCATCCATCTAGGCTTGCACTAGATTAATTGCGGGCTGGGTAGCACCCAAGCAGAATTGGCTAGGAATGACCGAGAGTATCATAATTTCATTGGCACGTTGATCTGTACGAGCAATAATAATAAATACAAGTATACAGTGAACTGACCTCTTTTATACAGTAGTGACAGTGTCCTAGCCACATGGATTTTATTTAAGTGCTTATTTTCAAAGTGATGTTTAATAAAAGTTTAGTATTTCCTACATGTTTGAAAGTACTCACAGGTGAGACGGACACACAGAACCCACAGCATCCCTGAGAACCCTGAGTCTCAATAGTGCGGTGATTGGGAAGCACCGCTGGTGCCCATATTACCAGTAAGTATTTGTGTCATCGTTCGTCTCGTGTCTCGCCCGATGGCGTCAACTGAGACAACAAAAATATAAGACAAAAACATATATTCAATTTCCCCATTAAGTGATTATTAAGGCAGCCATGTGTCCCCAAAAATCAAGTTTTGAAATGCTTTTAGTTAAAAATATCAGAAAGAACTTGCAATTAAGCATCACATCAGTGAAATAGTGATTTGTGTAATGAAGATATTACACCTGTGAAAATGAGATTGGTAATATTGTCCCCCTTAATTAAGTAAATAGTAATTGCCACCTTATGTATGTATCTATGCAAGAAACGTGTGCATTATGTGTTACATACCTATCAGGCCAACTCACCCTATTTGATATTTCCACGTGGATTCATAATTTGTCTTAAAGTGTTAATTGATTAGTTTTACAAAGTTTCATGTGAACATTTCCGGAGGTGTAAGATCTCTATTTTATAAATCACTATTTACTGATTTGTCACTTAAGAGTGGGTTGGACCCCGCGTTTTTTCTGAAATAGTTGTTTGCGCGAATACGCATATTTCGGTAAACAAATGTTCTGCAAATACGACTTTTTGTCAGAAAAGATAACAATTATATATGCCCTATTTTTTTACTTTTGTCATATTAAGGGTATTTTTGGAGAAAAAAAATTTGTGAAAATTTTCAAATATCACTTTTTTAAAGCTTGCCTATGCAGTTTCCTTAAGCAGCAAGAGAAAAGTACAAATATACAGTTGTTTAATTTGTGGTCTTTCATAGTGTGTAATAAAACCTATATTTACAGAGCTAATTTGCACAGTACAGTGTTACGCCAGAAACACTGCATGCCTTGCTTGTATGAGCATGAGGCACTAGGCATGTGTGTAAGTATCACTCCCTTGTTTTTTGACCTTGGATGCAGGGTTCCCACAGGGATCCATCCCACTCTTAATCGCAAGTAGTTTATGGAATTTTTCACTTAAATCATTTTAAAACTCAATTTTTGGGGGCCCACAGCTCCCTTAGTAATCAGTTTAGGAAAAAGTGGTGGGATTTTTTTTTCTTATATGTTCATAAGGAATTATCTGCCGGATTTTGTCTGTGGTGTTCAGATTCACTGAGGGTACAGGTATATGAACCTGTTTTCATATGCCATCAGATGTTACGTAAGGGATTTTCACTAATCGTTAAAAAGTATGCTGTCACTAGCTATGAATAGAGAGGTACAAATTTGTACAAATTTTGAAACAAATTAAAATTTGTCATGATGACTTAACATCATTGACATGCATGGTGAAAAATTACTGAAATAACTGCAAAGGTGTTGAGTTACTTAATGGCTACCTACATACAGTGAAGGTAAATTTTGTTTAGCTGTGAAGTATTACTTACATAAGTTCATCTGTTGCCTTTGATTTTTCATTCCCGATTTTATGTTGTTCCTCTGCATCCCAATATTCCAAAATATTTTTAGACACAAGCTTTCTTCATGTATGTGTTGATAAAATAATGCATGCTGATAAAATAATATGAAGTTTCCATCATACAGTGTGAGAGAGAGAGTGTGTTGGGGTTTTTTTTTTAAGATAGTCATTTTGTTATCTAGTAATTTGGAACTTATGTAACAGCATGTGTTATATTGTAACTTGGTGAATGTTTTGTTGGCATAATTTTTTGAACATACATTATCTGTGAAAGGATTCTGTTCTCCATTGTCAATCTCCTGCAGGATCTCTTCATTGGTCACAGATCGCCGTACTGTGGGAAATAAAATAAAAATTAGTGATGCTGAAATTTATTTTAACACAGCTTAATAATTTTTTGTTAACTACCGGTATACTTATACTTCAGCTAACTGAATAAACAAAGCTTAATTTCAATGTACCGGTCTTATACAAGATTCCGGGGAAGCCTCTTTGTAAATAAAGTTTGAATACATTGTGAGATAGGTACATGCATTAACATCTAAATACATCTTGTGTTACATTTTAACTAACTAGCCTGTGAATGCAAAAATGTATTTATGTTTTAATTTTACTGAACATGAATATCGTTAAAAATTAGACAATTTGCTTGGAGTGCTCGTATTTTCCACTCTAATACATATATTTACATATTGACGCCGGCTAAGAGCCAGTCACAGCTAGACCACGATGGCACTCGCCGCTAACAGTAGCACGTGGGTAAGCACATGGTCGCAGCCCGCTACAAATATGGACTTTCTCAAAACAGGATAATGTGTTTCAGTGTCTTATTTATTTCTTTCCAGGGTAAAATTTCTTTAGAAGTGTAACATGTTTCATTTTCAGAGTCTTGTGTAATGTTGATAATTTAAAAAAAATTTAAAGTGTGCATGGCACTGAAGAGAAACACAATAATATTCAGGCGAATATGACTTCAAAAGACAATTTAATAATTACCAGAAAATATAACTTTTAATTCTGTCTGTAAAATAGTTTGATAATTCTTTTGGTGCCATTTCAATTTGCAATACAACATTTTTACTCGGTATGCGTTACACTTCTGCTTGTGTGAACCCTGTAGGCAGCCATGGTAGGTACGCGTGACCCCTGCCTCTGGGCAGTTGTCCTAGGATAGCTGGTGAGTTAAGACGCTGTCACGTACGCACTTCATACTTTTGCACTGATGTAGGTTTCAATAGCACTTTTAGTTTACTGGTTGACCTTTGCCTTGCATATGTTTTCCCAGACATCCCCAGCATAACGCTATCCGCGTAAATTAATTATTTGCAGCCTTTCAGGCTTTTTGGAATTTAAACGAGATGAGAGCAGGAGATGTCGGAGAGGCCATGTGTATCAGGCACCATCCGCCCATGTTTAGAGCTTTTCATTGTAATTTCTGTTTAATTGCACCAAGCAAAATTAAGGGTAATGTATTTGTATAATTATTTGAGGGTTTTGTCATGTTAAATTGTTTTGCAGCCACATCGCTCACAGCCACAAGGTTAGATACCATCAAGTCTGTATCTGCGCCATCATCGCGTTATGAGGGCTAATTCTTGTTCCATTGTGTAACTAAATTTTATCTCAGTGTTTATGTAATATTTTCAATAAGGGTTCTTGTATTTTTCATGTTTGATGCATTTTGTTCATGACCACACGGTCAATTCATGTACTTGTGTTTTCCCACCATCCGGCACCTTGAGAGCTTTTGTATGCTTGTTTAGTGACAGGAATATTTTGCTAATGCCCACATCATTTTGGCTGATGATTCTTGGAATGAATTTACCGTAAAATACTGTATTTTCATGCCCGCCCACATGGTCTGCTACGAACTCGGGTCCAGCAGTATCCACACCATCTAAAGATAATTTCACAAACCTGTGTGTTTATTTTGCCTGCTCATAATGTGTCCCATGTTCAACCAATGATATTTTGTGTAATTTTGTACGGCGAGACTATTTTTGCACTAACCTGCCATGTGTATGACCGTCACCACACACCACGTGGTTCGCTGATGAGTCCCGACGCGTAGGAGCTAGTAGCATAAATATCCGCACGTGTTAATTTCGTATGCCCCTTGCCTTGTGGAGGCTGTGTTCTCAAACACTGCGGAGAATCATCCAGTCAAAGTGCGCAAGTTAAGTAACGTGCTTGGGGAATCACCCACCGGAAATGGCTCGTCACGTCCGAGGAGTAACTTCATATCAATTTTTTTTTGGCACATTGTAATCTGGTCAGAATAAACTTACCTCTCAGTGTAAAATTTGAATGGTTCTTTTTTGTAGCATCAGTACACAGCCCAGCCAAAGTGTGTGATTTTTGCGGTGTTATGTATAAAAGTTGTTTTGTAAGTATGCACGGGTGAGACAAACACATAGAACCCACATCATCCCTGAGCTCCCAGAGTCTCAAAGTGCAGTGTGTAGGAACCACCGCTGGCGCCCATCAACCGCAGGTAAAATGTGTATCGTAATTGTCTCCGTGTCTCACCCAATGGCATCAATATCCATTGTAGATATCATCTAATTTCCATTCAGTGGTTGAGGAACAATTTTTACAATCACATTGGCACATATCATATTTACCATAAATGTAATTTTTCCGCACCAAATAATTTTTGTTGAGTATTTGAATGGTCCTGTAAAGACAAAATGGAAGTAAAAAGAAATGTTTTCATTCCTAATCTTCTAGCGTTTCCAACAGTTATTAAATGAAGTAAATATTTTAATATTACTGTGCTATAGTAAAATATTTTGTTCTGAATGATTTACAAGATTTTTATATGCTTAACTTTTTGTAACAAGAACGTGATGCATGTGCTCCTCTTCACTTGACGTTGGGAGCACTAAAGTTGTTGACACTCTAATGTGAACTCTTTGCAGCCTATGAACTGAGCAATCAAGACATCTGCAGTATAGTCATATTCAGTGTAATACAATCAATACCAGTAATGGTCACTTCTTGTCAGTGTTGCCCGAAACCTCAAGGAAACATATTTTCATGTTAATCTTATAATTTGTATGGATGTTATGCTTTATATTTCTCTGTTTCAGAGTGATGTTCTGCACGTGTTTTGGTAGCTGCAAATAATCTGCTGCAACTTCCAGTTTGGTAGTTTAAAGAAGAATATAGTGCGGAGTTGCTCTACGTTTTAAAGTTAGTTACGACTTCCGAGTTGAGGCGTTAGGGACATACTGTTATACACGCTGGATTGCACTACAAGAATTCCACCTTAACTTTCTGGAAAGCAGAAACAAAATTATTGCTGAGCACAAGTTGCATACATGATAAAATTCCTGTTTCCTTGTAGTAATAACATTTATTGTCTTGAGAAACTGTTTCTCCCTGTGTACAAAATTGATCTATATGTTTTGACTATTTTCATGTGGCATTCATTAATCATGTAATGTTGAATTATTCACAAACTTAATTCCTGTTTCCAATGTGTCATTATTTACTAACAGTTAGTGTTGGATTGTATAACCAATGTTTTATTTGCTTAGTTTCTTGATTTTTCTAAGGAAAAAAAGCAAAGACTTTGGAATGGGAGTGACACTGCATGTTCATAAACAAAATAAATTGTGGAATAATGGAAAGTAAAAGTAGGTAAATGTGGAAACTTACCTATCCTCAGCTGCTGCCGTACCAACTCAGTACATCGTTCCTGGTGCTGCATTAGTGTACTGTTGTACCCAACGATGGCATCTCGAATGGCTCTCTGCAGCGAGCTAGAGTGTATCCTCAGGAGGCGGGAGATGACCGGCTCATACCCGTCTACTTGCTCCTTCGGCACCCTCTTCGTCAGCTCTTAAACAGCATTGCCAACAGCCTGTTAACCACACGCCAACCATGTTTTACATCAAAAATTTTGATGTGGGAGTACAGAAATGTTGGTGCCCCCTGCTTATTGCATGGAAGGCTGTAGTTGCATATACTTTGCTCAAATTTCTTTCTAAAATTTTCATACACACATTCCCATGTTCTAGGAAGGGACTAAACTACTATTTGGTAAGCAGTTTTTTCCTTACAGTTTTAAAATTGTGGCAAGCTTTAAAATATCATTAAGTAAGTGGCTAATAGTCAGATTTTTTAAGTATGTTAAGTTTATACAAAGAACGGTGTTGCTAATATTAATGACATTAAAATGGCATACTGGAATGAGAGTATTGATTTTGGGAATCAATGTCGCGCAACTCTTCCTTAATACTGCATAAAAAACTAAAATGGATGCTTCGAGGCGTCTTCTGAAAGGTCCAAAACTGCTTTGAAATTCCCCTGAACCAGATGTATGACGAAGAAGCATTTGTGATGCTACTATGGTGGCACTTTTAGATTCCACTTGAGCATCACCCTCTCCCCCCTCCCCTTTTCTGCCATGCCTATATTGGCTTTTTCTGCAGAAACATTACAATGCACAAAACTGTCACTTTGTGGAAGCTGCAAGTTAAATGTCCGTGATTTTATTTATGGCTTAACTTGTTTTGTTATCCGTTTGAATTTACCCACAGAAAACTAAAAGCAGGACTGTAGAATTTTGGCTACTCATTCATAGTTGTGTGACATTTCAAAGTCGTGTAAAAGATTCTTATGGTCACTGTGCATTAATAAGTCATTTTCAGTTGCATTATTCATAGTTGTGCAGTTGTTTTTAGCTACTTATTATTTTTTAAAGGATTCATTGTAATCCATCATCACCATACTCAATTTCAAATGACATGTGAGAACATCACTACAGCTATCAACTGTGCAACAATATTATAAGCCACCAGACATAACAATAAAATTGAATTACAAAGAAATAAAAGGTTTATTATAACATTAAATAACAACTACCCCTTTTATCTGCAAAGTGGCACAATGATTTAAGCTCCAGTCTGATAGCAAAATGCATTTCCAGCACTAACATAATTGCAAAGTATTGGGAAGCCTTCGATAGAAGGAGAGGAAGCCTATCTTCGTAGTTCACCAAATAAGTATCCACCTACAGGTGTTCCTATCTTCCTCAAAGAATACTGTCAACTTACATGCCATAGCTAAGTGCACAATAAAATGTTTCATGTCAAATCTGTGTTATTATATTCCCTGCGACGATGGCGCCTTCACCTTGTGTCGTTGCAGTGCTCAGCATTTGGCTAGCTCTTTGACAGGCTTCAATCCCCTCCCTAGCTTTCCCATTGATACCATCCCTCATTTCCCTCCATGACCAGGGGGTTTAAGTTTATTTAATGGGGTGCACGAGACGATCTACGCTTACCTGCTGCCCGAGGTGTGCTTAATTGGACTGTGACACCTGCTGAACGAGAGAACGGAAACATTTTGTAAAATTGTCAGTCTTTAATTATTAGAGGCAAAATGGGAATTTGGCTCTTTATAAGGCATTTCTGTGGCAGAAGGAACTCACTTAAGGTGAGTCATGGCGGCCTTTAACCTAGGACTCGTTTATTTGTAAACTGTAATTTTGTGGCATAGTTGCATTCGTTTCTGGGCTTTTCCTGCTCGTGGTATTTTTCAAAATTCAGTTTCTTTTACCTTTCTATATTGTATGTTAGGATAACTAAATGCTCGCATCCAATGTTTGCTCCGTTGTCGTAATGCAGAACTTTGCTTGGTGCCCATATATAGCTTGGTCAAATGGTGTTTCAGACGCAGCCACAACTGTCTACTGATATTGGCATAGCTGTTACATATTTTAATTTGGTGTTATCATTTTTAATTACCCATGCCTTTGTAGAACGTTACGTCGCCTTGGGTAATAGTCTATATATTTTAATGGTAAATTTTAATTTATTTTAGTGTATCTTTTATGAGAGAAGGCTTTATTGGGGCACTCTTTAAGGTGTGTCACCCTCCTTCTCTGCACCAGCTAGATGTGCATCTGAAATTCCTAAAGCCTTAATGAATTTAATGTGACTTTTAGAGTGTGTTCTTGACATTGCCTTTTGATGAAAAATAACATTTGGCGAACGTAAGAATAAGCTGTTTTTTCTACTTGTTTCAGAAACACAAGTATCTAGTCACGAATATTTGGCCATTTGTTACGTTGGTTTTGTTATGTTGTTTCTATAAATTTTAAGTGGAATGTATAACCTTAAAAGTAAGATTTTAATGCATGTGGAATTTTGCTTATGGCATGCAAGGTTATTGGTGCTACAAGAATTGTATTCAAGTTATAGTATAAACATGAATGAGCTTCATGCTTTTTCATGGTTAGTTTTGCACCGAGGCTAATATTTTCAGTCACTTTAATGTTTTACAAAGTGAATTTAATGTTACTGAAGTTGGGCACATATGCGCAGGCATTCTGGTTATGGTAAAGGAATTAAATGATAAGTGAACTTGGCACCTTGTGCACACATTACTTTAGTTGTCAAATGGAATGAATTGTTTGTTACGCGTGTGAGTGCTAGTAAAATTCAGTGTTCATAATAGCCTCTTTAATGAGAATTACTGTGTTAATGTAGAATATTTTTAACTTAAAATATTTCAAAGTGACTTATTTTCTTGTTGTTTTGGTTTATCATTTATTGGCCAAGCCTTGTGCAACTGAGATGTGGAATTGGGCAATTTATGTTAAATAAAGTTTCTTGCCTGAATATTGTGTTCAAAAATATTTGTGCATGGCACATCCCAATTTACATAATTTCTATTAAATAAGAAATTAAAAAATTTTGTGAATCAATGAATTGCAGATTTATGTGCCAATGTAAGTATTGATTCAAATTAAACAACACATATGATTAAACATTATCATCACAGAAAGTTGCTCAAGAAATACTTAAGGCTTGGCCTCACACGCCATGTTGAATTATTGGTTCTATCTTATTTCAGTTGTATACCAACACTTATTATGAAACTGCTACTATACAATCATGGCAATATACGTTACGCTGAAGTAAAAACATAAATTCTGAAAATTAGTTATGTATTCATGCTGTATTTTTTCGAGAATTATGGAACATATTAATGCCATTTTACAATCAGCATATCGCCATTTTACAATCAGCATATCGTAATTTTACAATCACCATATCACATGTGGATGAAGTTTGACGACTAAATTTGAAGGGGATTGTCAATTGTGATAATGCTATAGTAACAAACATTTGGTTATTTCACTGAAAAGGAAGTTGTGACATATAAAAGGAAAATTCAACATGGCGGGTGAGACCGAGCCTTAACATTGTGAAATACTTAATAAAATTTGTGAGGCATTTGAATTTTAAATTAACATAGCACCCAACATTTGTATACATATTTTGTTACTGACATTTGTAAATCCTTGCCTGAAAACGTAATATACGAGATTATATGATGAAAAATGAATACGTGAGTAAAGATTCAATTAAGAATATAATAGATCATTGTGTACAACTGCCAAAACAGGTATTATAGGCTGTTCACGGTAAAATGAGCATTTTTGAAAGCCATGCTTAAGATCTACTTGTATGTGCATTGTGTATTTCCCCTCCTTATGTAAAAATAACATTGACATGGGCCCTATCACTTTATTCATGCATCGGTCAGGAGAAACTGTAGAATTATTAGAAAAGTAAATGTGTTGCACATCTGTTAATTTTTACACTTCGATGCGTTAAAAAAAACAGGATGCTAAAGAAATAATTTAAGTTATCACAAATGGTTACTCTTAACACTTTTTATTCGACTTTAAGATATGGAACTTCTTTCCCCTCCATTGTTACAAACTTTACTGGGTGCATATCACTCAGTGCACCCATTAAGATAGGGTAGGGGCAGTGACTTTTTTCTAAGGTTGATTTCAAAAGTGCTCACTTTATCATTAACAGTCTATAATGAATGTAACTAAATTCCTCAAAACCCTGGCAGGTAAGGTGCTGTATTTAAAGCACAAGCTCAAAACTAATTATTCACAAGTGTAACATACATCTAAGCTTAAATAAATCTGGCTAACATTATAGGCCGTATAAGAAAATTTTTATAATACTGTGTCTGGTACATTTACAATCACTGGGTGGGTGTTGTATAACAAAACTGCTAACACAATTTATGCCATTATTAACACATTACTGACCTAAAGGGGTACTAAGCAGAACAAAGATGGACAGCCAATTGTAATAGCCAAAAGAGTGAAACCACCAAAAACAAAGTAATCTGCCAGTTATGTAAGAGTAAAGGAACACAGGTGCAGGAGAGAGGGAGGAACAAGGAGAACGAGGACAGAGCACAGCACACAGAACCAACCATCATAAGCTGGAGATATCATATGGACTACATACTTTAATAAGTGGTGTGTGTATCAGTTATCTCATGTTTCTGTTTCTTATCTGGTAAATGAAGGAGTAAAAAGGTCTGTATACCAAATTAATAAATTGAAACAATTTCTACAGCATACTGTGAATATTGTGTAGGAATATTTTGCTGAAAGTGCTGAAGAGGTTCATCTGATGCTACAAAGGTTGGCCATATAAATAGGCGATGTTGGCTTCAGAAAAAATACCCAACACATTACACAAAAGGAGTGTGGTGTTTGACACAGAAAAATTTGATAATGTTAATATGGATTACATTAGCATGTCATGCATTCATAAAGGAAGCAGCGATAAGCAGTACGAATGGACTGGCCGACCATTGGAGTCTAGATCACATATGAAGCAAAGGATAATGGCATTTCAACACAAAACATCATCCACAGACAAACAGCAGATGGTTACATGGTTCCTAACTGCTGAAGGCACCATGCCAATAAACATTTATTCCTGGATTGTTGCAGTGTACGGAGAACATTGTGTGTCGCGGAAAACTGTGCAGGAATGGTCATTACAGTTCCGCAATGTGCGCAAAACCTTGACACATGATCAGTGACCTATACAATGAAACATCTTCACTTCTAACCTCGTTTTACATGTGGAATGACTTGTGAGAAGTGAATTTCTACTTTGTGTCAGGTATGGGAGCATTTCGGCAACTGTGCATGAAAGGCTGGGTACAGGCATGTTTGCATACCATGGATGCTGAAGATGTTATTACGAGAACAAAAGAATCGTGAAGGTGCCTCTCTGGCATTTGATCCGGTATCATCAAGACCCCATGCTCTTGATTAGGCTAGTGGTGGGTGACGAAACCTGGTGACATCATTTTGAACCCTAGATGAAGCAGTCCAGCATGCAATGGAAACATCCTGCATCTCCCCTGCCAAAGAAATTCAAAGCTGGATTAAGAGCAGGGAATGTCATGTCACCCATCTTCTTCGATGACCAAGAACTGATGCTGATCTAGTTGCTTGAACACAGAACCACTGTCAACAGCGAGGTGTGCTGGGAAACATTGCAACATCTGCATCATGCCACAAAGAACAAATGTCCTGGGATGTTGAGCATGGGTGTTGCTTGAGCATAAGTGTCCCAGCAAGCAACAACCCTTCTCTCAAAATTTTACTGGGAAGCACTGGAACATCCCCTTACAGTCCACACCTGACACCCTGTGTCTTTTGCATGTTTGGTCCCCTCAAAAAGCACCTGAAAGAATGGAGATTCGCCCCGGTTGCCGAGGTAAAGGATGCTGAAGGATTGGTTGCTCTCATGGCCCAAAGCTTTCGTTGACAAAGGCAGACACTAGCTGGCAACACAATGGGATCTCTGCTTTCAGACCACTGTGATTACTTCTAAATGGAGTGTGTATTGTGTCATCAGGGACTTTTTTAAAGTTTTCTAATAGCTACGAGATATCAAATTAAATTCTGTTTTGAAAGCAGTATCTTAGTGGTTGGCTGCTTTTGTCATCAATAATGTATGAAAAAAATGTATAAATGGAAGCCAAATTCTATATTTCTTCAGAAAATAGAATGCTCAACAAATTTAGATGAGAGATTTGAAATGAAAAAAAAAAGAGTGAAAAATGTATAAATGCAAGGTGGTACAGTATTATCAAGTGTGTAAATAATTTTGGCATACCTTCAAGTTTGGAACGTGCAATACTGATGGTTAGCCGTATGTCTCTGTTTTTCTCTTCGAGCTCTGCTGTCACTTCTGGAAAAGAAAAACAAAACTATTGTTGTAACAAGTTGTTGTAACAGTCTAAGTTCAGTTGTGCTTGATATGTGATAAAATATGACTGATTATTTCATGAATCCTAATTTTTTTATAGATTATGTCAGCACTAATGTATTCCATTGTATTATGTAAGAGTATTATGTGTTAGGTGTGGTCTGCTTTTTCAAATAGTTGATTATCGTAGATGTATTCCCTTTAATGGGCATATAATATTGTACACAACTTACAAATTGGTAAAAAAAAAGTATACGGAAAATGTTATTTATCTAGGCTAACATCTGCTGTAATAAGCACTTCTATAATGTTTCATTTGTATGAGAATGGATATTTTAAAAAATCTGCTTACATGGAGCATTTCCTAATATTTGAGGAACTGAAGTGACGAGTACTGCGAGCTAGTACAAAAGCAGCGTAGTGTGCCACATAGTCTGTGAGCTCATGCCATGTCTTTGTAAGCTTTGAAAAGTGTGTTGCTGAGTACATCTGTATATATGTTTGTACATGTCCTCAGTATTTTTTTAAGAGAACATGGTTTGAACATTTTTTTCCCTGAGTTAAGGGGTCCAAAAATAATGCTTGTAATTTTCAAGATAACTTTTAAAAAATTTATTTTAATCGTAAAAGTAGAACTTTTTTTAAATCACATCGTTAGTAGGTACAATATTTTGAAAATAAATGTTGCTTAAAACATGTTCTAATTCAGTTTTCTTATCGAGTAAGTGCCTAGCACTCCTATAGTTTTTAAATATTCAATGAAACCAATCCAATCTCATTAAAAATTTGTGATGAATTATTAACTGTTTTGTGGCTCAAGTCACAATTTGTTATAACTAACAAAATGTGCTCTGGCTCACAAAAATGATTTAAGCACATGAATATTAGAACCTAACTACTCATTTAATGTCTAGTTCATTCATAATTTTTATTGTCAGTGAGCTCATTACCATCATATCTTCAAGATCAGTCAAATAAACTCCCTGTTTCAGACAAAATCTTATTCAGTAAGTGCATAGAGCTCAAAGCAAGGTTAGTCCCAAAATAACTGTATATCAAACTATGCAGCAGTAACAAATATGTATTGTATTTTAAGATTCCGCATGCCAAGAGTAGCATGACTACCTAATATGTTTGTGGGTAAGCAGTATTTTAATAACGTAGTTGTGGCTCTTACTTTCACTTGTCCATGCAGAGTTCAAGATTTCGACATGCAGCTTTTTCAGATCAGCAGTGTCATCGTGGAGCTGATTTACCAGTGTCCATATTGTTTCGATCTGGGAACAAAACAATATGTGAATTTAAGATGTATGAACTGCAACACTGATTCTCACATAAACATACAACTCAAATGAGGTTTTATGACACTTCCAGTTTACACTGATGCAGGAGCTAATCGTACTACATAATTGGGAAATTTATGTCGTTACAAAGCTAAACATACATAATTTGGTAAATTTGTGTCGGTGCTGAATAAATTTCATAAGGTAAACTCTCAGCTGTAAGATATTTCATGATTTCTAGTAAAAGTGTTGTTATTGAAAGAATGTACTCAATTAAATTTGTTTCATGATTCCCCAAAAAGTGTTTGTTATTTCAAGAGGGTCGCTATGTCAGGGGTCTGTTTATAGTATTGATGTAAGGCAGAATAAGAATATAAAATTGTAATTCACAAGATTATTTATTTATTTAATATATGAACAGTGGTGACAAATTTATGTTGTTGGATAAGAATGAATATGACGAGTTGTATTTAATGTGTAGTAGTTTGATTGGGTCAAGTTTGGCATTCACTTGTTGGGCCCCCTGTCTTACACATTACAGCTAATTAATAATGTCAAAAATTTTAAATATACAACTCATAACAAAATACTTGAAACAATGTAATCTTGCATTCAGTCTTTCCAGAAACAACTAACCATATTAGAAAAACTGGCTGCCGTAATTATTTCACAAAATACTCTTTATTTTACAAATTTCACTATTACTTGAACTCTTTCAGACAATTAGGTATAAAAATTATATTTTAAGCACTGCAACAAACAAATTTTTATTTTATTTTAACTGCACTGGTATAATGCATTGCTATATGTCGGGACAGCTAAACATGTGTTTCTGGTCGATGTTATTGGCAGCTGCTCCTGGTGTGACCATAAGATTTAACCTAAATAATGAATGATGTCTCCCACCATGTGAGGGACTTGTCTTATTTAATGTTTCGTGTACTGTGTACATCATTAAATCCTCTTCCTGTGTAACATCTAAATTATATGCAAGAACAGGTTAAGAAATACTGTGTAAAATATTTTGGCCTGCTAAAACTGACACTGCACTTAAAGTTTATGAAATTCAATGTACAAAAATTTATCATCCATTTTATAAACAGACTATGGTCACAGTTGACAGGTGATTGATTGGGAATTGCAAAGCATCTGCAATTCTTTGGAGAGTCTCACCGTGAATGGTTATTATGAGTAAATCTTGGAGCATTTCTGTTATAATATCATGTGATTAATGGGCACACATATTGCTATTGGACAGATGCACAAATAGATCAGTAGGGCTATCATCCAAAGTATTCAGTACGGTAGGGTGAACTCCAGTGATCATGTGGTCTAACAGCACTGGCCAGAAGAAATAAAGGCCAATTTAGCATAGGTTACCTTGAACGTTTGTTGCTTCCAGTCGTGGAAGACAGCTGAAAACAATCAGAATAAATAGGATGTGTCAGTTATTCTGTGATAGACAACTGTATTGCTGCTTCAGTTACCAATGCCATGTTTTTTTGATGTGGGAAATGTGGCTGACATTGCTAGTAGTAATTACATTATAGAAGGTAGACAGAATCCACAAGTACTCACACGGTGGCAATCGTGGATACACAGATATAAACAAAAGTAGGACAAACACGTTTTATGTGTGAATGCACGGTCACACGATGTTTCGCTGGCTGGGCCAGCTTAATCAGGTGACAAGTGGTGGTACACTGCAGTCTGATGACCAAAAGATACATGAAATAAGATGGGACACGAGATGAGTATTCACAATAAACATACACATGTGTAAAAACAAGTTTAGATGGCGCGAATGCCGCTGGATGAAGTTTGTAGTGGAGCATGTGGTGCAGGTGAAATTGCAATATTTCTGCGTGGAAGCAGCAAATTAAATTCAGACAAAATATTATTCTTTCTGAGAAATTATTCTATTTACAATTGAAGTGGTTACAGGCTTGTAACATAACTGATGGCGGTAAAATCAAACATTACCATGACCACGTGGTCAAATACGAAAGCATCAATTTATGTGAAATTACATGGAACCCTCACAAAATTTTTACATAGAACCCTTAATAAAATATTACACATACAATGTTACATAAATAAGCTCTCAAACTGATGCCGACTAACAGCCAACAGCGCTAGAGCCCATGATGGCGCTCACCACGCAAGTGTTATGTGTCCCGCACGTGCGCAAAGAGGTCAATAATTTTGAACTTTTGTATAAATTTTAATTTCTGTGTAAAATGTGTTCTATTTTATTTGCAGTGTTTAATATGTCTTAAAATGTTTTAGTGTTTGTTGTACTAATTTTAAATTGTATGGTTATTAAATTCAAAGTTCCCGCGGCGCCTGAGATTAAGAAAAATTAATATTCCGGCATGAACGCCATCATAAAGAGACACTATAATCATATTGAAATTCATAAGAAAATTATAGGAATGTAAAACAATACTTAATTTAATTTGTGCTATTTTGTTTTCACTAATTAAATATTCTACTCGGCGTGCATAGCACTTCCGCTTATGTGAACCCCGTAGGAGGCCATGATAGGTCCTTGCGACACTTGTATCTTAACAGTCTGTCCAGGAGAACTGGTGAGGTAAGATACTGTCATGTACGCACTACAACTTTTGTTCACTGATTTAGGTTTCTGTAGTCAATTTAGTTTACTGGTTAACCTTTCCTTGCGTACATTTTTGCCAGACATTTTCCCCATCGTTATGCTTCCGCTTTATTAATTTATTGCACACTTGCAGCATTTTTAACTTAATCGAGGAGAAGAAGTATGTCAGAGAGGTCGTGCGACCCGCGCAATTTGAATCAGGCACCATTCGTCTATGTTTATGGCGTGTCATTGTAACTTCTGCATTATTACTACACACAATTTTAATGGCTTTATTTTTATGTATGTATTTGAGGGTAGTTTTCATGTTTGAATATTTTACGGCAACATCACATATAACCACGTGGCTGACCGAAGTTAAGTCTCTGTATACGCCATTGTTGCATGTGAGAGATTATTTATGTAACATCATATGTGCAATAATTTAGTTCAGGGTTCTATGTCAATTTTATTCAGATTCAGGGTTCAATGTATTTTTCACGTAAATTGATGCTTTTTGTACTTGACCAAGCGGTCACAGTAATGTTTGATTTTACCGCTATCAGGTATGTTACACGCCTTTAACCACTGCAATTGTAAAGAGAATAATTTTCTCAGCAAGAATAATCTTTTGTCTGAATTCATTTTGCTGTTTCCATGCAGAAATATTGCAACTTCATCTGCACCACGTGGTCTGCTACGTATTTTATCCAGTGGCATCCGCACCACCTAAGCTTGTTTTCACACATGTGTGTGTTTATTGTGAATATTGATCTCGTGTCCTATCTTATTTCATGTATCATTCAAGGGTTTATGTAATTTTGTAATTAGTGTACGCTGCAATTATTCCCGTCTTAGCCAGTTCTGTGTATAGGCCGTCACCACACTACCCACGTGCTGGAGGGCGAGCCCCGATGAGTTTGCGTTAGTGATGCCGAGTAATCACACATGTTAATATGTATTAAGGGTTTTCATTTGTAATTCACTGTGTCCTCTCTTCAAGGAAAAACCATCAGTCCATCCTAGCAGCTGTCGGCCCTCTTCCCTTGTGAAGGCTGTGCTTTCACGCACCTCAGTGAGATCATCCATCTAGGCATGCGCTAGAGTAATTGCGGGCTAGCGAGCACCCAAGCGGAATTGGCTAGTCATGACTGAGATAATAATTTAATTGGCACGTTGATGTGTATGCATTATAACAATAAAAACAAGTCTCCAGTGAACTTATATCTTTTATTCAGTAGTGAGAGTGTCCTAGCTACATATGTTTTACTAAGTGTTTATTTGCAGTGATGTTTAGTAAATAGTGTAGTATTGCCTACGTGTTTGTAAGTATGCACAGGTGAGACGGACACACAGAACCCACAGCATCCCTGAGAACCCTGAGTCTCAATAGTGTGGTGATTTGGAAGAACCGCTGCTGCCCAAATTACCAATAAGTATTTGTGTCATCGTTCGTCTCGTGTCTCACCCGATGGTGTCAAAATGCAACGATGGCGTATACAAAGACTTGGCGTCGGTCGGCCACGTGATTATACGTGATGTTGCAATAAAATATTCAGACATGGAAAATACCCTCAAATACATACATAAAAACAAAGCCCTTAAAATTGCACGTAGCAATAATGCAGAAGTTACAATGAAACGTCATAAACATAGGCGGATGACTCCTGATTCAAGTTGTGCTGGTCACATGACCTCTCTGACATATTTCTCCTCCTCCTCGATTAAGTTAAAAATGCCACAAGAGCGTAATAAATTAATAAAGCGGAAGCATGATGCTGGGGAAAATGTCTGGCAAAAACGTACACAAGCAAAAGTTAACTGCTAAACTAAATTGACTATGGAAACCTAAATTAGTGAAAAAAAGATGTGCGTACGTGACAGTGTCTTACCTCGCCAGCTCTCCTCGGCAGACTCTCCAGAGACAAGTGTCGCACAAACCTACCATGGCCGCCTACGGGGTTCACATAAGCGGAAGTGCTATGCACGCGAGCAAAATATTTTAGTATTGAAAATAAAATGGCACAAATTAAATTAAATATTGTTTTACATTTTTATAATTTTCTTATGAGTTTTCATATTATTTTAGTGTCTCTTTATGATGACGTTCATGCCAGAATATCGGTATTCTTAATCTTGGTGCAGCGGGCACTTTGAATTTTATTACCAAACAATTTAAAAATAGTAACACACACTTTAAGACATATTGAACCCTGCAAATACAATACAACACATTTTACACTGAAAAAAATAATATTTATGTGGGAGTTCAGAATGATTATTGGCCTCTTTGCGCACGTGCAGGACACGTGACACGTGCATGGTGAGTGCCGTCATGGGCTCTAGTGCCGCTGGGTGTTAGCCGGCATCACCATAAATCTAAAGGAGGAAAGTCGTTGGTTTTAGGTAGCGGTGGGACCTTAGGGCACTTCAGGGTAGAGCCCATATGCCTCGGCATGCAAGAAATATTTAAACTAAAGCACACATGAATTACTGCTTTTCTGGGATTGGACGAACATGTCCATGATTGGAGCCATGGTTACCTCTCTTTAACCTGAACTGGGGAGGGGAGCACCATAAGACACCACAAAAAAAACTCAAAAGAAAAGAATTGCAAAATTGTATAAAATTGATGAAGTAAAAAACATATTTATGCTAGAACAGAGGATGGGAAATTATAACCTTTAGTGAAAGGATGTTTGAAAGAGAAAAGTATGGAAAAAGGGTAGGGGTGGTTTTCTTTCTTTGTTGCTCACGCTGGAATGTTTACTTGTAACCAGGGGGGTAAGAGATACCACACCCCTGGTGGAGGGGGAGTATGTCACTGAGTATGCTCTTTTCTATGTCCCCAGAAGAGACTGTATGAACAAGAAGTTACTGTATAACTAATGAGCTTACTTTCAACATGGTGACGCCATCGGGTGAGACACAAGAGCGGTGACACAATAACTTACGGTAGATGGGTGCCAGCGGTGTTTCCCAGTCACCGCACTGTTGAGACTCAGGGTTCTCAGGGATGCTGTGGGTTCTGTGTGTCCGTCTCACCCGAGCGTACTTACAAAACACTTTTCATTACTAAACATCTTTACCAAACTTTTTATCACTGAAAAAGGGCGAAAGGTTGATGTCACTACAAAGAAATACTTTAAGCACTGTGAGACTTGTTTTTATTTTGTCACTCATACAAATCGTGCCAAGGTTAACTCTATGCATGAACTCGGACGTGTCTAGCTAACTCTGTTCGGGGGCTCCCCAGTTCGCAATTAATCTAGTGCTCTTCTAGATGAATGACTTCTCTGTGGTGTTAGAAAACACAATCTTCACTAAGAAAGGGATCGACAGCCACTAGGGTGGACTGCCAATTTTTCCTGAAGACAGGACACAGAGAATTGTGAAATGAACAAACACGTGTGATTATTTGTCATCGCTAACGCGGACTCGTTGGAAAATGCCTCCCCAGTACGTTGTTAGTGTGGTGACGGCCTATACACATAGCTGGCTAGGACGGAAATAATATCACCGCACAAATTAAATAAATGACACAAATACATATGAAATAAGATGGGGCATGACATGGATGGTCACAATAAACACGCAGATGCGTGAAAGCAAGCTTAGATGGCACGTATGCCGCTGGATAGGACTCGTAGCAGATCACGTGGTGCAAGTGAAATTTCAATATTTCTCCATAAAAATGGCTAATTGTGCTCAGACAATTTGTTATTATTGATGGGAAAAATATTTTCCTGTAGACTGAGACATTTATAGGCTTTTAGCATGCCTAATGGCAAGACAATCAAACTTGAACAAGACCGCGTGGTCATACATACAAAGCATCAATTACATGAAAAAGACACGGAACCCTGAATGAAATATTACATAGAACCCTGAAATAAATTATAGCGCACATATTACACAAATAAGCTCTCAAAGTGTATTGATGGCGCCGATATTGACTTGACGGCTGTTAACCACGTGGTCGCAAATGATGTAGCCGTAAAACAATTAAACATGAAAAACACCCTTAAATACATACACAGAAATATAGACCCTTAAAATTGCACGCAGCAACTACACAGAAATTACACTGAAATGCCTTTAAAATAGACGGTTGACAGCTGATTCAAAGTTGCACAGGCCGCGTGGCCTCTCCGACATCTTTCCTTCTTTCTCCTCAATTACATTGAAAAAGCCACAAGGGCACAAATTATTAAGTTAAGCGGAAGCACGATGCTGGGGAATGTCTGGAAAAATGTACGCAAAGCAAAGGTTAACCGGTATACTAAAAGTGAACTATTGTAATCTATATCAGTGCAAAAAGTTTGAGGTGCGGACCTACCATGGCTGCCTACGGGGTTCACACAAGCGGAAGTGATGTGCACACCGAGTAAAACTTTTATATTTTGAAATAAATGGCACATAAACAATTTAAATATGGATTTACATTTTATATTTAAATTGTGAATTTCCTGTTTGCATTAAATGTCTTTTATGACAGCGTTCACGCCCGAATAATAATGTTCTTAGTCTTCGTGCAGCGCACATTTTGAATTCATAACCAAACATTGTGCAATATTATGAAACATACATTTTAAACATTTAAACACTTGAGAACCTGCAAATAAAACAAGAGACATAATTAACACTTAAAATAAATATTCCGTTTTTGGACAATTCAAGTTACTGCCTCCTTGCACACGTGCATGCCCACGTGTCACATGGGTGGTGAGCGCCGTCATGGTTTTGACGTGGCTGGCTGTTAGCCGGCGTCAATGGATGCAATTAATTTTAAAATAATTTATTAAAAGCTGTCTTGGTAAGAAGAATTTGTCATTTAGTTGAAAGTAATATCATTAGCGATGAAATCAGAAACATATGCAAGAGTTGTAAGACAATTACAAATACACATGTGCCTTACTGGGACTCGAACCCAGAAAATTCCTTTCTATAAGCTAGTGTGCAATCTGCTGCATTGCGAAGGTATAATTCGCGCATCAACTTCAAATTTAATCAGCTTAGTGTTTTGAATGATAGGGTTTACTAACTTAAATTATTTGCAGGGCTCTCATTTTGAAAATAAGTGACTGAGGGACTGAGCCACTTAAAACACATAAGTTTACATGGCCTACCATAGCACTACTCGTGTGAAGAATTTGGTAAAAATCATTTGATTGCTCCCTATTTTTCATGTGACAATCTTTATAAATAGGGGACAAAAAAATTATATATTAGCACATTCGGTGAGTGTATACTGCCAGTTTAGCCTAGATTAATATAGTTTCATAGTTACATCACACTGAGCTAAAATTATTTTATAGCTGTTATTCGGAAAATCAGTGTCTGCCACACTTAAAGAATATATACTGTAATATGGCCTACCACAGTAGGCCTACAACTTCTTCACAAAATTTGGTAAGAATGGATCGATTGTTTTCTAAGCTATGACATAAAAACTTTATTTTTGCTCTGGAGCTAACTTACAAAATGACAGAGAACTGAGGCTCTGTATAGACCAATTTGATGTTCGTTATTTATTTTGTTAATACAAGATATTGAGCTAAAATAGTTATATAGATACACTTACGAAGATATGTGACTTACTTAAATCATAGTAGTCTACACCACCCGCTGCAGTGCAAATTGTTTGCCAAATTTGGTAGGAATATGTAAAGTGTTTCCCCTAGATATTAAATAAAAACAATTTTTTTCATATGGCATATCATCCAAATTGGCAGACAAAAGATGCTCGGTGTAGTCCCATTTGTTAGTTGTAGTATACACTGCCAGCATACAAAATTAAGATTGAATTGATTACATGGTTTCGAAGAATTTTTCTAAGCTAAAAATGTCTATGTGGCCGCCATTTTGAAAATAAGTAACAAATCGCTTAACATCATCTGCCACACCTGTTTGTCAAATTTGGTAGGAATTTACATTTTTTTAGCGAGATATAACACAAAAACTTTATTTATTCTTTTGGTGCTATCTTACACAATGGCTGACAAACATGGTTATGTGTCGGCATATGATGCTTGTAATAGATATTTTTAGCATACAAAATTTGTTAGAAAATGGTTCAAATAAACCTAAAATATTTGTATGGCAGCAATTTTGAAAATAAGCACCTAATCAAGTTCAATTACTTACATTTACCTGACTTTTCATATTATTACTCGCATGCCAAATTGGGTGAAAATTGCTCTGATAGTTTTCGAGATATAATGTAAAATCTTATTTTTTCATTTATTGCTACTTCCCAAAATGGTGAACTGACAGCTATATCTATTTCAAAATTTAATTCTTATACGATGCTCTGTCAACATCCATAATTTGGTTTAAATCGGTCAAATGGTTCCTGAGATATGACATCACCCTAAATATTACAAATAGCCGCCATTTTGAAAGTAAGTGCATGTCATGGTCGAAAACTATTAAGTCAGGTTTCCTTACTAATCTTAAAGACTAACTAGATGGACTGCCTACCAGTTATCAATGTAGGTTTTGGTGCAGGGTTGCCAGATTGGGCAATTTGTCACCATTTGGACTACCATGTGGCTACTTCAGGGCAAAATTTGCGACCAAAAATTACGAAAATGTGACTGTCGCATTTTGGGCGGTTTTTGTAATGAATTTGCGATATTTGGGCTACGTAGAATTATGTACTTAGTAGTGGTATATTTTTTTATTGTGAACAAGATAATTAATTCTTATAAGTAATATCAGTTTTTTAAATGGCATCCACTGTGGATACAATTGAATAGGGTATCTTGTTCAGACTCTTATTACTCGCTGTGGACAATAAATAGGCAAATTGAATATGACGCGACTGTTTATGTGTTTGACATATTATTTTAATTTTGTGTAGGCCTATATCATTTTTAAATTTTAAAACAGTTCGTGTCTCATACATATACGTAATATATTTCATGAAAATTTACAGTACATTAAAAAATGCATTTAATATAAAGTGTAATCAAATTGGGTGACATTCGGGAGAGAAAAGATTGGCCATTTAGGCGACTTCAACAAAACCAATCTGGCAACCCTGGGCCCAGGCAGGGGCTGCATACATCAAAGTTGGTCGTATTAGGGATTGTGTAATACAATCCCGTTATTGGCAAGAAGATTGTTGTTTTGTTTAAATATAGGGTAGAGAGCCGAGTCCACGCTTTGTGGCGCTTATCGATGTCAGCCTTCTATCCGTGATCACATCGAGATATTGTTCAAGTTAGCGGGGACACACTTTCGTGTAAATACGATGGCCTCACATTTGACGACTATTTTTAATGCGCTACTTGCTAAGGGCTGGTTTCATTAGCATGCTTCTAGGTGAGATTAAGGGCCAGTTCCACACTGTATGGTTTTTTTCCGACTAAGGTCTTATTAAAATTTAAGTGTTTGTTAGTGACATTTTTTGTTTCTCAATACAGAAATATGTTTTTTTTTTTTTTTTCTATTTATTTTAGTGCACTCCGTGAATTTATGTATTTCTCGAGGGCATATGGTACATGGAGCATATAAATTAATTAGGCTATACTAATACAAAATGTGTACACAAAGTCCACAAAACAAATACAATCAAATAAAAATATATCAAATGATACAATTCTGAACTACGGAATACCGAGTCCGATTACTGGACTAATTATCAGAACATAGCAAATATGGTCGTCATTCTTGGCTGATGTGAGGATATTTTTGAAGTACCGGGTAAATTTTATTCTGTTATAGTCCACAGGTTTACACCGAATGAAAATAGCGTATTATTCAGTGGATTTTGTTGTAATTGCATTTGTCAGTTACACTAAACCATAAAAATTAATTATTTGGCCATTCTTGATATGAAAAATTTAATGGTACTCTGCAGCACCATTGGGCCACAAACTTCATAACTTGAATTTTATGCCTATCAGTCAAACAAAACACTCTTTTCATTGAGTCGCGCAACTATTCACAATTTTTTTCCGCACAAAAAAACTATGATCGGTATGGCTGCTATATACACGTGTCCCCATTACATTTTTCTTACTACAATTTATATAACAGATATACAAAAAAACTCACGATTATGCGTCCAAGTAAATACTTCTCATATCAAAATGCAAACATTCACATCCTGTTACCTTAGTACCCAGTAGTACTCTGCAGTCCACAACATAAAACTTTGATTATGTAGAAATAAAAAAACCTATAATCTGTCAAAACTATAATATAATGCAATATTAATTATTATTCAAACATTCTTCAAGAGTTTTTTTTTTTTCATAACTCCATTATTTACTTTGTTTTATAGCTCTAAAAACATCACACAAAAACATTGCCATATGAAGTGATTAATATTGTTTTAACAAAACGTCCTAGCCAACATACAGGAAGGAAATTTATCTTTTATATGGGCACAAATAAATGATGGTACTTAAAAGTACCGTCAGACAATTAAGGTAGGTGGATTTTCACTATTGATGGGTAACCAAGGGTTAATTAAGTCTAATGCCGGCCGAAGATTTCAGTAGGTTATTTAGGACGATGATGATATTACTGATGATGATATCAATCGGCCGCGATTATAAGGCCTTGTTTAGAGACAAGTAATTACTTTTCAAATGAATTTTTGTACATAAAAAATGTGCTTTCAAGATTTATAGGCAATATTGGGATGGTTACCTACATGCTCAAGTAAATAGATAAAAATTGGCTAGAAAAACTTCTTTGGTGATGAAATAAGCCAATATTGTATAAAAGTAATTAAATATTCCTCGTTTTATCAAATGACTACTTTTTGCAGGTGCTCAAACACTTTAACTTCAGAAAATCAGGCATAGTTCCGCCAATTTGTTTATTCAATAGTAGATTTGTATGTTTTGGATTTTGTTTTAAGGTATTGGGGACAAGTTAGTCTGTCCGTTTTAAACTATTATAAATGTTTTCATGAACGTCTGCAACCTCGTAAAATTACATGTTTTGGACAGCAATTTCATTATGAAATAGAAGATGGATTCATGACAGCCCCTAGTATAAGATCAATATAGGTATATTTTATGAGCACGTACTTAAATTTGGTGGAATTCCATGTGAACTTCGTAGTTTAATTAGTAATTTTGTGATGCAGTGCGCTGTATTTAAGATGTACATTGGTATAAAGCAATCATAGATATAGGTGCATTTTAAAATTGGAGACAGTTATACCATCTGGGATCAGCTGAGATATTTAAAAAATGAAATTCTTTATAGGGCCTACGTGTTAAAATTTCATCCAATTCTTTTTGATATTGAGGCAGTGCAAGACATTTTTTGTGGTCGCTTGTGAATATCTTGCAAAGTGCCTGGCCATTGTACTTTGGAGCATAATTATGCTAGGAAATGGACGATAGTATTAATTAAATAAATATTCTGGCCTCCACAATGTAAAATGTAGTTGCTTCAATGTTTAGTTACAAAGTTTATTGTAATTTTCTACTTGTTATAAATACGTAAATTTATGTAGCCGTGGTGCTATCTGTGGGTTTTGGAGTCAATGGAAAAAAAGTATAGACGCAAGAAAGTATGCTTGGTGAGAACTGTAACTTTTATATTAACAATCGTATTAATTTTCATAATAACCAAACATTCATATCACGCAATATACAGGATGCTCGAAAATTCCCCTTAACAACTAATAGGAACCCATGTCTGGAAACATACCGTTTCCGTGCTACAACCATTCTAAATCAGGTATTTTACACATGAACTTCCAGAATACCTGCCCACACATTGATAGAAAATCTTTGCTGGAATCCCTGGACTTGCTCGATATAAGGGTTTTTGTCTGCCAGACATGGCTGTTTCGAGAATCGAGAACGCTGTTCCTAGTGAATTTACATTCATCTGTGAACAGAACGCAACATGGGAACGGACTCGTCGGTGCAGCGGTGCAGGAACCTCGTGCAGAAGTCAACACGTGGTGCAAAATAGGCTGGGCCCAAAGACTGTACCCTTTGGAGGTGGTAAAGATGTAGTTACTCATGCGGAACCTCCCAGACGATGCTTGGAGCAACACCCATTGCACGCACAATTGTTCGCATACTTGCTAACGGGCTCTGTTCAACGTGATGCAGTACAGCGTCTCCCCAGTTTGGGAGTGCGGCGTCTCTTTGGAGCACCACAGTCATTCCTGTTGGCTGTGAAGGTGCCTTGTTCTCGGAGCTGTTGCGTAATTGTGGCCAAAAGGGCATTGCGATGGCGTCGCACATTGTGGATAACGCCCTTGATACAGCCGACGAGCTGCTCTTCCATTACCTTCAGCTGTGTCATACACAAGGATCATGTCTGTGTATTCCTCAAACATGTACTCAACCATGTTAATCGGAGACACAAAGGCACGTGAATGGGGCTCGAGGAAGGGTAGACGTCGAGTGCCGTCAGGTGATTGTCTGAAGTAATGTACTGCCTACCCGGTTGCATACCAACACAGGCACATACGAGACATTGCTCTATCCCTCAGCGGAAGTGGACGAGCGATACACCTGATTTTAAATGGTTGTAGCACGGAAACTGTACATTTCCGGACATGGGCTCCTATTCAAAAGATAGTCTACTCCTTCCGCTCTACAAGTCCTAGGTGTTTGTAAGAGGGATTTCCGAGCATTCTGTATATGAACATCCATCGATGGTAAATAGAATTAACAGACATGAGATTTGCATTTCTTGCATTCATTTATGTATTTAAGTACATACATATTAATGTTTATTGTAACATCTGGTAAGTTGTAAATATTTTTGTGTACTTGTTTTGTTTATTTTAGATAGGATAAGCGAGTAAAGTTATTACAGCGGGGTGTGTAAATATGATAATCAGGATGGTCTCTATATGCTAGTGAAACTGTTATGCTTCCCATATTATTTGTTGTTTATGCAGGTACGTTTGCGTTCATCTCTATGAACTTGGAAATGTATTGCAAATGTAAAGATGCGACACTTCTAATGGCAAATTTTGTTTGATCAGCTTTTGTTTTTGTTTTGTTAGGAATATTATTATTGGTCTTCAGAAGGGCAAAAAAAAAAATATTGAGGAATCGGCCAAACTGATATTGAAAAATTGATAAAATTATTATTATTTTTTTTTTGTTCTGCTGTCCAGCCCTGATTTATAGAAGTGACGATTATGATATCATTTGTTATATGCGGACTAACTGATGGTTGATTGTGTCTGTCTAAAGCCGAACTATATCGTGTCACGGACAGTATTAAGGGGTTCGTCTATTGTTGTCGTGAAACTAGATGTTTATGTTTACATGTTGATATAAGGCAGATTAAATTTCTTTGCTACACTAACAAAATTCGTTAATTACTGAGCATATGTTTAGCCGTTTTGCTGTCAAAAGCATGACAGTATTACGATGTAACAACTTTTTTTTCTCCCCCCCCCCCCCCCCCCCCTCGTGAAGGTACTGCTCGTGCGGAGAAAACAGAAATCCCACAATACAATAACAAAGAGCAAGTAAGAAAGAAAGGAGGGAACCATTAAACGTCAAAAATAAAAACACGTGTCTCATCGATATCTCTAGGTGTTTAACGGCAAGATTAGCGTGTCTGGCGCCAAGCGTCGCATTCATAGTCGAGTCACTTTAGTGACGTCTGCTGTATCTGGATCAGCTATAGTGGGCGTGGTTTTCCACCCGCATGATTTTCCATATCTCTTAGTGCGAATGCTGATGCAGCTTCATAGTATGCCCCTCCACGTTTCCTCATTGTTTTGTTTGAAATGCCAGTTAACCGGGTGTAATCGAACACAACAGGACGATATCTGTTAAATAAAAGAGCATTGTATGTGTACGAAAAAAAAGTACGTGGGGCTGCGATGGCCGAGCGGTTAGCATGCTCGCCTCCCGACGGTGGGAATCGGGTTCAGAATCGTGTCGGACGATGCCGTTGGTCGGCGAGTTTTCTCGGGGATCTCCCGTTTCTCCCGCTCACTCATTCTGGCGTTGCTCCATACTCACCTCAATAACCCTCATCGGCTCTCAAGACCTCGCAGTTAAGAGCCGCCCAAGTCTCTTCACTCACTCATAACCGTACTGTTGCGTGCCGGGTATCAGTAGTCGTACAGTGTGTTTGCCGGCGACGGCGGCTTCTTGATATGCTGGCGTGCATTTTTTTTTTGGAACGCACGGATGTGGTCTTTGTGAACTGGGTGGCATATCAATGTTAGTGAAGCAGACATGTTGTATCGGAGAGAAGACCTCATCCAAAGCATGCGATGTATCAACGACAGGAATCGGGACTGAGGATGTAGTGTAGTGAGCACAGCCAAGTTGGAAGACGCAATGTTGGAGTGTATTATAGAGGCGAACCCGGGAACTACCACACGGGCCTTTGCGAAATGGACACTTGACGCAGATTCCATGTGGAACGTCGTACACGAGAAGTTACTCCACACAGCTTGCAGCAAGTGCAGACGTTGGTTTCAGTGGACTTTGTGAAACTGTACATTGAAATGTTGTGCAGAAGATAACTTCACATCGCGGTTTTTTTTTTTTTTTTTTTTTTTTTTTTTTTTTTTTTTTTACAGATGAAGCAGCTTTCAAGAGGGACGAGTTTGACATTAATGACAACCATGCATGGATTGCCGAAAACACATCTACCACACACACTAAGTTATCAAATGAATATCGGCGTTGGAGCTGCAGACGACCATGTAACTTGCTTACATTTCGTCTCAGGGGGCACTGCGTACCTCCACTTTCTGCAGGAATATTAATCGTTGTACTTCGAGGAAGTGTACGACTTTGAACGCATGTCAAGCAATATGGTTCCAACAACAACAAATAAATTATAAATTTGATCAGTGCTCTGCCATTGGCCATAACTAAACTCTATTATATATTTTTTTAATTAAAGTTAATTGATGTACTTCCTGTATAACGTTATTCATTTCTCTTATCGGGTAGTAGCCGAAAAGGGAATCGTTGGTCATCTTTTTAATTCCCCCTCCCCCACATTGATCCCAATTAAAAGTCGTGAACTCCGTTACATAATCAGTTAAATTTAATTAAAATGTAGTTTTATTTGGGGGGAGGGGGTTTAATATTGAAGGAACTTATTTAATAATTTATTACAAATTTAAACCTATCTAACTTTTATGAAGATAATTTTTTCTAAGATATATGAAAGAAAATACATTTTTTATATAATTAAAATGATCGATAAACCACTGTCAAGAGAACATTACTACAGAGGGTATTGGGATGAAGAGTGATGGGTTAACATATAAATGGGATACTATCGTTTGTATGGGCTTCTAATGGGTCGCGAACTCTGTGATGATGTGCGAGTTCAGGAAGGCGGCTCTAGCTGGACAGAGCCCCGCCTCATTACGTCATTGTGGTCCATCAACACCTTGACGCAAGGTACGGGAACCGGCGCTCGGGCCCATTGAATGGTCTGCCACTATTGTCTTATCTCGCCCCCAGCTGACTGCTAGCTTCGGGTCCGCAATACATCGCGTTCTCGTCACGACTTAAGCTGGTTTCACAACAGTGCGATGCGTTGCGGTGAACAGTAGCCAATCAGGATGAAGCAGATTCCGTCGCAGCGCGTCGGCGTCGAGTGCTGTTGCGCGAAATTCTTTAGTTGCGATTGTCGGCGTCAGCCTGCGACGGAGAAGAAGAAAAAGGATAACGGTTTGTTTACAAGGAGAATAAAAATATCTCTTTTTTTTTACAATTTGAAAACGACGCTCGCGTTTACGCCGAAGTTTTCGTATTTGTATTTTTATTATTACTGCGTGGATGTGCAAAATAGAAGACAATAGTTCTTATAGATATGGACAATGTCATCAAATTCGTTTATTAGCATCAAAATAATTATCCTTCGTCTTATTATGTATCTTTCCCGCTAGTTTTTGTCACACATCGCGTTCATACTAACTTGTTCTTATCTTCTACCACTTAAAACATACAGTTTCAACTTTTTACGCGTGTCTTTTGTTACATTCGTGAGGTCTGAAAATGTAATTTCCACCCTGGAACTACACATAGCAGCACCATCTCAGACGCCGTCCGTCGTCGACAGATCATCGCTTGATTGTCAAACAGCAAGTATAGCTCGTCACATCGCAACGCATCGCATCGCACTATTGTGGAGCCAGCTTTAGCTGCGAAGCTGCGTGTCGGTGTCCGGTAAACTGTGGCGTGAGACTTGCTTGTCTACATTTCCTTCGACGAGAGACTGCTGATGACGGCTCGCTGCATCTTGGAGCAGCCGGATGTTAAGTCGCGCAGGATTCCATTTATAGAAGTGATTTGTTGGGGAAAATTTAACTGTGTGCCATTAATTCATTCCCATCATTCATTGTGGAAACAATAGTCACAGTGGCACAGTTTAGCATTACACAATCTTCATGTAAATTAAGGAGCATAAATTTGCTAATTGAGAATTTCAATGGGCACAATATTAACAGAAGTCAGTAGAGGCTACACTTTTTTTTTTTTTTTTGCGTTCAGGTTGTGTCAAATGGGAGCGGGAAGCAGTCCCATGAAATACAAATTAAATTAATTATATGCTGTAACAACGCATCATTATTTTATTTATAAATGTACTGTCTACATCACTACACAGTATGTCACATTTTTATTCATAAGCAACTTCAGCCGTTGTAAATTAGTATATTTGTCCATTAGGTTATTAAATAAATGTATTAAGATGATGTCTATTACAGGCAAAAGTAAACTGTACAAAACTAAGGCACCATTTCCTTTCAAACACAGTCTCCTAGACGAAAAAGAAAACTTTTTGTAGCGTCAATCTTAAGGCCACATTGCTATCCATACACTAGTGAGCATGTAAGTTCGTTGGTGGCCTTGAGTCTAACAAACAGCTGTGGGACGTGTGTACGTATAGTTTTTTTGATCCTGTTTTGCATACTACCGCAGTGGTCTCAAGAAAGAGGGTATGTCGTAAACAAATTAAAATATCAAGGATTAGTTAGAAACAATACCAAGAAAACCTAACAGAAATTCATGAATCTCAAGGAAGAACGACTAATTTTGCGGCGAACAAAATCCAGTCCCCTTAAAGAGTGGCATTGACCCTCGTGGGAACCCCGCGTCCAAGGTCAAGAAGCGAGGGAGCGATAAGGGCGACACTAACACGCACGCCTAGTGCCTCATCGTTCCTACGGGCAAGGCGTGCAGTGTTTCAGTCGTGACGCTGTACTGTGTAAATTAGATCTGTAACAGTGGGATTTTAATACACGCGATGAAAGACCACAGATAAATGCCCGTATGTTTGTACTTTTTTCTTGTCGCTTAAGGAAACTGCATAGGCAAGCTTTAAAAATGCGATACTTGACCATTTTCATTCAATTTTTTTCTCCACACTTAATATGACAAAAGTAAAAAAAAAAAAATAGAAGCATAGATAATTTTTTTTCATCTTTTCTGACAGAAAGTCGTATTTTTAGAATATTTATTTACCAAAATACGCGAATTCGCGCAAACAAATATTTCACAAAAAAACTGCGGGGATCCATCCCGCACTTAACCATGCTCTGAATTGAAAACTGCTAGCGGTAGTAAAATGTGTTGAGTCAGTCCCCCGCGCCGATATTACTTAGGCACGGCTATAGGCTAATGGCAGGGTAGCAAGAAAGAGGTCTTAACGCCAGCACGAAGAACCATGCATCAAGACCGGGCTTAGTTAAATAGCGCCTACTTAAGAATCAAAGAGTTCTGTTAACAGTGGCGTCTTGTCAAGAGACACTAAAATAAACTTTCTGCTTGTATTGTGTCTACATGGCGTGTAAAATAATTAATACATCCGATAATGTTACCAGTACACATCCCACAGTTAAACGTGTGGGAGGTTCAGTTATGGATTGGGGTGTATGTCTGTGAAACGGGTTGGGAATATTCGATTTATTGATGGGGCTACGGACAAGCACGTGTACAATTACACTTGAAAGAATACTGTCATCAAAGTGCAGAAGAATCAGAAGTATTATCTTCTTGGATTGTTTAACACGACAAAGACCCGAGCTGGTTACTTTCAAGGAGGAGCTGAAAACAGTAGTGAGTGAACAATGATACAGCATCAATCGTGAAAGGTTTGAGAGACTAGTAAACTTCATGCAGCGCAGATGCCGAGCAGTTATCCAGGCTACTCCACAATATATTATAATGTTTGTTTTGTGTTTTCATGTATTTATTTATTAACTGTACGAATAACAATGTGATGCAGAAAAGTGCAACTGCCTTGGTTTTCTGTTGTACTTTGTGTTCAATTCGCATAGGAACGATTAATTTTTATAACAAATACTATAAATTAACCAGAATTATTTTTGTTAAACTAAAGAGACAAAAAATTAATTTAACTACCAAAAAAAAAAGGTGGTTTCATAACATCAAAGGGTTTGAATGAGAAAGTGACAAAGTATGCACAAATTTGGAAGTATACATAGTTTCTGAATATTTCTGATAATTTAAAATATAAAACAACCCGAATTACGGTAGGATTTATTAATAACATAAGTAAAATGGTAGTTTTGAATTTACAGTAATAATAAAATAACTTCCAAAAATGCCCAGTTTCGAAAACAGAGTTCATGTATACCCAACCGACTTGCTACATTATAAAGATATTTCAGATGTTAACATTTTATTTTTAAGAAAACCTGAATTGCAAAAGGTGACAGGTATAGTCATCCAAACCCAATTTTGGATTCCCCATCCATAATATGGAGTCAGCTTCTTGTTCAAGTTTCGCGAAACAATAGTCCTATACATTGTTGTAAGAAACAATCTTGAACTCGTAATTCAGAATTTACGAAGTTGACATGTAAGCAATGTGTTCTTGGAAACGGGCGAATGATTCATTCTCGAGATATAGGTTTAGATAAGATCTTCAATCCACACCTAGCATATCATTGTGATATGTCGAATGTAAACCATCCGCATTGAGGGTATAACGTAATACTGCCATTTGACATCCATGAACTTCGTTATAAAACAGTGTGGCCACCAGATGGTTATCGTACTTCAAACATCCTGATAAGAAGTTTTAATAATGACCGTGATGATCACCATATCAGCAATAACAAAATAAATAATCAAGTTAGTCATCTGATGACTAATTTTCTTTTGCTGATAGTTACTCAAGGTTTCAATGGATTCAGGTACGGTAACATGTTGCAGCAAGTATGGAGGTTGATATGGAGATATCTTCGCACAAAATGTTCCGTGTGGTACAATGAACTGCGACTATTGAAAGGCAAACTTTCACGTCGCTACGTAATACGTGATAATTTGTTTTTAAACTGACTTGGTAATCGCTTCCGAAATATCCTGTAACCAACTCAGTCCCCAAATTTTGCGTGAAACCACTGTCTGTGACCGCTCCCTTGCCGCTCAAGTAGCGACGCCGTGTGCGATCACGTGTATATATATATATATAATGCTCATGTAAACTTGGACTCTGCGATTACATGCCTACCAAGTTATCAACCGCAGGCGCCTCTGAAAATTCGCGTAAACAAGACGCATATTTGCCGGGTTCTGGAGATGCAAATGACAATTGAGCGGCGAGAGGTACAGAACGTGAATGCCATTAAAGTTTTGAAAATATGGCTACTGAATCGTTATAAAATAATATTTCAGCAGTTTCGTAAGATAATCTGAGCATATCAATTGCATTGACATATCCCCTTTGTTGCCAAATTTCTTTCAGCTTCATTCAAATAGTATTCCCCCCTCCCCCCCCCCCCCCCCCCAGAATTTGGCAGAATTTACATACTATGCTCACGTTCTAGTTCAGACTGATTATGTAGTGTGACTAACCGACTTTATTAAATCTGTATAAAACACGCCCAAGAGTCGCATGATTTACCATAATTACGTTATTCCTGAACGTCTTGAGACACTGGCTGTTTGTGTGCACGAGTAGATCCGAGACAGCTCTAGGAATCCCAGTTTCGTGGCTGTCATTTCCGGTGCAACACGATCGCTATAGTCGTGGAGTAAAAAACTTAATTTCGCGATAGTGTTTTGTTGCCAAGCTCACGTCGTGGGAGCATTTTTTTTTTTTTCAAACAACTTGTGACGGTTGAAAATACGCCGCACTCAACCATGCACGAAATGGGCCTTGAACCCACGACCAGCTGGGGAGAGAGGCTGTTTCAATCACCACGCCACCAGTGAATGTCTAAAGGGGAATATTCACTATCGTATTCTTGGTTTTATAGCTTGTTTGTATTTAAATAAAAAAAGTGTTTTTAATAACCCGCTATACCCGACTAGCTACTGATTTTACACAGCATATAGACACAAAGACTGAACTGCTAGATCGTATTTGACACAGAATTTGCCAAATATTGTGAGTAATTATGAGCTCTTAGTTTCCTTGTATGTACTGCAGAGTAAGCTCAATTGCTATAGTTGGGTACATCGGTACTTTCGGGATTTGATTTTTATTAAATACAAACGAGCTAGATAAACCAACAATCCAATATGTTGGGGGAAGATCCCCCTTAATGGGATTTATTTTGGGGGGGGGGGGATTTGGTTATCTGAGAGAGGTTTCTAAAAATGCCCCCTTAATGCAGTTGTTAGTTGTCAAATCATTATAGTTTTCAAAATATAACACTCAAATTCCGACACAAGAGTGTTATAGGCAGGTTCAAAGTGTTGAATTAAGAGTCTAAGTGTGGCATACTGCATTTATGTTACAAGCTACGAAAGGAACAAGACAACTTTTCCTTTACAGTTTATGGTTAAAACCATTCATTAAATGAATGTTAACAGTTTCGCTTGAATGAACAAAAATATATTTACAAATCAGACCTGCATTTTCAACAGAATTCAGAGTGCCAATACTCGCTCACCTGTTTATAAATCACACTCATACTGAATCAGTATGTTCTGCACACCATACAGATGGTATCAAATGCAATCTAATTGGGAAAAAATATCGAGGAGCAAGGCCTAGTATGCTGCAGGATTCGGGAAATTAAGACTTTCGAGTGTTCTGTTTTGAAAACTATAATTATTTGACAACAAATAACTGCATTAAGGGGGCACTTTTCGAAAACTCTTTCAGATAACCAAATTAAAAAAAAGTGAAATATCACCTTAAGTCTCGGCGTCGCCTCTTTTGCAGAAACTCTTATTTTTCGTGTCAAAACTTCGGATTCGTAGTATTACTGTGAATGTACGATATTAGAAAATTTTACATTTTATGAGTTAATATTTTTATGCTTAATTTTTATTGAGTGTTATCTGCTAGTTGTAAAAAGCCAAGGACATGTTTATATTTTATCAATACGTTTCTGCCTTTCAGCAAGCAGTGATAGTTAGATACAAAAATATTAAACAACTGGTAAATTGTAAATTTTCTGTAATCCAAAATTTCAAGTAATACCTCTCAAACTGAAATATTGACACAAAAACGAAGAATGTCTGCATAGTAGGCGCAGTCGAGACGTAGTAGGCCCTCCCTACCTGGTGACTGCTTCCATACCGACTTACTTGTAATGACCCCTGGGGCTAGCTCTGCACAGTAGGCGCAGCCGAGACGTAGTAGGCCCTCCCTACCTGGTGACTGCTTCCATACCGACTTACTTGTAATGACCCCTGGGGCTAGCACTGCACAGTAGGCGCAGCCGAGACGTAGTAGGCCCTCCCTACCTGGTGACTGCTTCCATACCGACTTACTTGTAATGACCCCTGGGGCTAGCTCTGCACAGTAGGCGCAGCCGAGACGTAGTAGGCCCTCCCTACCTGGTGACTGCTTCCATACCGCCTTACTTGTAATGACCCCTGGGGCTAGCTCTGCACAGTAGGCGCAGCCGAGACGTAGTAGGCCCTCCCTACCTGGTGACTGCTTCCATACCGCCTTACTTGTAATGACCCCTAGGGCTAGCTCTGCACAGTAGGCGCAGCCGAGACGTAGTAGGCCCTCCCTACCTGGTGACTGCTTCCATACCGACTTACTTGTAATGACCCCTGGGGCTAGCTCTGCACAGTAGGCGCAGCCGAGACGTAGTAGGCCCAGCCGAGACGCAGTAGGCCCTCCCTACCTGGTGACTGCTTCCATACCGACTTGCTTGTATTGACCCCTGGGGCTAGCTCTGCACAGTAGGCGCAGCCGAGACGTAGTAGGCCCTCCCTACCTGGTGACTGCTTCCATACCGACTTACTTGTAATGACCCCTGGGGCTAGCTCTGCACAGTAGGCGCAGCCGAGACGTAGTAGGCCCTCCCTACCTGGTGACTGCTTCCATACCGACTTACTTGTAATGACCCCTGGGGCTAGCTCTGCACAGTAGGCGCAGCCGAGACGTAGTAGGCCCTCCCTACCTGGTGACTGCTTCCATACCGACTTACTTGTAATGACCCCTAGGGCTAGCTCTGCACAGTAGGCGCAGCCGAGACGTAGTAGGCCCTCCCTACCTGGTGACTGCTTCCATACCGACTTACTTGTAATGACCCCTGGGGCTAGCTCTGGACATTCGGCTAGCCACGCGAACATGCTATAGCGCATGATTAACTTTGAGGTAAGGAAAAAGAGACTTTGATATGGGTGGTACTGGAAAGCGCATCATATTTCTATGGCATATACGTGATAGGTGTGCAATTTTTGCGTTGTTAGAAGGTTTTATTTTTTTTCAAGATTGAGTGTAGTAACTTGTACGAGTTTTGAATATGTTTTTACGTTGTATTGTTATAGTAAAGGGGCTTCGAAATAATTCTGCTATGAGAAATAATGTCTTCTTATGCGGCGATTCTGTAGTTGTATGTACATGGATTTACTCTTAAACGTTTACTAGAAAAACGAGTACGAATGCCGAGACGGTTCACTTACCACGAAAATGAGCGAGTGATGAGAGCTGATGAAGGTGACTGAGGTATGGAGCAGCGCCGGAATGAGGGGGCGGAGGAAAAGGGAGATCCCCGAGAAAACCCGCTGACCAGCTGCATCGTCTCGCACGGGAATTCAACCCGGTACGCCCTGGTGGGAGGCGAGCAGGCTAACCGCTCAGCCACCGTGGCCCCTACCACGCACGTGAGCACCTAATCAATTATAATTTAGAAAAATAAGGGGGGTATACATAAATACCGAATTCTTATGCCGTGCAAATTGTGCAAAACTACCAAATACGGCTTCAACAGATTATGGTAAAGAGAGAAGAATGCAATTGTATGTATGTAACCATAACGTTTATCCATCAATCGAAAGACTTCATTATTCCTTACCAGCAGTAAATAGCTGTAAAAATGTCAGAACGTTCTCGGAGACTGTAAGGGTTTAATTTAAAGATATATATATATATAATATAAAAGATACCGAGTATGTTTGGTCGCGCAGTTAGAATGATTGACTCGTATGCACAAGATTGTGATAACGATACTGAAAGACGTCATCGTCGTTGATTTCTACCTGTGAGGTTTCCTCTAAGAATAAAGATGAAGTAGACCGCATGTCCCCAACATCGGCCCCAGAACTGCCACAACTCCACAACTACTGTCAAACCCAAGTGTTTCCACAGGAGGTTTAGATTTTGTTTGCCTTTGATTTTAACCCCACACCTGCTCTCTTACGAAAAAAAAAACGTATTTTGCATAACTTGAATACTCAGTATTTTCGTTGCAATTTGGACGAAAGTACTGAGTATAAGCTGTTCGTGGGTTATTAAGAATTAAAAACCTCGCTTAGGATCTACTCGCATGTGTTTCATCATTAAGGCGACTAAAAATGTTTTACATTTGCCCCATTATATATTTGTGCGCAGTTCCGCGTTGCAACAATTCTGCCACGGGTGACCAGAGTATTTGCTTGTTCAGCTCAATACAAACTTCGCCAGCAGAAACTGTACTGACCTGGCAACTTGGAAATGTGCAAGAGCACTCCGTCGCAAGCTGGCCAGTGGAAGGGAAGAGGAAGTGGCTACCAGCGTACTGTTTTATCTCCTCTATCCCCACTCCGAGAGGACCGTCGTGGAGGAAGAACACGAGCTCCAACTGATACGTAACTGCAAATACGTATTGCAGCGGGGACTAAGGGGCAGACCAGCTGTTGTGCAGACGTGCGTGGTGGGTATAGAATATCTGCCACTGTTTCTACACTCAGCACTGTTCAACGCCAAAAGGAAAAAAAAATCGGGTCTGCCTGTGTTGGAGGACACGGCCGTTTGTTTCGCGTGAATACGGCTGCGTTGACGCGCTCGGCCGCCTTGATGTTTATTTCTACGTTCCCGGCCCCGCTTCACTCTATCGCATGGGGTTTTACGGGTATCACTGGATTACTTTGAGATGCTCTTTGCAACCGTATAGAAATTTCTGTATTTCGACTTTTGACGAGGATAGGCCGAAATTGTGTTAACTTTTCTTCATATTTTCCATTAAACGCATACAATTTCACCATAACCACGCCGCACAGGTGCTTTTGTACACGCAAACGATTGATCTTGACGAGAACTGTCGATTGAAACTCAAACGAGCGTCGTAGCTTCTCCTAGTCAAAAGTTATACTACGCGTAAATTATGAGACGCGCCGAAACGAACTCGAAATTGCGCCCCTCCCCCCCGGCCGCGTGCAATGCTTTTCGCAGTCCTCACTCAACGTAACATATTCTTTGATCCTTTGGCAATCGAGTGGTGTAATTTAATTTTAAATGTAGACGGTAGATTCGGAGCTGCAATGTCAAACTTTATCTCCCGATTTTGTTATCATTGGATTTTCTGGATTGCCTCAGACTATGGTCGCAAATTTAAATACGTTTTCACGTCAAAAATGGATTATGTGGTGCATTCGCAGTTACAGCAGGATTCTAAACAATTCTTGGGGCTTAATGGGCAAGGTGTATCCCGCGGTTCGCTTACTAAATAGCTCACAAACTTTGAAATGCAAGGTGTTCATTATACTAGTTTTACATGGAACAGTTTCTAAGTTTTATAAATTAATTGCTGTGGAGAAAGGACACTGAGATTTTTGTAATTGAAAGGTAATTCGCTATTTAACAATGCTACGAAGCTGCTCTGAAACAAAAAGCCAACTAACGCAAGATGTTTTCAATTACTACGGAATATGCTTTGCAGATTGATTTCTCAATTAGTATGTAAATAAACAAACTACGAGAATGGACACGGTCTCCATTAAGATTATGTAAAAAAAATATATTTACACAATTTTTATCGAGAGGTGAACAAGAAACGTCTCGAAGAAAATAATACAAATAAAGACAGCAGTCTTTGTTGTCCAGTACTTGAGAGTTATAGAAATATACATTTTTTTCTGACTAAGACAAGTTACATCAGCAGTTGAAGTATTCTTTAAAATATTTAACTCTCAATTTATTGTTGCATGTACACTTTTACATAGTAAAAAAAAAAACCTGAGTGACATATAACAACTACCAAACAATTTGTTTAAGCACCTAGCGAAGTGGCGGAGTGATCGTATATGGACTTGTATTCGGGAGGATCCAAGGTCCGAACCTCATGTTTTCGATTATTAGTTTTCCTGAAATATCACCTATGCCTTTGAGTACTTCCCTAATTCCACTGAATAGTTCTACTGTTTTATGTCTCCATCTCTAATCGCCTTGTTCTCAACGAGACGTAAATTCATAAATAGAATAAACAACTTGTTTTAGCTCACCGTTATACGTCTTAGTACCATACACAAACATCCGCGCTCAGTCTTCGAAACAACAGCATGCCTTCAAGAGAGTGTTAACACCTGACTTTCCCTTGCTACTAAACAAATGAGAAAGTAATGTCTGTGCGGTATATGCCCGGTTGCACCAACATCTTCCCCGATCCGAGATCGAATGATCCTAGTTCCGAACCAGACTCCAGTTTGATCTTGGTTCCAATGCAAAAGTGTTGCACCAACAAAATTTCGCGATTCTGGATCTCCGATTCGTCGATCTTGGTTCCAAAGTGAGAGATCGAGTTTAAGCATGAAACAAATTTTGCTTTTGGTTCTCAATACATGACGCCATGGAAGTAGGCGTATTTTTCTCTACTGGCAGAACTATATGCGCGATGTTTTATTCTGTTTTAAGTAAATTATTGTTGTACGAATTTTACTGAATAATATTCAATTCCCCAAGAAAACAATCAAACGTAGTTCTATCTGCTGGCGTATTTTCAAACTACATTTGCCAACGATGGCTGCTGATCTCGGATCTCGATCCCGCCCAGCTCCGAACTCGAATGGTGCAACAGTTTGCCGTGCCGATCAGAGATCCCATGTTGGGTCGAGTTTCGAAGCGCGGTGGCGCGACCGGGCGCAAGGCGGCGAAGTTTAGGGGGGGGGGGGGGGGGAAGGCACGCGAGTAGGGTCGAGGGACACCGCTGACACCATAAGCACCTTGTTTTACATCAGGTGTGGTTACCGACCTTGTCGAGCGTCTCGGCGAGCGTGTCCCCTTCTGCTGCGTCGAAGCCGTCGTTGGAGAAGTCGTTGCCGCCGTCGGAGACGTCGTTGCCGACGAAGATGGCTAAGTCTCCGTTGCCGTTGACTGCATTTTCCGTCTCCGCCTGTGTGCAGAAAAAATACTCGACTCAGCGTGGCGCGATAAGAACGCCCATTTCAACCAAATTCTGTTGCAAGAAAGCGTTGCGTTGGTATCCGACCTTCCAAACTTTTGTGCGGCGCGAACAAAATAAAGTTCTTGTGGCTGCAAAAGTTAAGTTGCGATGCCGGAATCATGTACCCTCGACAAGCACGACACGGCACTTAAAAACTTCACAATAATTAAATACAAGATGATCCGAAGTAAGCCCGACAAATTCTGTCGTCTCACCAGCTATTTTGGATTAGAAATTATTTGTGTATTTTCGTCGTGTCGTGCGGCACGACGCACAGAGTGTGCAACCAAAGGAAATTAAATAGTGGTACAAGCCTTCCCTGCGATGGCAAATACGCAGGTTAAAAGGAAAAAAAATATATATATATTGAAAATCACTGTATTTAAAACTTAAAAATAATAATTTTACCTTTGTATGCATTAGCGATAACGCTTTTGTCGCCATCATGTATTCCAAATGTACTCTTGTACAACGCTTTTGCAACTAACACAGCCTATCTGCGCCTTCTAAATAGCTAGGTGAAATGCTGAGAGCGTCGTGTCGGTTCTGTTGTATCGTGCTGTAATTCAAGCAGTTACAGTGAAACTAACTGTCGTGTCGTTGCTGCTGTTCTTGTCGTGTCGTGTTGAGTTTGTCGGAGCTATGTAATTCCTTCTTTGCAGCTAGATGATTTGGCAGAGTAAATACCAACAAAACGCTTTGGGACAACCACATAACATCTTTTTCAGTGGACCATTGTAGGTCTACCCTACGTGGTTAAATGAAAAGTTTCTTCGGACATACGTAATTGCAGAGTTGTCTCTCCAAGGAAAAAAATAGAGGACGACTTAAAATATAAACAGTTTGCCTAAAGACCGGAACAGAAGCGTGGATTGGATAGAGATTTGGGCGGCTCTTGACATCATGGTCTTTATAGCCGATGTGGGTGGAGTATGGAGCAGTGCCGGAATGATGGATAGAGGGGGGGGGGAGGGGATCCCCGAAAAAAAAACCGCCGGACCAGCGGCATGGTCAGGCACAACTCCCACTTGCGAGAATCCGGGAGCGACTCCGCCGGGAATCGAACCCGGTTCGCCTACGTGGGAGGCGATTAGTCTAACCACTATTGATAAAAATAATGAATTTAACATCAACGTCATATGTATCCGCGATAACTGTTAGTAAAGAAATCCCAATAGACTATAGTATAAAATACAGAAATATGATATATCAAATCAAAAATGAAGTAGACGAAATAGAATACAACGGAAATACATATAATAAGATAGTAGAGCACAGTAATATTTGGATTGAAAAAATACAGAAATAATCAACCTATTAGTTTAAAAGAATTAAAGAAAGAAATCTATAAACTAAGTGTTATAAATTTGCAAACAGAGTACGATGCAACAGAAACCGGCCTAAATACTAAAAATTATATTTAAAATATGCGACAATGGTACGAAAGTAAAAGTAATGTAAATAATAGTGTGTTGAAAGTAATAATGAACCACTGTCAATTTAAGGAATATCTAGCTAAAAGAAATAAAATAGAAGACGCCAGTTGTCAATGTGAAAAGGGAGCTGAGACGGTATACCATATTCTGTACTTGTGTGGCATGTTTAAAGAAGAAAGGATATAATTAGGACAGAAATTAAAACCTTTTAATGGCAAATGGTCATTACAAAAACATGATATATATATGACAAGGAAATTGTAGAAATAATAAGTTGTATTAGTAAAATATATTATTTGGTAAAAACTATGAATGATGATTTAACGGAGTAGTCTAGGGAGCGGATTAAAGTGTGCTAGAACTAAGGGAATTATTGAGTGAGTGTTTGTGTTTGTCTAGTAATTTATCTTTTAAATTAAGTAAAAATTATAAATAACTCTCTTTTAGATAAGAAACAGAATTTTCAATAAATATTGGAGTTTTGCAGGATAACAGTGGTGAAGAAAAATTGATAAGCTCCAAACACGAAAAAGTTATAAAGAAGAACACATGATCTGAAGTGAATGCAAGAAGAATTGAAGGAAATGCGGAGAAAAATTAAAGAACAAGAAAGAGAAAGAAGAAAGAAAATGGGGAGAACAGAGAAGGAAAGTAGAAGAACAACAGAATAGAGAAAAAGAGGAGGAGAAACAGCAAGAAAGAGAAGAAGAAAGGCAAGATCTGAAACGGATGAAAGAAGAACGGAAGGAACTGCGCAGAAGAAAACCTAAATGAGGGAAAGATGTGATTTGTGATAATATGTTGGTTAATGTCTGTATAAAAAAAAAGGGGGCGTAGGAGCGGAGCTTTATTCCCTCGTCCGCCGGTAAACGAAGGCCTGGGTGTCCAGAAGGGGTACTTCGATATCCTGGACGATGCTTAGGTTGGTGCAGAACGACGGGCGAGGGAATAAAATAAAAATAACAAAATAGAATATTACAGAAAGGGAGGGGGCTGGGGGCCTTCAGGTTCGTGGACGGGGACATTCGACCATTGGGTGCAATGGCGGACCGGCCGAAAGGCTTGCGAGTTGTGAGCGGACCCGACGGCATCTGGTCGCGCGGGTGGATTCGTGGGAATTCCGGTCCCTGGCCTGTTCCGGCGGGGGCGGCCGAAAGGATACCCGTCGGGGAGCTGTCTCGGTCGGGGCAGAATAGCTCAACACCTTCCTAGGAAGTGTGAATAATGCTTTCGAATAGAAATAGGATTTGTAGCATAAATTACGGGCTCCCAGACGAACAGCCGCCCTCCGACAAAAAAAAAAGTTGTGTATCTGTATAACTAATATACTGTTTGTTAAATTGTAGTAGTCATGATAGAACTGAACATCCTGGATGGCTGTACTGCTAAGCAGGGTTGATAGAATAAATAAAAAAAAAAATTCTAACTACTACACCACCGCGGCCCCTGGAACAGGAGCCAGTTCCCGAGAATTCACTACTGGTTCGCCAAGAAACCTGTGCTCGTTCTGATGTGCTGTCTTCCTAGAGTCGCCTAGAGTTTTGTGCGTGTGTTTGTATACATAATTTGTTGCTGGTTATTCTGTAACTCGTCCTGTTTTGTTTCGTTTAGTTTGGTAGAAATCTTCACAATATTCCTTGTGGGATTATTTTTTGTTGGAAATATATAATGTTAACATCAGCTGGTCTTGGCTTGTTCCCTGTGTATGTAATTAAGGTCTGTTTTCCTCGATGACATAGTTCTGCAATGACGTAAAGTTTATCAGAAGGGAGGGGGGGGGGTTCATTTAATCAGCTACCTATAAGCTGTTCACGGTAAAATTAGCACTTTTGAGAGCCCTGCTTGAGGTCTACTTGTATGCACGTTGTGTATTCTTCCGCTTTACGTAATTTAACATTGCTATAGGCCTTATCACATTTTATACATGCGTCGTTCAAGTAAAATGGTGAAATTATTAGGAATGTAAATATTATACTAATCTGCTCATTTTCGCACTTCGATGTATTAAAAAAATAACAAAAAGCAAAATAAATAATTAAATATATTACATATGGTTACCTAAAACTTGTTATTCAACGTTAAGATATGGAACTATTTTCTATCCACAGTTACTAACTATACTGGGCAAATGTTACTCAGTGCGCCCATTAAAATATATGCATACAAGGGCAGTAACTTTTTTCTGAGGTTCATATCAAAAGTGCTTACTTTATCATGAACAGCCTTTACATTGCAAGTACTATTCAAAGAGCATGGCTATATAGGCTGTTCACGGTAAAGTGAGCACTTTTGAGGCCCTAGTTACTTTTTCCTTTAAGCCTTTTTTATCTTTTACGCACCTTTTTAAATAAATAATGCAATGTAAGCAATAAACACAGTGTGGTTACTCCATTGCACTCGGAAGTTAACATCTAAAACTAAAAATAAATATATTTATTTAATATTGTTCAAAATGAGAGGACTTTCGAAAGTGCTCAATTTACCGTGAATAGCCTACGTGATGAAACACAGTAGTTGAAAGCTGAAATGTTTTGTGTGACGTTTAACAAGCGCCGATGAGGGTGAAGTGAGATTAAGATGGAACAGCGGCGGAATACCACGGGGGGAGGGGGAGGAGTACCCTGAGAGGACCTGTCGACATACGGCAACGTCCGCCACGTTTGCCACGTGCGAAAATCCAAGTGATCCCGCCCATAGACTAAATATGGGGTAGACCGATCTCGCTGGGTGCGCACAACCAATCTCCGTGTCTCAACATTGAACTGCTTTTCTGCCTACACGTCTAGCAAAAATGTCGTGGTTTTGGATTGTAGGTTATAAAACTGATGTGTAATCAAATGCATTGAGATGAATGTCGATTTCCTCTAACCAATTTGGAATGCAGTTTGATTATATTTAAACTGGTAAAACTACTTTATTGATAGAATAGTGCTTGTCTTTTAAAAATTAAGATATAAACAAACACGTACATCACTGTTGACCATGTGACTTTGACAGTTGTGTAGGAGTTTTGTAGGATTGGGGTAGGTCAATGTTGGGTACATGCGCAAACACGAATAATCAGTCTACGTCATATTTAGTCTATGATCCCGCCAGGCCTCGAACCCGGCTCGCCTCGGTGGAAGGCGCGTTATATTGATTGTACACCACCGCGCTCCCCTCTTAACTAACCAACAAACTCCTGGGCAAATTACAAGGATGACATGCGCCTTTCAAGTCTGACATGAAACAAGAGTTTACTGCAAATATACACATCACAATAAGTTTGTAATATTGCGAGATAAGGCAGTTTGGATGGTAGGAGTCATGTAGTTCTTTTCTGATCAATAGAGAGCACGCTAAGGGCGAGATAATGATAGTTTATCGAGATTAACTGACAAAATAATCTTGATTATAGGCTATTCACGGTAAAGTGAGCACTTTTGAACGCTCTCTCATTTGGAACAATGATCAATAAATATATCGTATCGTAACCTTAGACGTTAACTTCCGAATGCGATGGAATATACATACTGTGTTTATCGCTTACATGGCAAAACTTATTTAAAAAGGTGTTTAAAGTATAACAAATCGCTGAAAGGAAAAAGTAACTAGGGCGTCAAAAGTGCTCACTTTATCGTTAAAAGCCTATATCGGTATTTTATGTTTCATCACATACATTAATCTTGTTTTTCTCTGAATATTTAGATAAAATATTAACCCGCCGATTTGGGTGGTTTGTCACATTATCGGGATGAAACTGTAAAACACAAACAAATACTTTGTGAAGGTGACGATGATTACGTGAAAGAATAAATTATTTTGAACTTTACGACGAAGAGGATTTTAGAGTACATTTTCGCCTTATGTCAAACACTCGATTGTCTGTTTAAGTCAAACACATGATTGTCAAATAGACTTTTAATATATTACATGTTCCAGTAACTTCGAACACGTTCGCCTGCATATGTTTTTCACGTAAGTTATTTTAGATTATCCCAAACCGTCTTCCCGAGATGCACAATTTAAACTATTCACAATTGTTTGCCACTGTTTGGCTTTATTTTGTTGTGTCATAGCATCGGTCTGTTTATCTTCAATGATATTGAAATGTTCTGTTGCTAACTCTAACGAAATGTGTTTTTCATGGATGAGAAATTTCTGCTTCGCTGTTTCCTACGACCAAAATACCTTCACGACTTGCCATAATTTTCTCAATGATTTCTCCGTACAAGCTCCAAGCAAAATCTCTAATGTTTACCAAGAGAAAATCGCTATTAAGTAAGAATATCGATATCATTTTAACGAGATATTCTTTACGGCGATTAAACCCAGTGAAACACGCTCATCATTATCGAGGTTAAAATTGAAGTTAAACCTCTTAGGATCGGTTTCGCCAACGAAGATTAACTTTTGGGAATATCGAGATAATTTTATCCAGATGGGAGGTTTAACTTCGATTTTAATCTCGATATTGTAGAGCGTGTTTCACCATGTTTAATCTCAGTAAGGAATATTTCGTTATAACTATCTCGATATTATGACTTATCGCGATTTTCTCTTGGTAAACATAAGAGATTTTGTTTTGAGCTGGTACAGAGAAATCATTTCGAGAAAGTACGGCAAGTTGGGAAGGCATTGTGATCGTTAGGAAACAGCGAATCCGAAATTTCTCATCCCAAGAAAAACACATTTTGTTAGAATTAATTACAGAACATTTCGATATCATTGAAAATAAACGAACTGATGCTGTGACAACAAAAATTAAGCGGAACGGTGGCGAACGGTTGCAAATAGTTTCAGCTCGTGATCACTACAGGACAGCAGACAACTTGAAGGTGGTGTGGGATAATCTGTAAAACCACACGCGAAAAACCTATGTAGACGAACGTGTCCATGCTAAGCGGTCCAGTGTGTTCTGCCCTCGAAATAGTCACCCAAGCTCACTGTATACTGCCACTAGTAAAGCCAGCGGAATGTCATTCCAGTAGAGACTCAGTCGTCATAAGCACAGCTCAGATGAGTAACCCTGCAAATACTTCAGATAACTATGCCTCGACTGGGTCCGATGGATGGAGGACAGTCTATGCCAGCCATGTGAGGAACTGTATGACAACATCTTCCTGGTGTAGTAAACAACGACTAGCAATGCACTCAAACAATTAAAAAAAAGCTGAAGTGCCCGGCATGTAGGAAAAATTGAGTTAGCAAAAAGTTCGCAATTAAAGAAAACTAGGCAATGAAAGAGATTCGTCAACGAAAGTTACAACAGGAACAAGAAAGAACTAAACAGGAGAAGCTTCAAAAAGAACTCTTAACTTTGCAGATCCTACAACTAAATACAGAACTAAGTAACTAATGTGTTATCTGTTGTGGTTTAGTTCACAACATCTGTTTTCCAGTATATTCGCAGACATTTTCAATTAAAAACACTACTGGTGTGTCACATTCTTGATTTGAATTAGGCCTACAAAAGTAACTTGTTTATTTTACATGTATACCTAATGTTAACGCAGAATTGTTGTCGTGAAGGAAAATAATAAAACAATGTAGTCTGTTTGACAATCATGTGTTTGATGTAAGGTGAAAGTGTACTTTAACCTCTTCATAAAAAAGTTTACACCAATTTATTCTTTCACGTAATATCGCAGACGACAAACAATAAAATCCTTGTCATCATTTTCTTCTTCAAAAATTAAATTGTACATTGCCTGAGCCATCTTCTCTTTATTCTCGATTAAATAACTTTGCCCTCTCGTCACCTTCCCCGAGTATTTGTTTATGTTTTACAGTTTAATCATGATAATGTGACTTAAACCACCAAAATCGGCGGGTTGATATTTTATCTAGATATTCAGATAAAATCGATATTAATGTGCGTGGTGAAACATAAAATTCAGATAATCGGGATTATTTGTCAGTTAATCTCGATACACTATCATTATCTCGCGTGGTGAAACGGGCCCTCGTCTGGATAAAATTATCTCGATATTCTGAAAAGTTAATATTCGTTGGTGAAACCGGCCCTACCGCATTGAAGATGCCTGAGACAAGTTGAAAATGGCAGTTGATAATCCTCCACAAAACCTCAGAAACACTTCCATGTCTCATAAGAGATTCCCAGACGGAATGGGACCTTCGTCCGGAAGATATCAGCACATTGATTACGAGCATGCCGCGGTGTGTTAATGGACCAGCACAATGCACATGGAGGCTATACATTGCACTAAGCTGCAGTGGTAAGAAGGACACCCTCCATAGTTGGACACCATTGCGTTCATTTTGTTGTTCTTCCGTGTTTATTTGTCTGTGAATTGGAAAAGATATATATATATATTTTTTTTTAGAAATACTTTAAATTCCACGTTTTGTACCGGTGCCGTTTTTAACTTGTAACTGCTAAGCTTTCTTTTATGTGACTCCCCTTCGTTGAACCCTTCATTTAGGACTGAACGAAGACCCTTAGTTACAAGAAACTTCGACCCTAAGGTCGCACCAAAACACAGAAAAATACTTAAGGGAAAGATGGCATTGATATTGTAAAATTGTAGAAGAACCAACTGAAACACATGAGCTTTCTCAAGCAGCACCTTTGTATTTTGGTTTAATTTTCATCCAAAATCCCACATCTACATGTACTAAAAAGTATACCATATAAAAAGGCAAATTTCATATTGAAATTTCTACTATACATGCAACACTCCAACACCAGAAAATAACTTGATGTATATTTCGGTGTGTATTTTTAAAAATCAAATTGACCTTAAAACACTCAAATACCGAGGCATTATTCAAAATGCATACGAGCTTGATGTAAAAATATTTACTGCATCGCTTACGAACCAACAATTCTTACAGGCTGGTAACATTACAATAAACACCCTTTTCAAATCTCTCTTTGCAAACAATGTCATATTCAAACATGGACTTCGGTTTTTCAATTTTTTCACCATACCATGACATGCATTTTAAAAAAGACATATTTCTTTCAAATGTATCTTTCTGAAGGAACCATTATATATTACAACGTTTTTGTTAAAATATTCCTGTATTTTATAATACTGGCTTTCAAAAATGACTAACATCTCATAAGGTGGAAACTGTTACTGTTTTGGCTGACTTAGCAACTATTTTTATTGAAGTAACAAATTATGTTACGAATCTACAAGGCGTTAACTTTACAGAAAACAAAACGCCGTATTTTATATATTTTTTTAAATTGTTTCAAAATTAACTTTTCTAACTCCAAGACTACCAAGAAATTCAGTTAACTGCAATACTTAAAAAAATACCAACTCTAAGGGCCACAAACCCATGCCTACTATTTTTGGCCAGGAGGCCGGGATTTGAGTTACGTAACTTATTTCCATCGTCGTGCAAGTCCCCAAAGGCCGAACGTCTCTGAAGACAGGTCGGCTATCGGGTCATATTTATATGAAACTTTATTGGAGTGGAAAACACCCTACCACATTCTTAAATTAGGTGGATTGTTCGAGAGAGACATGACAGCATTGTGGATATCCTGTGCGTACAACGCACTCCTTACGTCTTCAAACAGCGAAGCGCGACCAGCCGTTACAGCGACTGTAGCGCTTCGAAGCGGCGAGGCCTTGAACCACAGGCTCTGGCTACCGCTAGCATGCTGAGTGGCTTCTTACGTGTCACCTGCGCCGGGGCTTGCCATTTTGCAACACGTTTTCCTAAATCGTTCATCACCGCAAACGTCTATTGCTTCAAGTTCACATTCCACCTCTTTATTTAATATTAATTCAGAGTATAATAATATTTTGAAGTTAATTTTCTGCCGTGAATTTTTATTACGTCGTAACACCGTTGGCAGCCGAGCGAACCCAGCAGGCAGTCAAGTCGGCCGGCCAGTTGGTAACTTTCCGATTCCAGGTAGCGCACGTGAGAGACAATTGGGTCTCGTATGTATACTCCATACTTGTTTGCATTCTGTACGTAGGTACTCACAGACTTTTTGCGAGGTGTTTATTACGTATTGGTAGGGACAGTGATATTTTGCGTCAAGATTTGGAGGCAAGAAACAGTTAAAAGCACTGTGGGCTCGTCCAGTATTCTGATTGGCTGAAAAGTGTTCAAATCCGTTTTAACTGTTTGCGCACGAATCACGAAGGTTCTGTGTCTGAGTTAAGTACTCCTGAATGGCTCGGTCAAATGCGTAAACAACACTAGCAGCTAATGGAGGTGTGATGACAGTCGAGGTGTACATATAGTATTCAAGTCTACAATGTGCTCGAGATTTTTTTTGCAAAAAACCACAGGCCCTATGTGTAAGCTATTAGCGGCAAAGTGAGCGCTTTTTAAGGCCTTCCTTAAAGGCATTAGCCACTAATAAATATAGTTTATTGTGGCCTCAGACGTTAACTATTGAGAGTGTTCAAATGCATGCACTGTGTTTATTGATCATATGGCAATGTTTCAATTAAAAAGTGGAGGAAAGTTAGAACTTGGTTTGAGAGGAAAATTTTTAGCAGGGCCTAAAAAAGTGTTCACTTTACCGTGAATAGCCTATAAAGTGATGTAACATGGTATCCAAATAAATGATTGCGCAGATATATGCTAGCAGCCTACTTCAAAACATCATTAAATTACTTCACGAAAATAAATGGAACTAAAATTGGTGACGCAGAAGAATATACTGTACTTTTTTTAGGGTCGATTATTGCTCAAAACGTCGAAATTTACTAGAAATTTCCCTTTCCCCCCCCCCCCCCCTTGACCATCTGTTTTCAATAGTCCGTGGAAAAATTATTTTTTTATAAAACTGGCATTTTTATGGGCAACATGCTTTACCCTCGAGGCACGTTAGATACGTCAAATACACGCCCCTGTTCTCGGCACTTCAATAGTCGCCTTTACTAAAGCAGAGTAAGCTGGAAGAAGCAACACTCGCTTCTCGCAAATCACGATAAGTTTGTCTGAGGTATACGCGTTATCTGAATGTGAAGTACTCTGGCAGTGTTATCAGATTTTCCTAATGAAATGCATGCCGTGTATTCTTCGAGTATTACGCCACTCGAATATTTGTTTTAACTGGCAGTTGCAGCATGCGCAACGGTCTCGCGCTCACTGCCTGCTCGTAATGGCGGGCATACGCCGCGTTTCGGATGGTCCATGGACCTTGTCGTGAACTCACGCCGAATATCCCGCGCGCGCGTCCTTGGAAGAAACGTCATGAAGATTACTGCACACTGCCGGTTTTAGCGTTCCATCGTCTCTCATAAACAACGGTTGTGAAGCAATTTTTTTTTTTAGCAGTACACAGTATTTTCAAAGCCAGTTTACGTCAAACAGAAAAATGTAAACACATACAAAAATTATTTTTTTACGGTTTACGCGCGCAGTTATTTCTGATGCCGTAAACTCGGGAAAGTATTCCAAAGAAATGTGGATGCACGACCCAGACTTGCCGACAAATTTTCCCAATATCAACGACCTTGTGAACAACGTGGCTGAACCGATACATGAACAAAAGTCAAGTTTTTTTTTTTTGTATTTAATTCGAATAACGGCGCGGAATGTTGACTTTTCGTTAGTAAAACGCGAAAATGCAGTCACTCACCTCCTCCCTGTACCACTCAAACAAAATCAAGCAACATTCTGAACGAGACTTACGTTGCGATATGATTTATTTTACACGGCAAATATCATTGCTATAATGAATTCCCGTGTAAAAAGACACTTGAGCAACAAACAGCCCTGAGCAACACCGTTAAATATGGTTCTGTCGAGTTTGTTTTCTCAGAAACATTGCTTCAAAACAACATCCTGCGCCACAGTGAAAACTACAAATTTGCTTTGTTATAAATAATGAAAATTGCACAACTCCTAAGAAAATTTCCCCTGCGAAGGCTTAAGTAAAGACATAAATGCTGGCCTGTTTTCGCTTTATTTTCCCAGATAGTCGTCCAAACAGCCGTAAACTGTAAAGAATGTGCGTAACCACGCGATTTACTCAAAAGTTACTGCTTGCCGTTTTTGATGCGACTAAGACATGTTCTACAATACACGGATGCGTAAAAAAAAACGAGCACAGAACATGTAAACGGAACGAGCAGACGAATCTGGACGAATTCCGGCTATTTTATATTACTGAAAACACAACACTCTGCAAACTACGAATAAAAGACTATTCTGTTGAGGATTGCCGACATAAGCTTCATAACATACACATTATTTTTTATATTCGAATATTTAGTATTGAACATAAAAAGTATGACCAAGCCATGCGCATGTTTATTAAAATGAAATAAATAGCAGCGGTCCCAAATCCATGCCCTTGTTTTCTTGTAAACCAGAATGGCCACAGAAAAGAATATCATGAAAAGAAATTCCTACTCGATTCCTATTGGCTACACGGATTCACGGAAAGGTTAAGAGTTCAGAGGTGACCAACTTCCTTACTCTCGCCCGTATGTATGCGTATACGTATCTGCGTACGTGACATTGTATAACGGGGCTAATTCCAAATACGACGTCGGTCATGCATGCCGAAACTGGAAACATGAGCCCCGGCCGGGTCACTCCGGATTTTCGCATGTGGGAATCGTGCCGGACGATGCCGCTGGTCGGCGGGTTTTCTCGGGGATCTCCCGTTCCCCCCGCTCTTTCATTCCGACACTGCTCCGTACCCACTTCAGCCACCCTCGTCGGCTCTCAAGACCTCGATGTTAAGAGCCGTCCAAGTCTCTTCACCTTCACCTGAAAACATGAAGCAGCCGCTAAAGCCAGTCACTTCACACAAATGCGGCTCAAAATGCGCCTGGCCTCAGGAACTGAGCCTGTTTAGCCAGTAGTAAATAAGAACAACGAAAAATGACAAACACGAACAAATCTCGAAACCGTCTAAACTATTTAAAAATCGAAGAAAAGTCACAAAGCTCGTCGTCAAAAAAGTGCAGCACAACGACGCCGGCTCCAGTATATACAGTACTGTGAAGTTCGGTCTGGTGCCGAACAATAACGCGAATTTTGCATGTCTCTACTGATAGGAAAAAAATAAAATAGGGCTTCAAAAGTGATCACTTTACCGTGAACAGCCTATATACAGTCTGTTGCAATATTGCATGTGAATACTTCGGGGGAGCATTCCTCACATCTGGAGGATGAAAAAAAATTGTTATATGAACATAGGTCCGCAAATGCTTCGTTCCCGTATTACAGCCCATAATCCATATCGTACAGTGTATGGCCCGCGGGCTGGATCATGTTACTGTGGAATGCCATTGCAGTGTACGTTTGCATGATACATGGCACCTCACACCACGACACTACATCTAGAACAGTAGGAACGGCACAGGAAGTTACACAACATGTGTGACAGCTTATCTTCGGAACTACAGGGAATGTTCCAAATGCCCTCCACCAGCACGTACACATACTTCAACCCACCGTTGCATGGACTCCCGGATGTGTTGATGAATCCCTGGAGTATTCCTGATAGTTTCGCAGCCCGTCGCAATACGGTCACGAAGGGTGTCCACGTGTTCCACTCTGGTTGCATACACAAGCAAGTGCCTTTAAATGTCCCCACAAATAAAAGTCTAGTGGATTCACATCAGGTCTCCTCGGGGGCTGCCAATTACAGCTGCGATGGCATTCCACAGTAACATGATCCAGCCCGCGGGCCATACACTGTACGTTATGTATTATGGGCTGTAGTGCGGAAACGAAGCGTTTTCGTACCTATGTTCACGTAACATTTTTTTTTCCATCCTCCAGATGTGAGGAATGTTCCCCCGAAGTATTCACATGTAATATTGCAACATTCTGCGATGCGAGTGCAGAGAAAAGCCGAGTCTCGATGTACGCACAGTTATATTCGCTAGGGCACAGGTGCAGGCTAACTGCCTCGGAGACTTAACAACAGTACGTGCAGACAGGACGAAGTGTGGGTGTGTACAACACTCACCCCTCGCTTCAGCTGCTGCAGTCGGTCCCTCGTCATGTCGGCACTGCTGGGCCCTCCTCCGCCGCCAGGAGCGTCACAGTGCCATCTCGCCTACAGCCCGACAATGATTCACGAGTAGGAAATGTTATCAGCTGCGCAGAAAGCCACTGCGCTCTGATAACGCGTGCGGTCGTCGTGGTTCTTATCTCCACGTCCGCAACAATCGCACAACAATGTGCTCGCGCTGTTTCGCCTGTTTCAGGAAAAAATCTTTTAAAAAAAATATAGAGTGGGCGAGGAGACGAGTCGAGTCAAATGGGGGGAACCCTCGTCACATCGAGGGGGGGGGAAATTCGCCGGATTTTCGCATGTGGTAATCGTGCCGGACGATGCCGTTTTCGGCGGGTTTTATAGGGGATATCCCGTTTCCCCCTGCCCTGCCATTCCGGAACTGCTCCATACCCACTTCTAGCACACTCATCGGCTCTCAAGACCTCGTTGTTCAGAGCCGCCCAAATCTCTTCGTTCGCTCACCCGAGGAAAAAATTAAGAACTCTCACGCTTCACTTGGGAAAATGTTGACGTCAAAATTATTCCTGCATTCCCACTGATGAAGTGTTTCTGAGGCGACGCGAAGCAGTGATAAATGCTGTTCACGGTAAAGTGAGCACATTTGAAATAAACTGTGGCGGCTATCTCTGCACACCTAACGAAAGTCAAACCGACGATGCCATACGAAGTTGAGAAAATGTTGGCCGTTTGGGACGGCTTACCTTCGCTGCGACAGGGGTGTGTTTGAAGAGCTCCACGCCTCACGTCGGCTGGTCTGCAAGTGTAGGCGCCGTGGGGCTGCTGCCGCCCACGAAATCTATGACTGCCTTCCCCTCCCTCGTACGTCACTTTGACCACGTGACGCCAGCCTGCCAGTCACGCACCACCAGGGTGCATCTTCCAGGACTTCAGATATCGACTGAGTGAATACCATTTTGTAATGTTCTAGATGATTTCAAATAAAATATAAATAGAGATGTCTCGCCCAGATTCGGGGAGACAGCAAAGGGTTTTCACTTGGACAGGAACTTCTGTTCCGTTCGACAACATTTTAAAAAGGGGAGGGGGAGAGGCGCTTGTTGCCATTTTAGTTAAGTATGGTTTAAAGAAAAATAATTGTATGTAACCTACGTATAGCTGGAAAGAGATGTAATCTTGTAAAAATGTAGATTGTGGGGGAAGTTTTAAACATATTTATTTTTTATTCAAACTTTTTATACCAAATGTAATCAGTGGGAAAAGTATATTTTTATAAAAAGATTTTTCGGTGTGATTCTTGGGAGAAAAATATTGTAAATTATTTGAAGTTGATATATAAACACAAGGCAACGAATATTTTCAAACCTTTTCACTGGAACCAACCCAAATCCCTTTTTTGACATCATTGGAGGGCCTATATTGCATCATCTTCATCTAAAACCTAAATCGTGAAAGACAAGTGGCCTTATAAATTAACCCGTACAGCCAGCAAAACTCCAAATTTTGAATACGATAAACGTCGAAAACAACGAAAAACGTGATTAAACACGGCAGTAAAATCCTCAAAACTCGAAAAAGCCATGAATCGAAAGTCCATCAAACTCGCCAAAACATCAAATGGCGCGCGCGGGAACGCGCGCGCACGCGCATACAGAGAGAGAGAGAGAGAGAGAGAGAGAGAGAGAGAGAGAGAGAGAGAGAGAGAGAGAGCGAGAGACGTCGCAACCCCAATACCGATGTTCAAAAATCCGAACCGTCGCCTCTACTGGACGGCGACTTAAGAATAACTACCTATACTGCATTTCATATATGTAAGTAGACTCAATTATGACAGACAATGTGGCCAACTTACACACTATGAAAACAATGCTCTCGTTTGCAATGTTGTTGAATCAGCTGATGAGCTGTCGTGGGTTATATGGTGGCAATATTGACGGTGATAAAATAGTGCACAGAATTTAAAGTTTTAATTCAAAACTAAATTATGCTTGTGGTTTAAATTATATTTTTTTAAAAGTAATGTACGCTTTTTTTTCATTTGAATTTTAGCGAATTGGTTTTAAAAAATGTTTAGAAATGGCAGATCATGCGGGCAGTTACGAACAGTGAAACGTATCCATCCCAGTGGACACCATGTGGATGTGATCTTTTTCGTTAGGTTATACGAGCACCTTAGTGGTTATATAGGTGGGCGTTTTTAGTGCGTGAAATGTGATATCGACGCATGTATGGCTGGGTCCGCCATTTTCGGTTCAGCTACGAAGAGCCAACGTTTATTTTCGTTCCTCGGTTTATTAGTTCCCGGAAACTGGTGGGGTGTATTTACTGAACGATTATGCCAATTATTTCGTGTCGACGGCAGACAAACAGTGCCCAAGGATTGCCACAGAACCACACGTAATGTTCAGGAGTTACAGATCGGAATTACGAACCGTAAGTCAGTGTGTTTTGTAAATAACGTATTTCTAAATGGTTATTTTAAATGTCTGGTATGTTCGTGGCCTAGAAAACCACGATTTCAACGCTGTTTTCCGATGTAAAATTAACACGTTTTCACTCCAAATGGAAGATCCAACAAGTGTAAGGTTAACTTCGCCAGAAATATTTACGCAACGGATGTGTTGTGACTTCGCTCGATTGTCGCACGCACACAGAAAGACCGGGCGGTGAGCGGCAACCTGCTGGAGAGATTCTAGGGGCGTGGATCCTGACCAGACCACACGTTCGGTATCTGAGGGCGAACGTCTCAGAACCTTGTGGTAAGAACCAGTGCCACAGAGGAAAGAGAACTTCGCTCGATTGTCGCACGCACACAGAAAGGCCGGGCGGTGAGCGGCAACCTGCTGGAGAGATTCTAGGGGCGTGGATCCTGACCAGACCACACGTTCGGTATCTGAGGGCGAACGTCTCAGAACCTTGTGGTAAGAACCAGTGCCACAGAGGAAAGAGAACTTCGCTCGATTGTCGCACGCACACAGAAAGGCCGGGCGGTGAGCGGCAACCTGCTGGAGAGATTCTAGGGGCGTGGATCCTGACCAGACCACACGTTCGGTATCTGAGGGCGAACGTCTCAGAACCTTGTGGTAAGAACCAGTGCCACAGAGGAAAGAGAACTTCGCTCGATTGTCGCACGCACACAGAAAGGCCGGGCGGTGAGCGGCAACCTGCTGGAGAGATTCTAGGGGCGTGGATCCTGACCAGACCACACGTTCGGTAACTGAGGGCGAACGTCTCAGAACCTTGTGGCAAGAACCAGTGCCACAGAGGAAAGAGAACTTCGCTCGATTGTCGCACGCACACAGAAAGGCCGGGCGGTGAGCGGCAACCTGCTGGAGAGATTCTAGGGGCGTGGATCCTGACCAGACCACACGTTCGGTAATCTGAGGGCGAACGTCTCAGAACCTTGTGGAAGAACCAGTGCCACAGAGGAAAGAGAACTTCGCTCGATTGTCGCACGCACACAGAAAGGCCGGGCGGTGAGCGGCAACCTGCTGGAGAGATTCTAGGGGCGTGGATCCTGACCAGACCACACGTTCGGTATCTGAGGGCGAACGTCTCAGAACCTTGTGGCAAGAACCAGTGCCACAGAGGAAAGAGAACTTCCGTTTCGTGTATAGGAAGGCGGGTCGGTTGACGGTTACTTAGAAATTACTTCGGGGGTGGACGTCCCAAGGCCAGGTTTTCTTCTCCCAACGAGGAATCTAATGTAATATTGGGGGGAATGTAGAAAAGTTCGTAATCGGGAAAGTTTGTTTGTTGATTTTTCAAAATGCATTCGTCGTGAACAGTCAAACTATTTTTTTTAAGTTTATTATTTTGTTTTGAAATTTGCGTTTTAAACGACTGATTTGAAGAAAATGTCGTAGATCAATTTTGCCTTTTATTACTTGTATACATTTTCTCACCGTACTCTGGAAGTTGTGAAAAGTGATGTCTGGAATACATCCATGGGGGGGGGGGGGGGGGGCGACGTTCCCAAGATTTTCCGAGGAGGGGTTTTCCCAGTACCGGCAAATGCTGGGAAAGACTCCGCAGCTCTCCAAACAACTTCTCAGACGCGCAACGAGGCAGCGAAACGTGGCGCGAGAACTTTCGAGGGAAGAACTCCTAAATCTGAGATGGTGCAAACAAAATTTAACTTATTTAAATATAGGCTTTAAGAAGCGGAACAAATTTTGACAAGGGGAGAGCCGGGAATGTGTGTGTGTGTTTAGGGAGGAGGAAGGGGGAGTGGGGTCAGATCGCCCGATAGCAGTGCGACCAGGAAGGAAGCAAGCAGGTGTCAACAAGTGTCCGGAGCAATTTGACGTGCTCTACGCAAGGGCGGTTGATCTCGTGTCGTGACTGGCCGGCCGTGTCCGGAGAGACCCCCCCCCCCCCCCGCCCGACGTGCAGAAAGGGGGAGGGGGAGTCGGAGATGAAGGGTGGGGGTTATCGCGGCCATGCTAATTACCTGGTAATGTCCACCGGCACCTCGTTACCACGTCATCGCCCCGATAACGCCACTCGACGCCATGCCTCACGTCCACTACCCCTGCCTGTTTTCACCCCCCCCCCCCACACACACACACACATCTCGAGACTGGTACACATGGCGGGACTCACCCCTTGGGCAATTCGTAGGCGAGGGAATGAGGGCATTTATTTAAACTTTTACCATCAAGGCTGGGTACCACTGAGTACATAACCTAAAATTTTCACTAGCCTCTCTTTTTTTTTTTTTTTTGCTTGTCTTTTAAAAATGACCTACATTTATAGAACATTTTACACCCTTGCAAAGCTCAATATAGAAAGAAAGTATATTCTTAATTCTCTTTTCCCAATTATATAGTACGCAGAAAAGTTCTTTTTTGTATCTCAGATAGAGACAGTTTATAAACTCTTTCTTTCAAAGATGCATAAATATTTTTTTATTTATGTTATTTCTGACAAAAAAAATACCATCCCATCTTAGCTTTGTCGTCTCACTTTCGGTGGCTAATTCTTGTTGCTTCTGTTTTTTTTTTTTACCCACTGGTCCAAACTATAACTCTTCATGATGGCATACTTATAAACACACTAACATTAAAAGCAAAGACTACAAGCAAAATTCCGAAACAGGGCCTATAAATCGCATCGCTTCAACTGCTGGCAGGCTTGTACATAGAGACCCATCTAACACCACAATTTAGAACTTTGAGCTGAAGAAAAGAGGCAGAAATCTCACTTGCTGTTGGAATTAAGCAGCAGCCATGTTTTGTCCAAGTTCTTAATGTGCTTATGGAATATTTTTAATTAGGAGCAATGTTTTTACACTCTCGGAAATTTTGTAGAATTAATAATCACCTAAACAATACATATGGAGATGGAATTAATTTGAAAAAGCTATTTCCTGCATATAATACTATTTCATTATTTTATATTCTTTTTCGTAGAAATTTTTGGTTTGGGGGGTGGGCGGGCTGTGCCCTAGTGCCCCCCTCCCCCTCAGTAGCGATCATCCACGCTATAAACGTTCTCTTCTCGCCCCTTGGATTCAGATTCCCTTCTCCTTTAGTTTCCCCATCGTTACCCCCCCTCCCCCCGCCGCGGAGCGACCACCACTAATTGTAGTGGGGGTCATTTGATCAGCTGGGCTGCTAAACTGTGACCTTTCAGTCAATCTGCCGTAGCGATTGGAAGCCATCACATCAGCCTCTCCACTTTGGAATCATCACCATGGAAAATCGACGAGATTTAATAAATTGTAACATCTGCACAGCGCACGAATATTTTTCATATTTAAGATTCTGGTAGTGTTATATCAGTGTTAATTTAGTACACGAAGATGGGAAGACACGGTGAGTCGTGGACAGTTCAATTATTAAACGGGCTTTAGTTTTTTTGTGCTACGGAGTAGTTTGTTTTTAGTGTTAATGTAGTGGGTGCACATCTGTAGAGTTCCTTGTTCTGTGTCTTTGCTTGCGTGTGTTGAATAGTTTATTTGAAAAGTAAATGTTTGAGTATTGCCGTACGTGTTTTCTAATGAAAATGCGTAGTTTGTTCTCACTTAAGATGCCCCATTCGACTGGCCCGGCCGTCAAGGTTTTGCAAGTGATAGCCTGTCCACACCTCGCCACGTGGCTGTGGTAGGACTTTTATAGGATATACCCTGTAAGATGAGCGCTTTTGAAAGCCCTGCTTAAGATCTACTTGTTTGCACGTTGTGTATTATTCCGCCTTATGTAAAATTAACATTGCCTCATCTCTTTATTTATGCGTCGGTCAGGTGAAACTAAAATTATTATAAAAGTAAATATTTTACAAATATGATCATTTTTCACTTCGATTCATTAGAAAAAACAGAAAGCGAAAGAAATAATTGAAGCTATCACAAATGGCTACCTATAGGTCGTTCACGGTAAAGTGAGCACTTTTGAAGCCCTAGGTTTTTTTTTTTTTTTTTTTTTTTCCCCCAATAGGTATCCTTCCACCACTTGTTAATGTAAACCCTGCCTTGTGAGAAATAAACACAGTGTATAAATTCACCATACCCAAAACTAAAAGTCCGAGGCCACAATGAAATGTATTTATTGGTCATTATGTCTGATGAAACCGTTTCAAAAAGAGCTCACTTTACCGTGAACGGCCTATAACAGTTTTTATCCGACGTTAAGATACGGAACTGCTTTACCATCCAGTGTTACCAACTTTGCTGGGAGCATGTCACTCAATGCGCCCGTGAAAATATATGCAGGCAGGGGCAATGAATTTTTTTTCTAAAGTTAATTTCAAAAGTGCTAACGTTTTCGTGAACAGCCTTTAATAGCCTTAGGTTTGTTTTGTTTTACTACCGGGCGCTATGTACGGGCCATGACAATTTTCGGGTGCCGCCTTGTAAATTAACTTATTTCAGTAGTAACTTTAATACAATATTTCAATCTGGTATTTTATTGCATTGCCCTTTGGCGGGTCAAGTTTGGATGCGGCATTTCAACGTAATTTTTTTAAAAGTGACGTTCCTTAATGGCGCAGTCAGATTACTTGTTAAATTTTTCTTGGTTGGATTTTCTAGTACGCAAGAATGCGCCAAGTAATATCTTAAAGACGTTGGAAACATTTTGTATGTTAAAGTTAAAGTATATTGGTAAATAATTATGAAGCGGTGTTACGCCTCACGAAGGAAAGCTACCTGTTTACATATCATTGCAATATTTTCCCATGTAAATGAAATCGAAGGTAAAATTGTGAGAATAGTTTATTGCTCCACTGACGTGTCTGACTTATTTGCTGACTTTTTTTTTGCAAACGACTTTGAAACTTATCGAGAGCAGAGAGTCCTGAATTTTAAATAATATCAGCACATTTACATGGTTAAAGTATCGGCTGGTGCCAAATGTATTTTGATTAACTCGTCAATTAAAAACCAGAATGCGTATTGTACGTTTATAATTGACTATAGGCTATTCACGTTAAAGTGAGCACTTTCGAAAGCTTTCTCACTTGGAATAATAGTCAATAAATATATTTTGTTTTAGCCTAAGATTTTTGACTTCTGAGTGCGGTGGAATATACACAATGTGCTTATTATTTACATGCCAGTATTTATTTAAAATGTTGGTTAAAGGATAAATTATGGCTGAAAGTAAAATGTAACTAGGGCCTCGAAAGTGCTCACTTTACCGTGAACAGCCTATACCAGGTTGTGTTACTCAATTGTCTGAAACACGTTTTGCATGACGTCAAGGTACGTAAGTTATTATTATACCAGGAATGTGAGCTTGAGTACTACCCAGGAAGTGTTCTTCTTGCATTGTGGAGCAGAGGAAGTTCCTGCACAGTTCATATCTTCCCACGTCCAGTAATGTTGACTTCTTGCCATTCAGTATCTTCCCCTTAAGTGTACTTAAAGAAATATTTTGCCTGGAGTGTAGGTATTTTAATTCGGCTAGCCTTGTGTATATTGGCTGCTTGCCCATTGATAAATTTCATGCGAAATGTCAACGAAGATACCACAGGAGCCAATGAATAGAACATCTCTCTCTTCATTGATGAAACCGAAACAGTTAGTTCCGCTTTGCTGTTTTGTAAGTTGAATCCATTGTTCTGGCAGATGCACAGCAGGCATTATTCTCTTTGTTTTTTCAATAATACGAAAATTACGATCACAATTCAAGAATGCACGCCCCGGAATGGAACACTTTACGTTGGATCTCAACAAACAAGTGCAGAGAGTGCACTACGTAATACCGAAATGCAATAACGTTTTTTTATTTCTATTTTGGTCTCCACATGAGTCTGACAATGCTACGAGTGCCTTTCTGTATTTTATACTTTCTTTGTAACTACGTAAATAGGTCATTAAACGTGATGCTAAATCTCGATATCCTCTGCTGGCTACGTCTTCAAACCAAATATGCACTGGACCCCTGTTTATGTCATACAGTCCCCGATTGCACGACCATGATTGCCTGCTATAAATAACCACGCTCGTTTGAATGTGGAGTGTTGGGAGAGCTTGCTGTCAATCAAAAACTTTCGTAAATAGATCTTGGTCAGCCTTGGACAAAGAAAAGTCAGATTTCATGCAACGCTGAGCAGCCTCAGCTCTGCATAAATGAACACTTTTATCATGTTTAGCCTGTAGTTTCGCATCTTCGTCCGTTTCGCTTTCTATTAGTACTGCGAGTTTGTCATACGTTTTGTAAGTATATAATCTTGGATGACCAAAATGAAGTTCGGACTCAGTGACAAATATTTCTCTAAATGTGCTGAATGGAACACGTTGAATAACCCTATTTGCTACAAAAGTGATATATGTGTAAGTCATCAAACTTCTTCTCGTGTATCTCTGGGTATACGTAATGACGATGCGGATTTTATTTCCTTGTATAATGACGGAACATATTTTGGGATGCAGCTTAGAAAATCACTGACTGGCTGCTTTGCATTTTCTGACATGCGGTTGAGTCTTGAATGACGTTTTCCTCTTATTTCGTGGTCCAGGAGGAGCTCACCCATGTAGTTGATTGCAAGAGCTTGTTTGCATACACTGGTGGTTTTTCCTTCTATGCATACTGAGTACTCATTGGAGATTGATCGTTTCTTCTTATTTCTGGCTGACGGGTTATGCCTTTTATGCTGCGAAGTAATCAACAACCTGCCGTGATGACACTCACGAACACACGTTATCTCTATATCGGGCACTCTGCACATTTAGCAAAGAGAAACGCGGAAACTTCTATTGCTATACACCTGTCAAAACTACGTGGCTCCAACTGAGGTTGTCACGCTGTTTACATAAATGTTAGTCTAGTTCTTTAGCACTTTTTGAATTAGACCTTTAAAAAAACAGTCCATTTATGACGTGTTTGGTTTAGTTGTTACCTAGCCGTGGCGTGTATCACAAGCGTTTTATACGTGTGTTAACTTATTTTTGGTTAAATGGAACTTTTAATTATGTTTTACCTATAACTTAGCGCATTTAATTCAAAATTAATATCAATAAAACGGAGGAAAAAATGTGTGTTGGTAATACCTAGTAATAAATAGTTCTGACGCAAAATATACTGAGTGTGCACGAATGCGATCCCTTGCCCCTTGGTGTAGTATTTTAGATTCGATTAAGGTTTGTTTGCATGAGGCGGAGGAATATCCTAAAAGTAGGACTTAAGCAGAGCTTCAGAAACGTGGTAAATAACCGCTAATGGACTTTACACTACTTTCGACTAAGTTGTAATAAAACACCCCCTTTTTTTTTTTTTTTTGCGTAAAGCCAGATGTAAACGAACGGGATGTCGTTGTTTGAATGGGGTTTTGACAGGTATGATGGCAACTTTTGAGCCAATTTTTGGGGACATTCGCAGAAGAGGACCATCAGCGTCATCTTTAGTTTATTATTCAAGTAAGAGGACGTACTGTATGCCCAGCACGCGGTAAAATTAGCACTTTTGAAATTCTGCCTAAGATCTACTTGTATGCACGTTGTTTAGTCCTACGCTTTATGTAAAATTAACATTGTCATGGGCATCATCATTTTATTCATGCATCGGTCCAGTGAAATTGTGAAATTATTAGAAAAGTAAATATTTTTTCAAATTTGCTCATTTTTGCTCTTTGGTGCATTTGATAAAAACAGAAAGCGATAAAATAATTTAAGTTGTCACAAATGGTTACCTGACACTTTTTATTCGACGTTAAGATAAGGAACTACTTTCGCTTCTATCGTTATCAGCTTTACTGGACACATGTCGCTCAGTGCGCCCGTTAAAATATTACGCATGTAGGAGCAGTGACTTTTTTATAAGGTTGATTTCAAAAGTGCTCACTTTATCGTGAGCAGCCTTTACAAGACGTGCAGATATGAGAATGGAAGTGTGTATTGTTATAGCATTTATGTATGAAATATAAAACAACGTTTTCTGAAACCCAAGGTGTTTTTAGGGTTCATGCAGTGTTCAGTTCCATTTCGCACCTTAACTCGTTTAGTCACAGTGACTGTGATCGTGGAACATGTTGCGCATTAATTATATTAATGACCGGTGCTGTACACAGCGAGGCATCAATGCCCAGTACCATTTGTCTTCCTTGCGGGTAATCTGAATTGTTTAACGCAAGTATATGCTGTCCACGGTAAAGTGAGCACTTCTGAGGTCCTATTTACGTTTTCTTTTCAGCTATTTTTTTTTTTTATATTTTAACCGCCTTTTTAAATAAACATTGCCATGCGAGTAATAAACGCAGTGTGTATATTCCACCGCACTCGGAAGTAAACGTATAAGGCTTTCAAGAGTGCTCATTTTACCGTGAATAACCTATATCATCGGGCACGCAGCACGTCGCCCATTACTTGCAAGAAGGATGCTAAATGCAAGTACAGCGCACATGAAAAAAAAATTATGTTGTTACAGCACAAGCGAACAGAACTTAAGGTCCCCGTCTAGCTAGAAATTTTTCCTGCATTTGAAGCACGGAAGCGAAAAGGGTGACATTGCCACGTGCAACTAGTGCGCCATCGTCGCTAAGCGCTAGGCTCTCAGATGGCCTGCAGTGTTCTCGTCATACTGCGTGTACCAATGGGATTTCCAGCGGTGACTGTTATTTTATTGATGGAAAGGCTGCAGAAAGGTTCAATGCAGCGCCCTTGAGTAGTTTCGTGTGTATATAACGCGTATATTTTTAGATACAGCACTTTGAAAAAGTAGTTTTTAGCCATGTTAGAGTGATTTGAAACGGTGTTGTGTGTGACGTGACGCCTTCAAATCACTCAACAGCCTTCGTCTGGTGTGTGTGTGTGTGTGTTCTTTTCGTGGATCAGCATGTTGATCATGTGTTTAATAATTTCGTGAAAAAAAAAAAAAAAACGAGTATTTCAAACACACTGCAACGCAGCTCAAACGCGCAGGGGATCACCTGCTCGCCTCCCACCAAGGCGATCCGGGTTCAATCCCAGGCCGGGTCGCTCCGTATTTTCGCACGTAGGAATCGTGCCGGACGATGCTGTTGGTCGGCGGGTTTTCTCGAGGATCTCCCGTTTCCCCAGCCCTTTCATTCCGGCTCTGCTCCAGGCTCACCTCCATCGCCCTCGTCGGCTCTCAAGACCTCGATGTTAAGAGCCATCGAAATCTCTTAATTCATTCAAACGTCGGTCCACAGTTTCTCGTCTCGAAAAACTTAATCACATGGACAAAACGTACCTTCAGAGGAAACCGATATAATACGAAAGCTCGCTTATTGCAGAGGTCTTGGCTGGAAAGGAAAATCTGAAACGTTGGTCTGCGTGTTTCTTCCTCGCTTGTCATCGCCTCCGCCTCCTCCTCGGAGCAATAAAAGGGGACTGGCTCCTTGACTCGTCGTGCGCGATAATCCCTCGCCGCTAATAGATCCGCCCTATTTGACCGTGGCCGGAGGGTAAAACTGTGCCGAGACAGATTTCACCCCCTGGCGTGTAGCGGGAGATTTATTTATTTTTTTCCTTACGCACAGTTGTTCGTTAAAAAGCAATCGCACCTCTTGGTTGGGGAGGGGAGGGGGGTGGAGGTCAGAATGAGTCACCGGCCCTCTCCACATTCGCGCCATGCTATAGGCTCCTTGCCGCGGGTGTGCTGTTCAAGCGATGAAGGGTAAGGTGCGGCGAAAGGGTGTGCTTAAGGGCGGGGTTCACACTTGCTTTCCTGAGAAGCAGGGGTGGGGAAAATGCTCCGATTCTTGCGCAATCTTGCATACTTGAAATTGGTTACAACTTAGGTCCGGGCTACAATTTATATAATAACTAACACATTCACAGTTATAGCGATAAGCACATACAAAACACAACACAAACACAGTGGCCTGACTACAATTGATATAACTATAATAAAATTAATTTGTTAATGTTGCTACATTTGTACCGAAGAAGTTAAAATCTATCTCTTTGGTAGCAGTTTTTAAAATCAAAAATAAATCTTCTCGATCGACCTGAGACGTTTTTAAAATTAAAAATCATTTTCATTTCAGTTGTCACTATTAACGTTACCTAAAAACGTTACAAAACTTCCGTGGTTGCGATTACCCAGAAATAAACAAAAGAAAATATATGGCTGAGAAATGAAGTCAAAATACACAATTTCTTGATCCGTAAATAACTTTTTCAATTGATAACGTAGTATGTGTCAAGGTTTCTGATTGGCTGAATATTTACACACAGAGATAGTAACAGGGAAAGTGAAACCAAGTTTAACTCGCCTTGTTTCTATAACTATGCTTAGATAAGTGCCTATCGATATGCGTGATTGTAGCCACTCTAACAGAAGACAAGCAGTTTAACTCGCCTTGTTTCTATAACTATGCTTAGATAAGTGCCTATCGCTATGCGTGATTGTAGCCACTCTAACAGAAGACAAGCAGTTTAACTCGCCTTGTTTCTATAACTATGCTTAGATAAGTGCCTATCGCTGTGCGTGATTGTAGCCACTCTAACAGAAGACAAGCAGTTTAACTCGCCTTGTTTCTATAACTATGCTTAGATAAGTGCCTATCGCTGTGCGTGATTGTAGACACTCTAACAGAAGACAAGCAGTTTAACTCGCCTTGTTTCTATAACTATGCTTAGATAAGTGCCTATCGCTGTGCGTGATTGTAGCCACTCTAACAGAAGACAAGCAGTTTAACTCGCCTTGTTTCTATAACTATGCTTAGATAAGTGCCTATCGCTGTGCGTGATTGTAGACACTCTAACAGAAGACAAGCAGTTTAACTCGCCTTGTTTCTATAACTATGCTTAGATAAGTGCCTATCGCTGTGCGTGATTGTAGCCACTCTAACAGAAGACAAGCAGTTTAACTCGCCTTGTTTCTATAACTATGCTTAGATAAGTGCCTATCGCTATGCGTGATTGTAGACACTCTAACAGAAGACAAGCAGTTTAACTCGCCTTGTTTCTATAACTATGCTTATATAAGTGCCTATCGCTGTGCGTGATTGTAGCCACTCTAACAGAAGACAAGCAGTTTAACTCGCCTTGTTTCTATAACTATGCTTAGATAAGTGCCTATCGCTGTGCGTGATTGTAGCCACTCTAACAGAAGACAAGCAGTTTAACTCGCCTTGTTTCTATAACTATGCTTAGATAAGTGCCTATCGCTATGCGTGATTGTAGCCACTCTAACAGAAGACAAGCTGTTTAACTATCATTTTGTGTTATGTTAGTGATGCGCTTATATAGGCTGTTCACGGTAAAATGAGCACTTTTTGAAGCCCTGCTTAAAATCTACTTGTCTGTACGTTACGTATTTTTAATTAACATTGCCATGAGCCTCGTCACTTTATTCATGCGGCGGTCAAGTAAAACTGTGAGATTTTTAAGAAAGTAAATATTATACGAATCTGCTCATTTTCACACTTCGATGCATTAAAAAAAAACAGAAAATGAAAGAAATATTTTAAGTTATCACAAATGATCACCTAACACTCTTTATTCGACGTTGAGATATGGAACTTTTTTCCATCCATCGTTGCCAACTTCATTGAGCAAATGTTTCTCAGTGCGCCCATTAGAATATATGCGTTCAGGGGGCAGTGGCTTTTTTTTTTTAAGGTTCATTTCAAAAGTGCTCACTTTATCGTGAACAACCTTTAACAATTGTAGCCCGGCCTTTACCAGCAATGCACTTGCAGCAGTAACGAACATTGCTTACAGCCAGAAAACAAAATTAATTTAGTGAGAAATTACCACACTGACTTTTGCCAATCCCATGGAAATTACAAGACGTTGGCTTGCGTTGCGCGAAGTCTCTTGTCAGATTCTCGAGTTAATGGATTTCTAAAGTCCTTCTTCGTACAATTTCGTTGCTGCCCAGAGAGGGATATTTAATAATGGGTAGCTTGAGCTGTATCAAATTTTCGCGCAACACCGCTGTGATAAACGCGATGTAACTTTTTTATTACAATGGACTCCGAAACACTGTGAGATTTTCGAATCTTCAAGACTGTGAAGTTCATCGTCACTTCATGGCAACGTTAATCTGCAGGTACTATTTTACTTACTAGCCAGTACGAGAAATGCCAGTTACTATGCTTTGTCCGCTAGGCATTTATCGCGTGGCGTAACGGATTTCGTACCAGGCTAGATTAATGTATATATGACTGATTTTTGTCGTAGGCTTCCTAACATCCGAGATCTTTAGCGCCGACGAGTTCGAATAAAGGCGAAGATGGAGCAGCGACGAAAGGCAGTAGAGGTGGAAACGCGAATACTCCATCTTTCTTACACAAGCGAAAATTCGGGGATTTGAAACCGCCGAAAATCTAAACCGGTTTGTCGTGGTGGAAGGCAAGTGGTTTTACTACTACAAAAACCGGGGTTCTCGGTTTCATACTCTCATTAGTTTACTGGTGTCTCAGAGCTTTTTTTTTAGGAATTAATGTGATCAATCCGCAAAGAAAAATCTCTACCTTGATGTTCGACGCAATCTGTCAAATACACTGCACACCGGAAATATTGCATCTTCGTGGGGGCAAGATAAAACGTGTTTTTTTTTTTTTCGAGTGCAGGAAATATCACAAAGCTCTTACTTCGTAGTTGGTCTTTAGTCACGCAAGATATCTATAGTCTATTCGTGGTTTTCGAATAAAACCTTTGGAAAAATCACCCCATGTATGACGTGTTTGGTTGTTTCCTAAATAGTTTGTCATATATCACAAGCGTTTTAACTCCTGTCAACATAAAAGAATCATATTTTGATTAAATTGAACTTTTACTTATATTTTATATATAAATTGTAATATATTTGTAATTAGTGAGAATAAAAACGGAGAGAGAATAGGTGTGTTGGTGATGCCCAGTAAGAAATAATTCCTGGGAAAAAAATTATGAAACAGAGTGCGCACGAATGCGGTGCGGCGTTGCCACTTTGGAGTAAATTTTAAGCTTTGTTTGCATGAGGCGGAGGAATATCCTGGAAGTAGAACTTTAGCAGGGCTTCAGAAAAGTTTAAAATGACCGTGAAAAGGCTCTAATGTCGTGGTCATTAGTGCTGTTCTTATCTAGTGCCACCACAGACTTGCATTTGGCAGATTTCCTGGTAGAGAAAGTAAACAGCAACAACAAGGGTATAAATGTTTTATTCCGGCTTGCAAAATTAAACCTTCCGACAGTGTAAAAATTGCCCGCTTGTGCGCAACACCGCAGCGCTGCACACTGCGTTATTGCATAGGCTGTCCATGGTGAAGTGAGCACTTTTGAGGCCCTAGTTACTTTTTTTCTATCAGCCATTTTTTTGTGAACATTGGTTGACCAAAAGTGATAATGTCTTTTCCTTTATGGACGTGACCTCCACGTCGCGGCGCCAAATAATTTTATGAGAAGAATTGGTATGGTAGAAATTTAAATATTTATTTATGATTATATTCTACCTCACAATAATCTATGTACGTGACTCACGTGCTGGGAGTTAAATTTTTCTATGAAGGTGGGTATAAATCCACTTATATTATATACATGATTGAATTTTTAGACACATTAGTATATTTGAATATCTAAACCAAACTCCAGAATTAACCTACGGATGTTTTCTCATTATCATACAGTAAACTACGATACTGCATCACAAAGACAAAACTAAAATAATCATACACTTAAATGACAAAGAATATTTAATTACCCTACCACTCTATACATAAGCAATTAAGTCTAAGTACTACTTCAACACATGAACGAATGAGAACATTGGAAGTTAATAGCTCTATCAATGAAAATGGTAAACCTGTAAATGAAAGTAGGCCTACTTTTAATATTTTCTCAAACTTATAGTTTAATAATTAGCTTGGATCATTTTCACTATCAAGAAATTACAGGTATTTATGACTCATCAGTTTTCTCAATTTCCCCTGGGAAATTAAAGTCGGTGCAGATTAATTAAACTTTTAGTTACATTTTCTTTGGCGTCTGTTCTCAATTCATAATACATTATATTTTACATTAAAATCATATTCTTCACATAAAGCATTTCTTGTGTTTCATACATTACTTATATACTTATATGTCATACAAGGCTTCTTGTTACAGCCTAATCATAATTACATATGATACATACTCCATTAACTGATATAATCTCTTCCAGAAAGTGATGAAACATATTATATGACAATCACTTGAAAAATTCTGGCTTGCAACTAGTCCTTTAAGCAGCACACATGCACAATGGATAATTCTTTTCGTTCTGCTGAGAATTCTTTTTTACTGTACAGAACAACAACTTTGCTTTTAAGGAGTATTTCAAACATTAAAATGACATAATAATTTACTCCTAGCAGAGACATACATTAAAGAAAAGAAAATAATCAACAAACATAAAATTTAACGTGTAGTGGCGCCTTTCTCTTTACTCCGTTATGTTAAAATAAAACCGTATATTAATACTTCTCATTTCAATATGAATCTAGCCAATCTAAATAATAAATTGCTCAGATTAATTTACATAGAGGCATGCAAACAACTTTTTAATATGGGTAGTGGTCTGTATGAGATAATATATGTTTAATCTGATTCCTCTCCTTACACCACCACTTTTAAAATATATATTGCTTTGTAAGTAATAAACACAGTATTTTTACCATTTCTCTCTCAAAATTCAGTGAACTAAACTCGGTCCGTTAAGAGATGGAGGTCTTAATTAAATACGAGTTAGTTATAATTTCATAATTTTATTTACAATAACTACTGTGACGTATTGTTTATTGGTCTGGTAGACAGTTGTGTTGGCAGTGGACTATGTTTATTTATCACTACAGGTACGCTGTTGATAACATGCATGTATCTAGCAGCATAATTATTTTTATGTTAAAATTGAAATATTTAATGCATTTTAATTGTTTTATTCTAAAGGTAAGATTATGGGAGCGTATATTTATTTTTATGTTTCGGCAGTTATATTAAAGCCAGATATGTTTATCTTAAGTTGGTAGCTGAGCATGACATCACAAGCAGACAGGACTTTTTGAATGTGCTTTTGAGTTAAGCCCTATATTCGTAATGCAATTTAAAATTCGATATTTTCGCTGAAAAATGTATTCTTGAGAACGAACTTGGACGACATATTAAATGTGAATCTACGTTAAGCTGGGCAGCCAGGGCTGCTGGCCCATAATATTGAAATTGATTGATACGTAGTAAGTTGGCTTTATCGACGTGATGAAGAGTACTAATTTGTTTAATTAAGGCTGACCGTGTACGTTGGAGCGTAAATGAGGAGGGCCTATCGGTTTTTTTTTACATTTTACTACAATTTAAATGGTATACGCAACATGCAGTTTTATTAATCTGTAGCACCTGAAATGAAGCAGTGACAGGTAATCCGGCATAAATAGTTGATTAAACTTCTTGTAATGAATCTACGTATCCCCCAGTGAAATAATTGTTTTTTACTATACCGCATTAATTGAGCTAAGCCAGGGAAGATTTTCAAATAAGTTCTGTGTGATATTGTTAAGTTTAAGCTGAACCTTTGAGACGGAGCATCTCTGATTTTCACTGTTAAATGACACGTAACTTCCAGCTGCCAAATTCCTTTAATATGATTATTTCTATTTCGCTATAAGCTATGTGATTTTAATATGCTGCCTTAATAGTATTTTCTCAACCAATAAAATTTTATTATTAATTTGGAGACAGCCGCTTAAAAAAAGTAATCTCAATTAAGTCCTATGCTTCACCATTGGGTAGTTGTTTTCTGTAGTTTGCTGGTGGCATTGTTTTTTTTCTTTCTATTATGAGCAAGTGTTTCATTTGTGTCGCAATGAAAGTGGCGCTATTTTCCAGTACACTGAGATCCTATTCCCCCAGGACAAACCCCTACGTATGTTCACCGTCTCGCACACTTCAAGTTCAGTGCCAGTTAAATCAGAATTTTTTTCTAACTACCCTGTTACTGAGCGTTAAGTGTATCCCGAAGGTAGGACGGGAGCTAATTGCGTCTAAGGGCGGACTCCTTACGCCTACACGGAAGGGAAATCATGCAAGGAGACGTGCATTGCCACGCATCGCGGCAGAGAGGGATTGGGCAGCCATGGCCTGTGATTGGGGCCATGACTACCTCCATAACTGTACTTGTAGCTAAAACTATAACTAAGAAGAGACTGGGAAAAACCGGCGTAGACACCGTAAAAACCCAGCCGACAGGAAAGAAATGAAAATTATTTCATTCGCCAAATATAAATGCTACGGGAGAAAGAAGGTTGGGCATCGTTCTTTATTATTAGTCGAGATGAAAAGACTAGTAGATAAATGAGCACTGTTGTTGTCTGGGAATGGCGCTGGCTTAACCAGAATGATGCTTGCACATCACTCTAGTGAGGGAAGTGGCGCGATTGGGCATCTTCCCTCCGATCTCCAGTAGACCTGAAAACTAAAGACGAAAGAGAGTGAGCTGCCAGTGAGTGTCAGCATGGTCAACACTTACTGGTTTTTACTAGATCAGAAGAAGACGGCACGAGCCTTTGGAGAGAATAGGAAAAAATTAACTTATTCTAAATTACTAACCAAATATAAATGACTTAATATTAACATGTGTCCTCGGGGACATGTGTGTATAAACCTAATGATGTGCTACCTCGCAGCGGCCAATCTCTGTAGCCATTGGCTGTAACAAAGCATATCTACGGCCATGTGCTGGAAGTGCACGAAGTTTCGCTGAGGGGGTGAGGATGGATAATTGATTGGATGCAGAGGGAGGTCTCTCGCCGCACGACGCCGCGAACCCCTGCAGAAATGCATGATAGTTACTGTCGCACCGTTGCGATGTCACTATTGCGATATCAGCTCGAGCTAGATAGTGATAGTAACTGTCGTGACAGAACATGCAACTATCGTAGCGTAAACCGTGTAGCAACACTGTCGTGATAGTGCGGATCAGAAATTTGTACATGTGTTCACTTTGACAGTAACATTGCAGAATTATTTTGATTCTGTTAATATCTGTCGCTGTTCTTACACTATGTGGCGGTATGGCAGGACATATGTTATAATATAGGTATGACACGACAGTATTGACAGCATACTTATTGTCATATAATAAACCACGGGAACAATACATGTTTACATGTCATTAATTTCCTGCCACGATATTTAACTACCCCAACAAATACCAACCCTTTGACGAAAGGATAATAATGTAGCGCCTATCAATGTATTTACACAAGTGTTATCGGACATGTCCCTTTTGAGGTTAACTATAACAGCATATCTCGATCGTGTGTGTAAACAGGACCTATAGCGGCATTTACTTTCACACACTTTCGCAATAATTACGGAACAGTTTAACACACGAGGTGCATCGCAGCCAGGAGCAACTACTGAACAGTTTAACCTCTAATATGAACGAGCTGCAAAACAAATTCGAGCACCTGAGGCAAACTGTAGCCAGCCAAGTAACTAGCCTACAGACCTTCTCAATCCAGTTACGAGAGGTCGTCGCCAATACAAGGGGGCAGCTGGAATTTATTAACGAACAATGCGCGATACAGGCAAGCGAAATTTTAAGCGCGTTTTACAGACCTTCAAAAAGCGCACGGACTGTGGGGCAAGTATAGAAGCAGTAAAGAAGCATGTTGCGGGTCGGTCCGAGTCATTCGGCAGCCATTTGGAAAGTAAGCTACAAAACATTGAAAACGCAAGCCATTTGGAAAGGCAGAAGACCGATGAAAAATTAACAAAGGTGGGCAAAAAACTCAATTCCGTTGAGGACCGTATTGATCGAGTAGCAATTTACATAAGAGAGCTTAGTCTGGCTGAAACACCGCGCGGTGAAATGCAGGCCTCGCACACACCCCGCCATTACTGTTGAACACATCTCTACGAGATGCGATGCCTACAGAGGCAGTATCACGCCAACCAAGCACACGCGTGAGTGCGGTGTTGCATCACCTGTGTGTGGAGCAGGTGCCACATTTAGAGGGCAGGATGGGTGAAAATCCTATTACCTTTTTAATTAGGTCCGATGGGTATGAGAACATATTTGGCCTCCTTGATGCAGACATTCTGAGATGCCTTAACCTCAGTTTGCGCAGCGCAGCATACTGGTGGGAAGTAAATACACCCACAACCACCACCTACACAGAGTTCAAGGAAGATTTGTTCCGCATTTCTGGAGCCGCAAAATGCAGGGCAACTTACGGGCACAGTTGTACTGTGAGCAAACAATTCCTACCTGGGAATAGAAAGAAGCTGGAGACACATTTGTCGGAAACGTAAGAGAGGTCAGGATACATGGACACTCCTCTATCTGACGAGGAATTTCTGGTCATGGTACTACACTAGATACCATACCAGTACCAGAGACACCGGACAGCATGACACGCTATTGATATTGCACCATTCAGAGAGGATATACTGGCATACGACCAGATAGATAAGCTATAAAGGCAGCGGGGTAACCGAGAATTTGACCGCTCGAGTAATCCAAACGTTACTCCTCCTATGTTTACAGACAACATAGCGATACAGCTGAGAAGGCCGCCCAGATTTGACTACCGTCCACGGATGCATAGCTGCAGAACAGAGCCTTACCGACTCGAGTATCAAGGAGGTTGGAATGGAAACTCGCAGACGCTACAAGTCTAGATGGTGCTACAGAAGAGGTCGTAAGTAGTAGGGACGGGAAGGTACAAGGTTGATTTTGACCCCGTGACATTCGGAACTTGACCTTTGACCCGACGAGATGCATTTTTGACCTAATGACCTACTTTTGAGATGCCATTTGACTTACTTTTCTATTTTAACACGGTGTGACCAATATTTCCAAAAAAAAAAAAAATCTTTTTTGCACGCGTAATCTTGAAAAGGGAATTTTTGCAAATGCTTTTCTGGTTGCAGGTTTTTACACGTGCATTTTTGTACATGGAATTCTGGTTGCATTTCCAGTACAGGGGTTCGATATCCGGTATGGAGTCCAATCCCCGACGAGTGAAATTCCTGGAAATTTATATTTTTGGCACATGCACTTCTGGTACAATGCACTTCTGGATCGATTCCCAGTGAGTGAAATTTTTGGAAATATTATTTTATAGATTACCGGGCTCGATTCCTGGTGAGTGCAATTCTTGGAAATAAGTGATTTTTGTGAAATTTTGGTTTTGAGTACGAATCTTGGACAGAGCACTTAATATTTTTTTTTTTTTTTCTGGAAATTTTGGGAAATTTTATTTTTAGATGACCGGATTCGATTCCCGGGCAGGGGTAATTTTTTGGGAACTAGGGATTTTTGGGAATTTTTGGATTTGAGTTCGATTCCCAAGCAGGGGACTTATTATTTAATTTGTTTTTAAATGTTTAGTAAATACATTTAATTGCACAATCACAAGTGAGCTAGGGCAGAGGGAGGGGAAATGCATTTAATTACATGTGCTGCTCTCTCGATGTTCCTTGTAGACCTTGCCTCAGCGAGTGATGGAGCACAACTGTTGCACTCGGTGGTCTCGACACGGCGGTGTCGCTCTCGCTCACCCGCCATCTTGTTTCGAGACTTGTCTGCTAGGGGTACTGGTGTCGCTCTTGCTCGAACGACATCTCAATTCTAGAGTTGGCTGCTAGGAGCGCTAGTGTTGCTTGATGACGTTACCGGTTACTAGTAGCGCTGGTATCCGCTGGAGGCTAAGGACAATGTTCCACATGCTATATGAAAATGTGATATGGTTTAATACAGCATAAAATGTTGCGGAGGTGAGTAGCGACGAACTGCGGGACCTTGAATTGATAGGTGGATGCCCTGGTCAACTGAGCCACCAGAGAATGAGTACCAGCACAGGTCTAAATTGTGTATATATAAAAATATACATCTCTATATGGAGTAATATTTTCAAGGAAATTTCGATTATGATGCCACAAATATAGTTTATGAATAAACAAAATTTCTATAAAAGATTGAGACGGGAATCTCAATAATTAACGTCTGCTCTTCCCCCCCCCCCCCCTCATTTACTTGGTACGCAACTGCTTTTGACTGCAAGCCGAGCAAGCTCGCCTTTCACCGCTACAAACAACGAACTTCAAGAAAAAGTTAATAAGTGTACAAAAATGTGGATTTTAACTGTAATACTCTATAAGGCTGGCCTAAAAACAATGTCCCATGCCGACTCTGCATTGAAGATGTTTCTTGTTTTGGCAGAAAACAAAATGTCTGGCGCGGGTGCATGTCTCTTTCACGTCATGTTCGCACGAAAGTCTTCCCAGAACAGCACGCTCAAAACCCTGTGATTCACGCTGCTGGCGCATGGTCGCGCCACAGACGCTGGTGTTGTTTAGCGAACTGGCCACCAGCGTATTGTGACGTCACTTCCTACAGCGGACAGTTGCAACAGATTTTTTTTAATGTAGCACAATGATCTTTGTCTCCTGATTGGCGAATAAACTGTTACCACCCCATTAATGGTTATTGTAAATTTCACTGTATAAATAGACTTCACACTAGTTCAATCAGCAGACACGGACAGCCTGGGGTCTGCAGTATCAGAGATAAGTAGACACAAAAATTGTAATGTTGTGATAATATAAGTAATGGCCCGTCAGGCCAGAGATAAGGGCATTCTTTATGCCTGAGGCGTATGCTCTTAAAAAATATAGCACATTTTATATTGGATTTCTTTCATTTCCAAATAATTAATTTGTCTGCATATTAAATATTAAAATCAAATTTTTTCCGAAAATACGTTTGAATAATGGAAATATGTACCTTGAAATCAAAGCTTGTAAACCTTTTAAAGTGGGTAAAATGGTGGTAAAAGTAATTTTCAAAGACATCCATATTTGGACTTGGTAGAGTGTACTTTAAAATCAAACTGCCAGTTGGACATTTAAGAAACAAAGTTTAATGCAACATTTTAAAAGTTGTTTTATATCATTGTTCATTTGGGACTTTTGTTATAAGAATTAGATCCAGCCATCCATGTGGGACGTTACAAAAATTAAAGATTGAAGGTTGAAATGTCCCCACTTTAAAGTTGCCCATGTGTGGAGCATCAGGAAGCTGGTCATGTATAATATCAAGTTGTCCATGCGCGACCCTAGACATTTGTAACCATGATTCTGTTAGTATTTGTGAAGGTTTTTTTCTCTTACTTTATATGTTGCCCATGTGTGAGGTACCAGAAAGATAGCTGTGTGTGACATATTTTTGACATACAGTTGTCCATGTGCGACCTCAGAAAATTTAAAATATTGATTCTATTAGTATCTTCTGAACTTAGTCCATGTGTGGGGCATTAGAAAATTAAACTTAAATGCCTATGGAACAATAATAATATTCGAATTGTGTCTAGTCACATTAAAGTGAAATATTTTAGTAATTATTTATATAGCCATGTGGACTATAGTAAATGTAGGATTGCGTAGGTGTTTTCCACAATGAATGTTGATCTGTTGTACTATGATGTTCTTGAATTATCTTTACAAAAAAGATTTTTGCCCCAAGTTTTGTGTTCTTTCTATTTTTTGAATGGTAGATATATCTGAAATGCTTTGCACTCCTTTAAAGTAGTTTGCTTTTGTAAAATTTTAAACATTTTTCTGGTTGGATTTTGGGCAGAGTTTTATGCCCCTTTGCCACGTCCTTGAGAAAAGGTCGTCGTATAGTTATGTGTTTAAAATAAGGTACTTTTATTTGACTTTAAAAATAAGCATATCGATCGATATGTCCATGGAACCATATTTTCAAGGAGAATTCAATTATGTCACAAGCATCGATTATGCAAAACATGATTTATAAATTCATGCTCTGGCATTCCGTACCGTCCAGGTGTTGGAAGCTGACTGACGTATTCATCGAGTGCTGGTCAACTGATGAGACGTGATCGTTTTCGAGGGGGGAAACGGGAAATGCAGTTGCATTGTATAATTATTACCGAGTTATGTTCCTGGACATGGAGTAATTTTAGAATTTAATATATATATATTTTTTTTAAATTTTGGATGTTTTTGAGCTGGATTCCTGGTTATATTGTATTGTTATTTTTGGAGTATTGGGTTCGATTCCCGAACGTGACACTTAATATTTTTTAATTTTTGAGCTTGGGAAATTTTGACTTAGATTTCTGGTTAGGGTAATTAATGTAATGTTATTTCTGGACTACCGTGTTCGATTCCTGGACAGGACATTTAATATTTTTTATGGACATTTATGATTTTTGGGAAATTTTGGTTTTGAGTTGGATTCCCGGGCAGGTTAAGTTTGGAAATATTTAATATTGTATTTATTTTGGAAAATTTTGGAAATACAGCGTTCAATTCCCGGACTGGCCACTTCAGGGAAATGCGTTGAATTACGCATTCACAAGTGAGGTGGAGAGGAGGAAGACATGGAAATACATTTACTTACACAATCACGCATATAGACTCTTTTTGGAGGGAAAGCGAACTGTTGCACAATCACGCGTTTTGAAGCTTCGGTAACTGCAGAGAGACTGACTTTTGGCCCATCGACAGCTACTTCACAACTAAGCCGGTGTGGAGGGGGAAATTCAATTGCACACACACACACAAACGTACATACACATACATGCACATGTACACATACACGCATATGTACATGTACGCACATGTACACACACATACACAGGTCGAACTTTCAGGCAAAGGCAATCCTCGTGTTAAATTCTTCTTTTGCTATTCATGCCTCTCTTTAGTTCTTAGCAAACTCTTAGTTGCTACATTTAGTTTTGTCAGTGTTAACATCCATGCGTCCTGCAATTTAAGTCATGTCCAGGTTTTAAAATAGTTTCCGCATGGTATAATAGAAATAGCTAGACATTTTCTCCTTCGTGAACACACAGTGTATCTCATCATTAGTGCGGCATCCACGTTCCCATGAAGAATTCTGACGTCACGACAAGCGGAAAAGGGTGTGACTTCGTCTTACTTTTTTTTGCCTCACGACATTACATGATTTAGGCTGGGGAAAGTGTAGGCCAGCTTGACATACACAGGCATCATCTCTAGTCGATTGGCATGGAAAATCCTCAATAGGAAAATGTATAATGTCTATTCAGTTTCTTCACACTTTTTCAATCGAACCGTTGAAAAATCGCACCATGTATGACGTGTTTCGGTTTCCTAGTTATGTTGTGCATGACAATCGTGTTATACTCGGGTTGAAATCAAACTACCTTATTTTTGGTTGAAGTGAAATTTTATTTATTTTTTTATCTGTAAATTGTAATATTTCATTTTAATTAATATGAACAGATCCGTAATAAAACAGGTATGTTATAGGTAATGCCTCGTAATATATAGTTCTAATGCAAAATATTACTACACCGAGAACGCGCGAATGCGGTGCCATGTCCTTTTGACGTAATTTTCTAGACTCGGAAAAACTTTATTTGTATGAGGCGGAAGACTATACTGGAAGTATAACTATATATAGTAGGGCTTCAGAAAAGATGAACGTAATCGTGAATGGACTATAGCTTCTCATACCAATTTGTTTAATTTTTTTTGCATAAATTTAATAGTTACAAATTACGTCGTATCCTAAATTGCAAGTTTTGGAAGAATTTTAAACTGACAAAGCTTCAAAATACATTTTCAAAACATTGACAAAATTGATTAAGTACTTCTACAATTTTAAAAAAGTGCTAAGGCACTCTGTTTTAGCATGGTACGTATAAAAACATTTAAAACTCTCACACAGCAATTGCTAAGCCGATTAAATTGTTTGGGGGGGGGGGATTATAGGAACGTAATACGTGCTTTCTGACCTGTGACAGGCAGTGAGTGTCGAGAGATGACTGGTGGACGCCAGGAACAATTAGCACTCCCGAGCGAAGTTTAATTAACCCGCTGAAGAGGTGGTCGGTCGACTGGACCGGGAAGGATCATTGCAGGCGCGTGATAGGGGCCCCCGCGTAATTAGTACGGTCAAGGCCATGCAGTCCGGATAATGAGATGGAGAGCGGAGCGCCTTGTTAATCGTGACGTGTTGATCACGCATCCCCTTCCCCTCCCCTCTACGACGCGGACGCCAACCGGAGCACGCTTCGCTGCTAAGCCGCCCGGCGCGCTGCAGTAACCCGATAACACGGTGCTCGAGCATCGCGTCGCATTTCGCTGCCCTATGCTAGCTTGGCGCCACTGGGTGGCAGTTGCTTGGGGGATGGTGTGCTAGACTAGTAGACCGTTTGCGTTGGCAGTTGCCGCGGGCAGCTACAGCAGTGGACCTCTTTGGTTGACAGCTCCTGCAGGCGGCTAGACTAACGGACCCCTTCGGTTGGCTGTTGGTGGCTAAACTAGTGGACCTCAATGTTGTTGGCTACAGTAGTGAACGTTATTAGGTGGTAGATGCTTCTGGTACCTAGATTAGTAAACATATTTAGTTGGCAGAAGCTTCGGGTGGCTAGACTAGTGGACATATTTAGTTAGCAGTTACTGCGGGTGGCTAGGGCAGTGGACCTTTATAGTTAGCAGTTGGCGTGGGCGGCTAGGCTAGTGGGTCACTTTAGTTGGAAGTCTGAGGCAGGTATCGTGGACTGCCATTTGTAACATTTCTAACATCCCGAATTTGTGGACCAGTTAAAGGTCCGCCACGGTAGCGGCGTGTTCTTGCGAACGATTATGAAATAAGGCACAATAAGGCCTACATATATTCACATGTTTAAAAAAAAATGTAGTGTGGCTTTTATAATTACTACTCGAAATTCACGTAGGATAAATACTGCAGGTACCACAAGTGCTGGAGGCTCGTCTTCCTAGATGCCTGCGCCTAGGTCGCCGGCCCGGCCCGGCTGGCGGTAACTGATACTGGTAACGGCACGGCTGTGTACTAACTGCTACAAAAATATTCGGCGCGCATCGACAAACGCGCAACTGATTATATGGAAAGGAATGTTTCAGCACTGCATCAGGCTGCGGCCAGCTGCGCGCGCAGGTACATCTCCTCTCTCCGTTAACCCCCTCCCCTGGATTTCACCCACTTACAGTTGTGGCGCTTATAGTAGCAGCTACATTCACCTTTGGAATTGGCCTCAGCCACAAAATTATATAATAACATTCAAAAAAAGTCTGTGGATATTATTGGTTTAGGAGATCACTCAGGAGTTGTTTAAAATGCCTACTTAGGTCAATACTACAATACGACAAAATTTTAGAAACAAAAGACCTGTATACATTGGAAAGGATTTTAGTTAAACTAGGCCTCATATCGAGTATTTCGGTGTAAAGGTAGGGGTATTTGGAATAGCAAATTCGTCCTTAAATATTTGGAACTCATCCCAGCGGACCGGCAACACCTGTACTCGACCACAGGCGTCCTGTGTTTTCTGCTTGCATACTGTGCTGCGCCCAACCACGCGTCCTCACGCTCGCGTACTGTCCGTTGCTCTTGCCATTGAATTTAAAAAATATATAGATGAGTTTTAAAGCAATTACAATTTCCCCCCCCCCCTTTTTTTTGACGTTAGTGCTTGCCTATGATCGTAGCGATATAATGCAATAAGACAAGTAATCATCACAATAATACACTCCTTATGGGGATCAAAATGCTCTCGCTCTCTATTTTTGTCTCTCTCTCTCCCTCCCTCCTCTCCCCCCTCCCCCCTCCCCCCTCTCCAACCACCCTCTCCATCTTGACGTGAGTAAAAAGCCTGCGGTTCTATACTTTTCTTACTGTGGTTTGAAATATTTATTAAAAATGTATACAACTCTCAATTATATGAGTTACTACATGATTTTCAGTTATAGTCTAACCACGGTAACTTCACACTTTTTGAAACAAAAAAATTATACGTCTCAAAATCTAATTTGTTTTCTGAAGAAAAAAAATTCTTATATCACAAGTGTTTTAAAACTTAATTAATATCCAGTTCCTTTTTTGTTAGCGAAACATTTATTTATACTTTGTGTAAAAAAGAGAGATAAGAGGTATGTTGTTAATAGCTAGTACAATAAGAAATTATTATTATTTTAAGCATTATGTAAGTAGATTTTTTAAACGATATCTTTGAAGTAATTATTAGCGTGTGTATTGAGGTTTTCAGGAATGCAGTGGTGCAAACACATTTAATTGTTATTTATAAAGATACGCGATTGATATTCTGTCCAGTTCACAAACAGTGTGCTTCCAGTTTCTCCCTGGAATTTTCTTCCAGACTTGTTTAGGCTTTGTTTACAAGTGGTGCAAGGATACGTAGCGGGAAGCCCGAAAGTAGAACTTCAAACATTTTGCAAGTAACCGAGAAAATACTGCTATATATCCGGGAAACAATGCGCGACGACCAACCTATTAAACTGCAGAATGGATTTAAACCAAAATCACGGGTGGGGGGGGGGGGGTAATTGTTTAGACACAGCGCTGAACAGTAATTTTTTTTTTTTTTTTTTTTTTTTTTTTTTTTCAAGCAGAAGTAAGCGTTCGTTTCTCGGTTATCTTCTTCTGCTGTAGGCCCCCCTGGCTTCCAGATGCCACCTTACGAACTTCTACAGCCGCCAAGCTCATGTGAGGATAAACAAGCCCACTAAGGCTCGCTAGATCGAAACAAAAGGCGATCGCAGCAGTTTCGCGGCTAGCCAGGATAAACCGCGCGACAGATATACGACTCGCCTGCAGTATATTTCATAATCAAGGTGATGGGTTTACGGGAGCCAAAGGAGGCGGAGGCGTTTGTTGGAGAGGAGGGGCGGGAGGGGGGGGGGTGTGGTTTTGAAACGGGAAGAAAGGAATCAAAAAGAGGCGATTCCAAGAGGGGACGTAAAATAAAGGCATCTCTCGTGCGTGGAGGCTATGCTTGTAGATATCAGGGAGGGGTGAAGAGGAAATCATGTTCCGCAGAGTTGCCAACTTGATGATTTTCTCACCAGGTGTGGTGGTTTCAGGAGATGGTCCTGTGGCCAAATTCTATATTTGCGACAGGTTGAAAAGTCAGTGATCTCTGTAAAAACAATCTGGTGGTAGATATGGTGATTTGAAGAAAGCCTAAACATTTTCTTTCTATTATCAGGTTATCGTACTTTTGTGTGCTAAGGATTTTTCATTTCCACGGAATATATGACGTACACCTGGAGAGACCATGGGAATATCTCCGTACAGGTAGTCGCCTGGATTCTCTCTTGCGGGAATAACGATACGGTTTGGCTCTGTCGTAGGAGAAGTTTTTGTAACCAAGTATTCAGTCATGCAGTTTGAAAGTTCTGCTGTGCATTCGTACGTATGCCTAGCGAATACACTGTAAAAAAAAAAATGTTTGTACTATTGCAGCTATCACACAAATGTACAAAACCTGTACTGTACCGTTACAAAATTAATGTTGCAAACCCGTAATTTGCGGGAGCGCATTCTTTTCAAACCACGTCAACATGCACTTCGCCCCGTCTTCCCTGGTAAGAAGTGGCCTTCGCGATAAGTGGCTTCTCGGAAGTGATCACTCATTTTGCCGTTAGCACACATCTGACTCGAATTCCTGAGGTGGTATCAGCAGTTTACTGAATATGCCGTGATTTACATACAACAGTACATCTGGTGATCTTGTAAGTGTGCGAATACAACAGGTTTGCAAGATTCTTTGTGTAAATTTACACAATACAAAAATATTTCAGCTCCGTTTACCGTAAATATTTCACATGGGATATTTTTTTTTTTGCTTTTGATATTTGATTGTTTATATTTATGATAGTCACGCGTGTGTAAGCAACTGTAAAGAGCAATAATATATAATATTTCAAACTGCGAAAACAAATATTTTTATTTATTCTATCTAAATTTAATTTGAAATAGATTAAGATTTTCTGGTGATCTTTTTAATATCGACTTAGAGACTTTCTCTCGAAAAAGTTGGCAACTCTGCGCGTTCCCGCGAGCAGCAGCGATGCAATCACGAGCCAGCCTCAGAGGACTGCATACAGAGAGCGACGCGCGCTGTTCATCTCCGCCTGATTACAAGGGCACCAGGCGGGGACGGGCGGTGAGGTGATGACGCAGGGATGGGACCCTCGTCTTCCATGGCGCGAGCCCTCGGGCCCTATGTCGCCTGTCCAAGGCCTCGGAGAGGAGCGCAGGCCGCATCCACGATCACACGAGCCCAAGCCGGAGGTTTCCTTGTCCGCGATTGGAGTACGGTCCTCGGCGGTGGTAGACAAAGGATTGCTCTGCCACAAAGAAATAACCCGAATTGTGTGCGGCCGTGCCAACAGAAAGAACTAAGACTTGTCAGTTTCATTACTGCAGTGAAAGAGCGAACATCGCACCGTAAGGCCAGGCTTCGCCATGCATGGGCGTATAAGGGAATCAAAGGCTAAATTCGGACAAATATCTCTGTAATTTTTTGTGATATTATTTCCAACTAAGGTTATTTTTTTTTTTTAATTGAACCTACTTACATTTGTAAACCATTCAGATTTATTTGTTTTTATTTCAAACGCACTTTTTAATTATTTATAAAATGTCAACATTTTATAAATAATGAAAACGTACATTAGAAATTTAAAAAAAATAAAAAATTTGGAAGGTTTACAAATTTAGATGAGTCCAGTCCCTAACAAAAATCTTTAGTTGAAAATACTGCCACGAAAAACGACTGAGAGATCTTCGCCCGAATCTAGCCTTTGATTCCCTATACGCACATGCATGGTGAAGCCTGGCCGTAAAGGGCTTGCCGCAAGACCGTACGACTGTAGCACAGAATAGCAGAATATGCGCAAGCGGAATTGTCAAGCTTGAGGTAATGCCACGACACCATGGGTGTTAAGAATACATCTTGTGTCTAGAGCCTCGTCGACAATCGACGTGGTGTCCACATAATGCATAGTGTACAATATCAGCGTCTACAACTGATCTGTGGCATAAGCGGCGTGGCTTGGCGTAACAAATGGTCATCTTTCATCTTCCTGTTGAACTTTCTTTACGCCCTCAAATCATAACGCAGGACGTCATATACAGTATGCCTATGTCGTCAAATGAGCTGCATACAAGAAAAAGTAACAGCAAATTAATTCCACATGTAGCTCAGATGTCTTTACCCGCCATTATAAAAAGAGTTGTTTTTATCCAGCTAGAAGTTCATGTTCGCTTACGAAAATATACCCGCACAGCAACGACAATATTGATTATTGCATTTTAAATATTTTCCTACGCCCCGTGTTCCCTCTAAAAAACCAAAACATTGGAAATCAGTGTAGCCAACCCAAGCTGCCAAAATTTACATACCTACTAATATGCTACCATGTTTCTACACTTTAATTCTGAGTGATATAAAAGTTCTCCCGTTTACGTAGTGTTTTCTTACACCGTCCTTTCGAGTAAAAAAATATATATATATTTCTAAGGAGCAGTATCAAAAAAGGGGGATGTGCTGTACCAGAAACCGAAAGAATTTCACATAAACTTTGATAAATTTTTAGACAGGCTTACGCGGTTACGCGAAGATGCCCGATAATTTCTGTAACGGACCAACCAGACTGTGGTAATATCCAGTACTATTATCCCGGTGCAAACATTTCTAAAACAATTTATTCTGAAACTCCTAAACTGCAACTGTGCAAACGTGTCATCCGCGTGGAAACTTTTAGTGTCATTCTGAAGTGCATTAGTTCTCTCAATAACCAGCCTTAACTGATCGCCAAGCTGTGATTTATTAATTATTAAAAGCGACCGAAAAATTGGAAGAAAAAGTAGGTATGTGGTCAATTACTTCGGGTTATAACACGGGGAATGTCGGTTTCAGTATAATTTTTTGTGTGTATGTTCTTGGAAAGTTTTTTTTTTTTTTTTTTTTCTGATTCTCTTAACATTTATTAAGATTTTTTTCCCGAGTACAAAAAAAAAATCTCCTCTCCCAACTTCTCAAAAATGTTAATTTTACACACGGTACAGCAACTATGTGTATCGCATTTTTATAATAAAACATTATACAGTCCTACAAAAGTTTTTGGCCAGAAGTTTCCCAAGGATTTTTCTTGTAAAAGTAGAAATGAATAACTGTTCACCGTTACATTTAGACTTTTCCACTGCATGTATTCAACGGGGTTGTCGACCACACTTCAAGCAATGTAACTCACGCTGGGGAAAAAAAAAAATATTGGTGGTTTGTACGTCTTGGTGTCCATTTTTTTTTAACTACCCGTCAAAGGAAACATTCGTCTTGGAGTGGTTCATATCCCCTACGTTATCTCGTATTCAGCCAGGTTTACAATGTTAAACGAAGCCAATCGGGAACTATAGGCCATTCACAATTACTTCATACTTTTCTGAAGCCCTCCTAAAGTTACACTTTTAGAATATTCCTCCGCCTCGTGCAAACATAGCTCAACCAATTTTACCAAAGGGACAACGTACCGCTTTCAAGCACACTCAGTGTAGTGAAATCTTGCACGAGAGCTATGTCTTACTAGCAATTGCCAAACACGCCTATTTAATCCCTGCTTTTGTTCATATTTTTAATATTATAATTTATGGATACAATATAAGCAGAGATGATGGTTTACCGCGGGAAAAGTTGGCTGTTCACTAGGATACAACGTACTGTACATATGTCCGACGGTTTTCTTTACTCATTGGTGCTCATGGTGTATGGATCTACTACCCCATTCCAGTGGGCCAATGAGGATTCTGATACTCAAAAGGATTAATTCGTGATTGGTCAACAAACAACTTAGCTGAGTCAAAACGTTGTTCATACAATCATAAAAGATTAAACTAGCTAGTGAGTTATCGAAGATATGTTGGCTGAAAATTTTTTTTTTCGCGATTTTCCATTATCTCTGGACATAAGTAAAAGTTCGATATAACCGAGGAAACGACCAGGAACGTCATCCATGAGGTGATTTTTCAAAAGCTTGTTTCAAAACGTGCGAATAAACCGCGAACAGACCCGTGGCCGTGTGGCATGCTGCTGGGAGCGCGGAAGTCGAAGGGCAAGGAGCGTGTCTAATAACCGGGAGGTGGGCCAATCGGCTGAGCGAGATGGGATGGCGCAGATCCGCCGTCGGTGATTGGAACGGCGTGTGTCGGCCGGGAGAGTTGTTACGTGTGATTGCTCCGTCGATGTCGACCCCCCATCCCCCGCTCAAACAAGCGTCGTAGGCGACAGGATGTGCGCCGACCACCAGCGTTCCAATGCCCGGTACAGCTGTACCATATGCGCTTTCGATATCGTTTCGAAACACGTCGACCACAGAGGCGTAACCAGGATTCGCCTGTGGGAGAGGGGGGGGGGGAGAGATTTAAATGTTCTATTTTTGGAAAAAAGTATGAAAGCTATAATATTAAATATTATTATTAAAAAAATTATTTACAATCAATGGGCTCATATACATACATGGAACCACAAACTGATATAAGCATCCTTCATGTTCACACATTTCTTATGATTAAAAAAAAATAGAAGATTTTTTTTTCGTTCATTTAAAATGAATGGCGATTTATCTGAAATAACGCTTGTATTGGTATCGCAAATATCGGCATCGCGAATATCTCATATCGCCAACATCGCATATCAGTAGATAGGTGATGTACATTCCGGGACAGGGGATTGGGGGTTCAGATTCTCGGATGACCGCCATCTTGGATTTCACCACAGCCACTATCTTGGATGACCTTGACACTTTTAAGTACCACGGTGGATGAGCAATAAGCCTGCTCGCCTCCCACCAAGACGAACCGGGTTCAAAGCATTCTATTTACGTGTGTCTGTCGGGCAAGTTGGAATCGCGCCAGACGATGCCGCTGGTTGGCGGATTTTCTCGGGTACCTCCCGTTTCCACCGCCCGTGTATTCCGACCCTGCTACCTTCTCATTTCATTTCAAACTCATTAACTCTCAAAAATCCAAATATTAAAAAAAAGGACATTTTAAAATTTAAAAAAATTAATTATAGACTTGTTTTTTCATCAATATTTCGATCGGTCTCGCTATATTTTCATCAATCAGCACCACAATCAGCACCGCATCAGCAATCCACGCACCAATCCACGCACCAATCCACTTCAATCCATACACCAATCCACACATTAATCCACATGCCAATCCACACCCCGATCTGCACCAATCCACACTAATCCACAACAATCCTTCGATATCCACTCCACAATCGCACCATGTGCTCCGCATGCTCAACAATCTCCTCCGCAATCCACTGCACAATCGCTCCACAAGCTTCACAACCAGAACCACGTGCACCACACGGCAATCCACACAGCAATCCATACACCAATTCTCCTCCCCAGAAGTCCTCAATAATCATCCTATTCAGTAATCCTCACCACCCTCCTATGCAATCTTCAGCACTCATTACCAATCCTCCTATGCAATCCTCAGCAGTCCTCCTCACCAATTCTCCTCACCAATCCTCCTCACTTATCCTCCTCGCCAATCCTCAGCAATCCTCCTCTGCAATACACAGCAGTCCATGTCAATCTGTCGATCAATCCCAATCCTTGCATCATTCCCAATCCATGGATCAACCTTTTCGTTTGTCTCCCACTTATATGTATAGAAATTACATTCGTTCGCCAATTGTCTCCAAATTTGTACATATCTACAGAATTAATGTTTTGTATGCCGCAAACTATCCATATATTTTTTTTACTAAAGTCTTTATTGTGATTCTATATGCAGATCTTTCTGTAGGCATATGCATATATATATAGAAATTTAAAATTATATAATATTCCACATGTATATATACATAACTATGTATAAAATTAATATAAACAATTTTCCTTTTGCATATTTATATACCTACGCATAATTATGTATAAAATAAAAAAAATATGATTTTATATTTCTATATTTATGTATACATCAATGTGTGCATGTTTTATTCTGGAGGGAACGAGTATATGGGTTTTCTCAGTGTGCTCCTATATATTTTTACATGTACATCTTATGGTGGAAGTCATTTTGTGGGCACAAGCCAGGTTCTTTACTGTAGAAACAAAACCGCATTTATATAGAAAAATACGACAGGCGATGTTCCGACACAGTCAGGTGAGCATTGCTTTGGAAGCGCTCTTTAGTCATACCACGAAGATGAACTGTGAATAGGAAGGCCTGCATTTGCCCTCAACGATCATGGAGCCGCGACCTGCATCATCACTAACTGGTTTACAGTGCCGATTCTGCGATCGAGTTTTCACCTATGGTCAAAATGTCGTACAAAGAGTCCTTTTCGCGCGATGAAGATTACGACATCAGTCCCATGCAGTTTGTGTAAGGAGGTACATTGAAAGAAAACGTATCAAGATCTGCAAGGATTCGTCTACTGGGAGTCAGCAAGTGTTGCCGGCAATGCCTATTGCTGCATCGATCGGTACCGATTCGACGGGTTATCATAATGGGACAATTAATTAATGGCCGGAATGAGTGCAGTAGAGTCGGTTTGTGTGGAATGTAGACATGCAAGACTTTCGCGTGAAGTCGACGAACTTCAGAACAAACGGCTGTCGGCATTAAATACTGATAAGCATACAACTTCTGCTACAAAGAGAAGCAAATGTAACGTAGAAAACAAAACACTGGAGGTGAAGATGTCCATGAAGATAGTAATGATGAAAATGAACATGAAGACAGTGTTAGTGCTGAAGACGATAATGGCGATTTTCTCGACACACTGACGCGCCCCTCCACACAATTTGCTGCAACAAGCGACACGGCGAAGGAAGAAAACGCCGAGAATACTGGCTACCTATTTCCCGAAGACCCGAAAGAATTTGTTGATAGGCTCGGATATTTGATTGACCTTCAGAAACGCAGGGATCTCCCTTAAATTAAAGCGACATCTTCAATCATTAGTAAACTGAAGAATCGATTATATGTCGCATGGTGTGATGAACTGCTTTCTTCTGAAATCGTAATTACTAAATAATAATAAATTATTGTTTTAAAATAATTGGGTTTTCTTTATTTGTGTGTCGTATCCTATTTCTCCTCAAAAATTTAAAGTGGTGCTTTGAGCACTCGACTATTGACGGAAATATTGGCATACAGAATGATAATAAAGACTTTAGTATAAAAATGCATGGATAATTGACTGCATACAAAACATTAATTCTGGCGACATGCAAAAAATTGGAAACAGTTGGCGAACGAATGTTATTTATACAGGCTACATAATAGTAGGGGACAGACCTGGTTGATCAAAATATGTATGTATCGAAGGATTGGGATAGATCGAAGGATTGGGATAGATCGAAGGATTGGGATAGATCGAAGGATTGGGATAGATCAAAGGATTACGATTGATCGAAGGATTGCGATTGATGGAATGATTGTCATGGATTGCTGTGTGAATTGTGGAGGAGGATGACTGAAGATTGGTGAGGATCGGTAAGGAGGATTGGTGAGGAGGAGGATTAGTTTGTGGATTGGTATGGGGATTACTCTGTAGATTGCTGTGTGAATTGCTATATCGTGCTGATTGCGGAGCACTATGAGCGATTGGGGAGTGATTGTGGAGCAGATTGCGGTGCTGATTGATGGAAATATTGCGAGATTGATCGAAATATTGATGAAAAAATAAGTCTTTCATTTATTTTTTTTATTTTTAAAATCTTTTTAATTTTTTAATTTTTTGGGTTTTATAAAAGCTTTTTAATTTCTTTTTGGGTTCAAGGTTATCCAATCTCGTGAACATGGGGTAAAAAGTCATAGATGTGATGTCAAGGTGAAGGTCACCCAGATTTAACATGTTGGTTGGTCATCAGTGCCACCTAGGTGTTGAAAATGTAAAAAAATGACAATCAAAACACAAATATGGTGGGTGGAGTGAATTGAACAGAATAAGCATAGATGAGAGGGGCGGAGGACTGCTGACTAATTAACCAATGAGAAACATTGGAAATGGGAGGGACTGTTAATACAATGTGATTGAATAGGGGGATCAGTCGTCTGCTGGACATAGTGTTATGGGGTATCTCCAGAAAAGTAAGTTTTTTAAAATTATTTGTAGAAATAATTTCTAATATTATTTTATTGCTTTTTTTATAAGTTCTTATGAACTTACTAAAATTTTTGAAGATTTTTGGGTTTAAGGTTAAAGGTCACCAGGTCGAGGTCAAATGTGAAGATCACCTTGATCCAAAATGGCGATAGTAGTCGATAACATAATATGCTCGCTGAATTTTATGAACTTATTCAATTTTTACAATTTTTTCTAGAGTTTTAGTTTTCAAAGTCATTTGTCATGGTTAAAGGGTCAAGGTCTTTAGTAAGGTCATATGGGTTCAACATGGTGGCTGGTCGCTTCCAGTCCCTCGTTCCATCTAAGCCCAAACATTGAATATTTTATTTTTTAATTTTATAAAATAAATTTTTAAATATTTTTTGGAATTATTTTGGAATTTTTGGGAATTTTATGTATTTTTTTTTAGGTTCTAGGTCATTCAAGGTGACAGGGTCATTCAAAGTCATGGGGTAAAGGTCAAGGTCACTTGGATACAATATGGCGACTAAGATGGCTAACATAACCAAGATGAGTGACGATCTGCTCCAGCTTCGATCCTGGATTCCATGCATCGACTTGGCATATCCTATGCCTATAAAATCAATATGACCACCACTGCTCTGCCTTCAAAAACGATCTCCCCAAATCCTTTCAATCTATCGGAAAGTGCCTTTCGGGGATCGTTTTTGGAACTAGGGGGGGGGGGAGAGGATCGGTACTTTTTTTAAGGGTAAAAAGGGAAATTTTGAGGGAAATTTAGTAGATTTCGAGGGGAGAAAAGAAATTTTTAAGAAAAAAAAGAAATAAAGGGAAATTCAAGATGGCTGAGGTCGGCATCCGATACCCCATCCACTCGCCCTCGAATTGGCATAATCATTCTACTGTTGTGTAGCAGTTATAAAAAGGCAGGAACGTATTGATATTTTAATGTTTATATTATATTCTTTGTAACAAAATTTTACATTGATTGTTCAGAGTTTATGCCTGTACTTCAGAGTAAGGCAAATGGCTAAACGTCTATAGCAGCATTTTTTTAAATTTTACCTTACCAAAACTAAAATCAACATGGAATGAAAGACTCCGTTAAAGTAGATGACACAGAGCCTTTAACAGGCACATGGTCGGGCTGTGGTAATTGTTACCTCCCGGGAAGCCGAAGCTTATAAGCCCTGGCATCACCATTATCCCACTTGAGCCACCAACCTCGTATCTTCTGCAGCCACTGATGGCCAGTCGTCCATGTACACTCAAGTGCGTAGATCATGAGCAGCCCTGCGATATGGTGGGAGAGACAACGCTGCTATGTTGACTAAGGCGTCAGTCAGTCCAGTACGAAAGACGGGTATGGCCGGCAGAGATGTCACAGTATTACGAGTGATTAAAAAAAAAAAAAAAATGATATTTCAAAAACCGTTCATGTATAACACACTGATTAAGGAGCGAAATTCTCTTCTGTGACCTCAGGGGCCAACCTTCGTGGTGTAGCAGAATGCACATTGGCTTCGGAGAAAGGCGTGGAGGCGAAATTTGTGTTGTATGAATATCTCTACAGCATTAACGTATCCAGGCAGCCGACAGGGTAAATGAATACATTTTACATAAAACTGCTAAGTAATAATAACAAAAATGCCGAAGCGATCGGTAAGGCACGGCAGTCGTTCGACTAAGAGATCGGAGCGGCGACTTTTTGTTTCAGAAATTTCTGAGCACATAGTTGGTCTGCGAGCGGTTCAGAGCATCGCATAGCCAGACAGAGCTTTAGTTTTCGATTTCTTCGGATGTCGCGCAACGTCGAATCTAAGCTAAGGTATCTTAAGGTTCTCCGTGGTGTGATCGCGGTGATCGCCGATATCGGCTTTGATGCGCCGTCAGATAAAACTGGAAGGTATAATTTTCAGCGTGGCAACTTATCTCTTTATCGTAAACAGCTGGTCACTTAACGTTATCTGCCTACGGGACGTGTATTTCCTGCAGCAGAGAGACATCCTGATAATTTAGAGGTTACGCTTTCTGTCTTCAAACACGATGTGAAGCAAATCATATAAGTTAGCTTACAGTCACGTGAACTGTGCCCATTAGAGGATTTTAATGTGTGTTATAAATATTATACATGGTGTACATTTAACTTTTATACGCTTCTTTACAACTTCAAAAAATTCTGTATTCCAAGTGGAATTTTAAAAGGCTTGACATACTTTACCAAAAACCTCCCGCTTCCACTTATATAAAATCAAAATATGATATAACTTTTAGCTTTCTAAATGGCACCACGGCACCACTGATGCGATGACAAGATTATAAAGCAAATTCGTGCTACTCTGACAAGCCAAAATCCAAAAATTCTGAAAAGCCTTTTATAGCACAGAGCAGATTGATGTGGTCGAAGAGGAATGGACATCACTGCGGCCTTTGCCCCCCCCCCCCTTTTTTTTTCTCCCCCGGCCACGAAAAAACTTAATGATATCTAGGCATAAACACAAGCATGAATAACAATATTATCTTAATAGCTTCCCCAAATAATACATTTTAACTGTATAAGTTTTTATTGTTCGTTTGTGTCGTTTTTATACGCAACAAAATCCCAACAGTGACATGTGACAGCGCAATTCTGAAGTTATACTGAAAATATATAATTTTAAAAAAAATTTTGATACCAAATTAAGTCAATTTCCCACATATTTCACGACGACAAGAAGAAATTGGAGTTTTCACAAGTTCGCTGAAAGACTGCGAAACTATCTGATCGTGACGATAAATTAGGGCATATTAAGAAAAAATTGTATTAAAATGAAATTCATAACATAATATTTCAAATAATTATAACTTGTTGTATTTTGTGGCTTCTGCAAATATGTGGAAATGTCTGTGGCCTCCCACCCCAAAAATAATTTATCGTTACGTCAGATTTATGGAAGTAAACAGATTAACCTAACATGTTGGAATTTGTCATAATTGGGCGCGACACTCTTATTTGCTTCATATTCTTAAAGTGAAACTAAGTTTAATCTTAACTGCTCTGAATTCGTAAGTTTACCTACAGCAGCGTCTGCTCGTACCAATGTCAGTGTGTGTATGTTTCATGTTCCTACCCCACCAACACATTTTACACAAAAAAAAAACTTAAACCGAAAAAAAAAATTGTCTTATAACATGATTTGCTAACCTCTAGCCTCATTACACGTGCGTGGGCTTAACGTATGAAAATCTACAATTATACTACATGAAATCTTTCCATCCCTTAGTGATATTGGAGGAGGGGCGTATCCCTCCAATTCCCCCCTCCCTCCTTTTTACCAGCCCTTCCCGATGCCCGTGTACATTGTCATAGTATTTGTTCGACTTGTTTATAAAAAGGCGGTGCGGCGTTGCAGTCCATAAAAACAACACCGCTCTTTAATTAGCATTGCGGACATCCTTATGATCGTTACTATAACTTACAAATGTTTGGTTACGGTGTGATATCTCGTGGCTTGTTCCCCTCGTGGAAGCGAAGCTTCAAGGCTCGGATTTACACTTTTGCAGAATTTCTTCGTTCTCGTGTCATAGTTTCGAATTAAGATTAATGACTGACAATGTCCGGTTATAGAAAATTTACATTTTACGAGTTATTTAATATTCTGTGCTCAATTTTAATTATTTATTGTTCGTTAGTTGTACAAAGTTAGGAACGCATTTAAATATTATATGTAAGTTTCTGCATGTGTTTCCAAGTGCGAAATAATACACAGTGAAGATTAAACACGAAAGTGTTAAAACAAAAAAACTAGAAATGTGTAAATATTCTGTAATCAAACATTTACAGTGATACAACTATGAAACTGAAACTATGTCACGGAAACTAAGAATTGTCTATAATAGATGGTGCCCGAGCATTAATTGCATTTCTCTGAAAGTGGAGCCAGGACATCGAGAACAAATGTCCTAGGATGTAGGAAGATTGGTGTGCATAAATGCTCGCTTCCTGCGAGACTGACGACGACGGGTAGTGCTGTCGCTACCCGGCACTATCGCGCCGGAAACTGTGAAAACGAGAAATGGCACGTTTATCGCGACCGCGCGCTGCGATGCGTTGACGCAAAGTTCGGTCGGTCGCGCGCGGCTCCAGGTCTGGGCTCCGCGCGGAACGCCATTAAAAACCGGATGGGGTTGTAAAATAGAAGGCGCTTGAGTCGGTCCCAAAAATGTGGGAGGGGGGGGGGAGAAAGGGAAGCTGTTGTGTTTCTAATTTGTCGGTCGTCATTGTCGACGTTTTATCGCCCGGCTCCCGGGATTGGCGGCCGCCCGAAGAGAAAAGGGTGTTTTGGTCCTTGGGGGGAAAACCTATGAGGGGGGGGGGGGGGTGGCTTTCAGAAGAGGAACGAGATTCACGTTTTCCGCCACGTCGAGAAATATAACTACTCAACCCCTTCCCGCCACTTTTTTTTTTCGTTCCTGTCCTGCACGAAAAAAAAGGGTGGCGGGAGAAACGGAATAAACCAACGATAAAAACTTTTTTTATGGTCCTCATCTCATCGGGGGAGCTCTGGGCGTGCGCTGAGAAAGAAACACAGCGGGGATTTTTTTTTTTTTTTTTGCGACTCCTTGCGAAATGCGTTGCCGAAATGCGTTGCTGCATTGGTAAGAGAAAGACAGGCGTAAAAGGGGGCGTGGGGAAAGTGTATATCCAGGTAGGACCTAAGATTGCCGGACCTAGGTGGAAGAACCAGCAAGAGGCATATTGGGAATGGCATGTGTAAACACTAATTCAATACAAGTCCAAATTCGAATGTGAACATTTCCTAGTTATATACTTTCGGTCTTCCTTTCAACTCCAGGAAACTGCAGTTTCTCCGCTGCACACTAGATGCGCGTGCGTCGCGGGTGCTACGTTCCTAATAGTTCCGCGAAACGCCGAGGCCAGGCGCTGAGTTGTTCTCAACAATTATATATGTAGCTTACTCTACTCAGCACTCATTCACCGATGTGATATAACAGCAAGCTCACGTAAAATGTGGGATAGTGGAAATTATATTAAGTGCCTTTAATAAATCTTTCCAGTCATGGGCATTTAGTGAAAAGTTAGAAATTGTTAAAAACTGGCTGACCTATGCCCACTTTCAGTAATTTAAAGACAGAGAACAAGGGCAGAAATTTCGTTGAGACATGTAATCCTGACCTTTACAAAAAAAATGATTATGCAGTAGCTAAACATTGTGCAAACTCTTCTAATTGGCCATAACATTGTTTGGAAAGGAATAACCCTCCCCCCCCCTTTTTCACACCAATCCTGATTAATAAAGGTCGCAGTTATTCTGACTGGAATTTCGAGGACTGAAAAGCCAAGAGTATCTCATCCATGCGAAGATAGCATTAGGCATGTTTAGTGAAAACACATTGTATTTACAGTAATGGATGAACAGAAACATAAGTAAGTTATTTTAAAACACAATGAAACAGTGCAGCAGAACTGGATAGTACTTAAAAGATTGTCAGCAGTCACGTGTTTTTTTTTTTTTTTAGGAAAAAATTGTCATTTCGAGGATATTGGGAAAGCTGCGACAGCAATTATTTGGAGTTAGTTAACTCATTGGCTGAGTCTGATAACTGATAACAAACTAAATCCTTTTGTCTACATGCTCTGTATTCGAGGAATTATACCTGTTAATTCAAAATTATTTACTTCAGAGCACTCAGGGTATTATGGTATCAGATATAAAAAATTCAGATCAAAGAAGCAGCATTTGTTGCTATGTCACTCGATGAAGAATCCAATGTCAAAATATTTTTCACAATTATCTACTGTACACAGATATGTGGTCAAGGAAAATATCTGTTAAAGGTTTGTTGGATCTAGAGATGTCACTGGTGACATGTCTGCAGAGGTCTTAGCAAAACTTGCAATAGCATGTCTTGAAGAATTTGAATGTAAAGAGGAAGTGGTCGTGCAGTCATGATAGAGCGACCATCGCGGCTGGACATTTGAATGTTGTGCAGGTAAAAGTAAGAGAAGTGATTCCTCATGCTATATATATATATATATATATATATATATATATATATATATATATATATATATATATATATATACACATATATATGCACTATTATGCCCACGAGTTGAACTTGGTGTTATCACAGGCACTTAGAACAATTTGCCAAACTTAGTGGTTTTGTAAACTTTTCAGTTTGTTCCTCGAAAAGAGTAAACATTAGACAGAATCATAAAGAAGTGATTTCCAAAACTTACACCAAAATAATGGGATTGTTCTAGTCTCTTTGGTACAAATTGTGGCAGGTCTTAAGATTGATCTTGAAGATTTATACGAGTACATATTGGATAATCCAGATACAACTGTTATTATGAAGTGTGTGGGTTTCTTATGGTAAGAAATTTTCAATTTAACTTCCTCTTGTGTCTTGTTGAAGAATTATTTTCGCTGGCAGACTTTACAGTTAAAATTGTGAAGTCAAAATTCTTAGATATAAAACTAAGTGTACGACTTGAAAGAAAAGTTATGTTCAAGACTGGATACATATGTGATCCTTGAAGGAAGAGAAGGAAGAAAGTAATTAAACGGCACATTAACAACTCTAAAGGATGACTTCAGGAGGGTGTACCTTGAAATGTTATAGACATTGCAATCATGCAGTTGAACATTCGGTTTGATTCATTGCTTAGTATAAAGTTTATTAAGATTTTATATTCAAAAATATTTTCAACCTTTGCAAATGTTTCCCGAGGATACATTAAAAAAAGTATGGATACTTTATAAAAATGTTTTTTTGATATTGCCATGTTAAAGTTTGAATTAATTTATATGTGTACTTCACCACATTTTGAGGCAAATACGACGCAGGAAATACAAAGTTTCCTGTATCAAAATGAAATGGTATTTATCGAAGATGACAGTGGCATGCCATTCGTCCCTCCAGGCTCAAAATTCCATGCACAATTGTGGCAACAGGAGCCTGGGGTGAGCAGTCAGTGGCAGATGCAGTTATGTGTATACAGATATGATGCCCTGATGCTGCAAATGGAGATGAAACAGCATGCGGACACAGATTTTTGGGGTGCCACATGCCTGAACTCCTGAGTGAGGATGTTTGATGTGGCTGTATGGTCTGTAATTGTCTTGTGCACCACAAGCCTGTTCTCACCCTCGTTGGTTCGACAGAACCATTGGCTTATTTCATATTGCTCAGCCCATCCATGCTCAACCCACTGATCCCATATCCGCCTCACTGTGGTTGCATTTATTTCAATGCCGGAACTAATTTCGCTGTAGTATACTCCACAATCTTGATAGGCAACTGTTCTCCATTTGTCAAAGGCAGAAACCTGTTTGTATTATTGTCGTGTTTTTAGACACAGCATGATCACTGCCTGTGTACACTAATGGCGGGGAAACACAATACCCTTACCTCTCAGTGGCTCCCCAACCTCCACTTATACAGGATGAGTTATTAATGTAGTTAACCTGGTGTGGACAGAATCCTTAGGAAAAATAAATAAGGAAAACATAAGACATAGGGCCGAAAGTGATTTCTGAGGATGGTAGACAACCTGGAATGTTGCGACTGTGATATACAAAGATAAGTTGGAAACCACTGCTATTAAGCAACGAAAATTGCAGATAGACAAACTTTCACAAGGCAGCTTGCCACTCAAAACGACATTATGGCCCTCAAATTGCTTAGAACTTTGTAACCCTATGCTTGAAGTACTTATACATTACACGTTAGCAGTCAGCAAGCTCAATGCAATAAAAAAAGGTCCCCCTTGGCAATATCTGCTAATCGCTACCAGTTCCTGAGAAATCATATGTTTAGTTGGAAAGCAGATAAGTGATTGTCTGGAAGGTAGTCTGTCGTGCATGACGTAAGAACTGATACACTGGCTAATGTCCCTGTTCTAAGGTTTATAAGATTGTGGACAGCTGAGAAGTTACTGCGAGAAAATCCCCCATTGCATGTGGTCATGTTATCGTACCAAGTAGAGACCAGGTTGTGTGCCTACTAACATTGTGTTGGTTGTTTACACAACAGACAGTTCCTCACAAGGTGTGGATGGAGTGAAGTAATGAGGAACTGAGAGACATGCATCTTACCATACAGGCTAATCCTGGTATGTTGCAGCATGTGCACCAGTCATATGAGCAATGTATTTGTGTATATGTGGAGATGGGTGGCTCACACTTCGAGCATACGCCATAACCATGTAAACTCTTCATATTCCAAATAAAGAACTAATGCACGAAACTAATGTTCCTTTCCTTTTTACTAAGGGGTCATTTACTTGCATTAGGAGAAGAACATGAACCAAGATGTCATTTGGTATGTCTTGCACCACAGTGAATGTTACAGGCTGCCTATTTCTCATGCAACCATTAATCTACTATACAAATAAACATAGGCCTATGATTTCTCAGGAAACGGTAGGAATTAGCAGATACTGCCAAAGGCAATATTTTTTATTACTTTTTGCATGCTGATTACTAACATGTAATGTAGAATTGCTTCCAGCACAGGGTTACAAAGTTCTAAGTAATTGGAGGGTGCCAGCCCATATTTAATGTATTTGGTGTAGTAATTTTAATGGCTAACAGTGTAACTATGTGGGAAATAATCAATCTGGTACATTCAATTTTGATCAAGCATACACTTCCTATTGTTTGAGACTCAGATATTAACACCTCTGAAAATCATTAGAAGTGAGCATCTAATTGCCAGAGCTGATGGAAGGTGCTTGGCAGATTATCTGTGTTAGAGTACTCAGCCTGGTAGTGGTTAAGATACTTCTAACCTGTAGATGAATAATTTTGTGTAAACAATGCCCTTTTGATAATATTTAAGTTACTGTCAATAGTGTAAATTCTGAGTTGTATATTCTGAACACAACATTTCGCATGGGATAACCAAACATTTATCCTTCCTCAACAAGTCAGTTAGCCAAAAAGGAGGTGCACCCTTGTTGCGCACAATTATTTCGTCAGTTCATTTGACATCGGTTCTCAAGACCTCTATGTTAAGAGCCGCCCAAATCTCTCTACTCTACTCCAGTTCATTTGGTAGCTAGACTAAACTCGACAGTTCTGTGTACAACCCACGTGCTGTCATCTATTCAGCTATTTATTGGTTCGTTCCTTCATGACAAGCACTTCTTCATATTACTAAGTTGTATGTGATTTGCTCGGCCTCCTTCTACATGCGTACTACTAGTTCACAGTACTGCAAAGCATGCTAAGGAGCTAGTGGCCCAATCACACTCGTAAGAATAAAGTAAAAGTGCCTGTAGTTTATCCTATAACTGCTTGAACTCGCAAAATTTCCAGGTATCAATACATAATTATGCTATCACAGAGTAGATAAGTATAGTCCATTCCCGATTGGAAGTGACTTATGAAAATCAACCCTTGAAAAAACATTCTAGGCATAACATATCACCTGTTTTTTCAATAACCTGTATTCCACAACTATTTAACACTGTGGTTAACGTTAGAGTACTATATTATTGAATAAATCAACCTTTAACTTAATATCTTCTATAACTTGTAATATGTATTTCTTTTTAAATATGAATTAACAACAGCAAGTGCAGCGACATGTTGGCAACGACCGGTTAGAAGTAATTCACAGTTAAAATATTTTAACCTCGTTTTTTAGTAAACTAGTTGTAGATTAAACAGTGCTAACCGAAATATTTAAGTAGCCCCGATGGCAACACATCTCATTTTTACAGTTTAAAATAACAGCAGAAAATATCGCGAGTAGGCCGTAATGATACGGTATTGTTTTATCGAGCGAGAAAGCAATTGAAAAACTGTCTGCTGGCGAGGCTTGACGCACTCTTTCTCTTTCTTCGTCTTTTTCACACTCCGGAAACTTCACTTCTCTAGTAAGCAATGTTTTCGCATGTTTTCAATTGTAGCATATTTCATACTTATTACAGCAAAATAATGATTTTTGAATTTGTAATTGACAACTGAATAGAAATTTTATGTTTGAATACTTTATATATATATATGTGTGTGTGTGTATGTGTGTGTATAGATATCCTGGCAGGGCAGTGACCTAGTGAAGTTGGTAGACATGGCGAGCCATGACATGGTGTGTTACTTTTTGTCAAACGAAATGTAAATTATTCTTACTCCGAAAAATACTTCAAATTCATACATCATGTTTGTAGACGTTGTGTTTTTTAAACCTACCTAGGCAAGTTACGATGTTGTGATAAATCTGTGTTTCCATGGCAGTAATAAATATACTGTGATGTGTGTTTCGTTAATCATTGCGTCTGTGAAATGGCGTGCCTTTGTGCATCATAGTCGATACGCTGGTCATGTGTGTGCGTGATTTCAAATATTTGATTAGCACTATTTCTATGTTTTAAATGTAAACTGTTTTTATGACGAAGTTATTTATTTACGTCCATGTATGTTTATTTATCACAATGTTGCACCTTTGCCCTAAGGGGTTTGAAATACAGTCGTATATGGTAATTTGCCACAATACCAGAAGAAAAATACTAAGTCCAGCCCAATATATTTAAATAAACCTAATAAACAGTAAGTAGCAATACATAGAAATATGAGCAGAATAAAAGTTATCGTAGGCTTATTTGTGTGCATATTCACCGCTATGTTTTAAAGTTTGTATGACAAAATGAGCAACACGAGTTGCCTGCTTTAATCTAATGTGCCTGTTCCACTGGTTGTTCCTTCGTTTTAATATTTATTCCAACTGATGCCTTCCTTTTAGAGAAATGACCCAACACATATCAATAGCAAAAGGATAATTACAATTAGTACAGGCCTTTACATCGCAGTTGTAACAGTGTTAAACAAGGTTTCAGCAAAATATTAACGTGCATTAAATGTATTGAGCTACGTCGTGGAAAACAAATATGTTAATGTAAAATAACCGCAAGAACTGTCTTCAATTCAGGCACTTTTAAAACGCCATAAAGCTGACCTAAATAATGTTAGTGGCTTAAACTGTGAATATTCATACGAAATAGTTTTTGGAATATGACAGAATTCTTTGAAAAGCTGTAAACAGTAAACAACACATTTGACAGGTATAAAAGTAGAAGTCACCTTTAAATGTTTATTTTTAGGTGAAGCGAAAGTATACGAACATATGTACACACGCAATGGAATGTAAACATTGATTTTGACAAATGCTACATGGCAGTCACATGGCAATATTTGTTTACATTTGGCGGAAGGATACCAAACGGGCCTGCAAGTAGATTTTTAGCAGAGCCCCGAGAAAGTTGCTTCCAATTGGGAATGGAGTATACACAGAGATGAGTCATGTAGTGGTTCCTTTAATGTCGGCGTACCCGTTATCTGATTGGCTACGCGAGGCTGTGGGATCAGGCATTGTGGCTGGTTGGCTGCTGCATACTGTAAAAGGCTCCCTGTTGTCTCGGCTGTCATCTTGTGGGTAGGCTACCAGGCGCTGACTGGCGAACAGTGTTCCAGCATTTTGCTGGCATGAGCGGCTGTAGTTCGCGGTAGATATAAGCGACCGCTTCACCCGAGAGGTGACATTGTATGTGGTTAAGCACGGGGAGATGATGAAGCCCGTCCGCCATGTTGTGATACCGAAAACATTGGAAATCTCTTGTCAGAAATTCGATACAGCTCTTGTATAAAATCATGTTAATATTTGACTTGAAAGTTTGGCAGTTTTAATTATTAAAAATACTTTTGGAATTTAGCTACATGCATTTAATGCATAAATAAGCGAAGGGATTATCAATGTTTTGGGTGCCACAAAATGAAAATGTTGGAAAAAAATAGCTTCAACTACATGGTAGCATGCCATATAGTGTTTAATCCTACCTTCATGTTTTTACCTCTGTATTCGTATGTACTCTGTGGCGCGACGGTGAAACACGTTACATGAACTTGCGGGGTGCCGCCTGGTTCTTACACCCAGGCGGCCGTGTCTTGGAGACCTGCGGCGTGTGCTCGCTGACTCGCTAATTGCCGGCAATGCGCGGCCAATGAAGGGGCGCGCTCCTGTGAACACAGACAGCGCGCCTCCTGCGACGCCTGTTTTTATCAAGCCCGGAATGGGTAGGGCGCGAAGACCATATGGCGAAAAGGAGCCGGTCTTCCCTCCATCTAATTTACTTAAGAAGCGGGAGGCCGTTTGGAATTGGATTTTGTCTTAGCGCGCGTTATCTCTGAATGTTCCTTCCCTCCTTGTAATTATGCTAAGCTGATTTCTCTCTTACTCACTCCTTGCTGCGAAAAATATATTTCTATGCTATTCTACCATCTTGGGGTCCTTCGAGCTCGTAAAATTATCGTTTAAATGAGAGGCACATTTCAAGCTGTTCTTATTCAAAAGCTCTTTAATACCGGAATGTGAAAGAAATACCTTCCATGTAAGGAAAATTTTCGACTTCTTGCTTCGCAATTGTTTTTATGTTTACGAGAGCGACTGCTTGCAAAATTACTACTCGATTATGTTACTTCATAAACATGGTTTTATTTACCTCCGCGAAAATAAATTATCATAAATATGTAAGGGCCATTGTTTTTAATTCTTTTTTTTTTTTTTACTATAGTTTAGGTGTTCATGATAAAATACGAATACTGTTAGCACTTACAATTACAAATTTGAAAATATTCATTAATGATGTCATATTAGTAGCGTTTTCATTCTGTTCTTACGTGAAAGGAAATTGACAGGAAATGATTGTTAACTAGTCTAGAAATATATGTTAAATGCACGTAGGTCTGCAATGTGACTCAGGGTTTACAATTTGGGGTTGTGATGTACTAAAAAACTGACTGTTCGTACAAATAATCAGTATGTTATATTTGTCGATTCAAGTGTCATTAAGGCTGTGCCCAAACCTAGAAATGCACTTATGTATATAAGCATGCTCCACTCGGTTCCATACTGACTCATTCCGACAGGCATACTTATTTGCATCCGTTACAGCAACTAGCCAGCTGATAATATTCTGAACAAGCATTTTGACGGAAAACCAATACTGAATCTGTGCTGGAACGTAGGAGCATATATTTAAGATTATCAACCCGTTAGGAGCTGTAGCTGAAAAGCGCAAGATAATGAAAGTGTTGGTATTAATCAATCATAACCATTTCTTCAAGAAAGGAATGAATAAGTATTTGACAAAGTAAATACAGTTATCTATAATTCATTATTAAAATTTGGGAAAAACTAGAGGTAAATCTTATTTCGAACGCTGATAATGGTGTGAATGAAAAATAATTTACGAATTTTGATATAACTTTTACAGTCATCCATGCCTTGTCTTGTAAAAAAAACTGGTAGTGTTCTCGCTGCTTATTAACTATAAATTCACTGCCACGCCCTATTTATTACAAATCACGAAGAAAACTAGTTATACTTATCCCGACTCTTCTAGATCATAAAAGTTTAAAGATAAGAACTTTTCTCAGTGGCTTTTTTCGAAGGTTAATACATACATATCACTCTTTATAAAACGAATTATTAGGAATAACAATTATGAACTACATAGAAAACGCTTTTCAAAATAGTAGCATACAGGTTGTAATGTTGTGAGACGAACACACATTCGTTTCCCCATGTACGCGCTTATCTCATTTTACGAGAAAAATGATGGAGTGTAAGTGCGTAAACAACATAGAATACTACAAAGTGCAATAACTTGGCCACCACGTTGGGAAAACCATTTTACGAAGAGCTTGTAAAGTATCATACAACTGTACTACACTACACTCTAAATTCGAATCAGTGAAGAACCACTGATTCGCATTGAAAATGGCTCCACTTAGAATCTGTGAATTTTTCCACTTCACTAATTCAATCAGCGTAATTTTTCCACTTAAATAATTGGTGTTTTTTTTTTTTTTTTTTTTTTTCACTGATTCTAAGTGAAGCCATTTTCACTGCGAATCAGTGGTTTCCCACTGATTCAAATTTAGAGCGTAGAGTGCAATATGTAGAGTACTCATTGGCATACTGATCCATCACTTCGGGCGATGCAAGTCGTATGTCGGATGGTTCAGTAGACCTCGACAACACTCAACCTACAAGACCGAAGAGGGTGAATATAAAAGGGGTGGATCTGGTTGCTCTTACCTGTGTTTTGTGAAAAAGTAGAAAGCAATTTAGGCCGAGTCCCAAAAATCTATCATACATCATCTTACATCCCAAAAATCATCTTACATAAAATTACAGTAAGACAAATTTATATATTTGCAGTAAAACTTTTGTATTATAAAAATTAATTAATGAATGAGGGGAACGTATGTTATGAAAGGACAACACTGTGCACAATTGATGTGACCTATACATATTTTTAACGACTTCTTTGTAAACTGGATGTTACATATACATATAAGTAAATTATTCTCATATTGTTTTCACATTGCTGAGTATTAGCTTTGCTTGTTTATGATATCATGGTTATAAATATTATTTCGTTTTTATAGTCTCGGCACACTAAACAACCTTGTAACCTCTGAAGTAATTGGCATGATGGCCACAAAATGAAATTACTAGACGTAAAAAAAGTAGGCCCAATTGAATAGAATTGTTAAAAATAGAAGTACCTTTCTAAACCAGTACATAATTAAATTTACGAATTGCATAATGTTTTGATTTGATTGCTACAAAGTGTTACATTTTTATCTTGATTTTAAATGGGAAGAAGAATGTTCATGCTTGAAAATTATAATGGGTGGATAGTCACACCCTCACAGTTTCTCACGTGCTTCAGTACATTTGAAGAAAAAAAAAATGTCTTTCCTGATTCGAGCCGTGCAGACGCGAGCCATTCTTTTGCCTTCCACCGAAGGTATTTCACACAGTTATAAACAACTGGGACGCATCGCCTCGCTCACGAAGGGAACATGGCCGAAACTACATAGGCTTCATGGTACTGCACACTGCCAACAGCGACCGCACTGGACAAAGGTTTTACAGAGAAAATAATAATTCCGTGGGCCTAAATTTTACATCAAAACATCGCCGGGAAAATAAGTAACACTTTAAACTTAGTTATGTCGGCGGGAACAATACTTTTACATAATTTTACTGGATAACATCAGTAGCCACAAAAAAAAAAGTCACATTATCAAGATGAAGAAGTAGAAGAAAGGACATCGCGTCAGCAGATCTTACGTCGTACATACCGATAGAAGTGTATATATATATATATATATATATATATATATATATATATATATATATATATATATATATATATATATAGTTACACTTATATTAAGAAAGTGATGATTAGAAACAAATAATAATTCAAAGTATCAGGATTCTAAATTATTATGTTAGCAAATTGTATGGCAGCTGATGTTAAGATTAATAGTAACATAATTAATAAAGAAATCAAGTGATTTGCAAATATTGCTGCCCTCTATACCATTAAAAATGAATCCAAATATAAATTAAAAAAACATTATTTACAAGTGGTGCTACCTATAACGAAAGGAACTGCAGAAATACTGTTTAACGAAAATATTCTTTAAATACCTTTACAAAATTAGTGGCATATAAGATTTGAAGATTTGTACATGTTAAATCTTTTCTTACATTAATACAATATACAATACATTATACATAATAAATTTAATGACACAAGCATTATTTGAATAACAGAGTTACTTGAGCACAAAAGGGGGATAATTGATTGCACTGAAAATTCAAGGAACAGACTTTGCTGTAAAAATAATTTTTCCTACAAAGGCCAACTTACAATATACAATGAAATGAAGAAAGAACATAAGCTAAATGTTTACCGTGCCAGAGAAAGGCACACACTCCACCCCCTAAAGCAGACCATGGCCTGAGAATCGTCAAGAAGAAAAAAACTCATCAAAAAAACTAAATCATTAACCAACATACTATACTAAGTTATTTCCCAAAATATTATCACACAAAACTCTATTTAAAACCTAAAAAAAAAAGTATTTATATATCCTCTAGACTCTTGAGAAGTAGATGGTAGAGTAACCATAAGGGTTCCTTCAGGTAAGGAAGGTGAAGATGTAGGTTGTGGTGAGGGACGGTTGGAAAGAGACCGGAATTTAAGCCATAACCACAAACAGAAGGCTATGCAAAGAGCAGTAATGCTGCAATCAACAATAATGGGTACAATGGTAATATTATGGGTCCTTTGTAAAGTATGTGTTGGACGGATAAGATGAAGCATGTCATTAAAATTGGTACCATGTGGTTGTGATGCCAACATAGCATTAATTTCCTTTATTAAAGAGTCGTTCAAGGTTAGATTGGGAAATTTGAAAAAATTAAGCACTGTTAGGTTAGGTGCAAGATTGGTAACATGAATCATAGGTAGGGTAAGGTTAATATACATGGCTGAACTAATTGGACGAAAGGTTTTGAAGTATGGACTTGCTTTATCACAATGGGTAGCATTAGCTAGGTAACCAGTACCATTTAACGTGAGAGAAAAGGGACTAGTGGCATGCGAACTAGATCTACAAAGAAGTGTGATTTCAAGAGAAAACTTTATAGCAAATAACCAAAAGGAAGGTTTTTTTTTTTTTTTTGGAAAAAATGAAGTTCAAGATTAACATTAGATTTGTCACAAAAATCCAAATAGGGTTTGCCAGAACAAAGGTTGAACTCGCAGCTATTAACGTGACTATCAGAAAAGGGGAAATGCGGAGGGCAAATGGTGATTCCACGATTACTACACTGAGCTAAAGCATTATGATTTAGCGAAGCAAATTATTTTCTGTCAGGGCTGACAACAATGAATTCGTTCACAGATAATAGCATATACTGATATAAATTCTCAATTCTAAAGGGCAAAGGGAAAGCATGGTATTTTACAAAAAGACTTTCCTTGTTTTCCAAAAGTACATCTACAATAACAGTCAAAGAGGTATTATAAATAACTGCTTGCACTAAACTATGAAAATAAAACATTTAGCCTACAAATTTCTAGGCTATATAAAAAGGTAAAAAAATTAGGTGTTGAATCTTATTTAAAATATTAACAAAAGAGACTGGGTTCAGTACGGTTGAGCTCAAAGAACCACGAGCACTGGTTTTTATTGCATGTTTCAGATCAAAAATTACTAACCTAGCATTGGACACAGCTTCAGTAACAGGTTCGTAGCAACATAGTGTTAAGGTCAATACAAAAACTGATTAATACCATTTTGTCAAAGAGTCCATGCAAGGTTCTATTCATTGCTATATTAAAAGTATTATGATGTTCAAAATAATTGTTTGCCAACACTTGAATACTCTTAGCACTTTTCAAAATCTTATCTTCCATGCTGCGCAACAAGATAATATAATTAGCCAAATTAACTGCAATTTATTCTTGATTGTTTGCAATAGAGTTCAATCGCTTTCTAATACAGCAAGATCTTGACTGTCAAGGGTACCAAACATAGTCTTTAATACTTTTCCTCCAAAGTAAAAAATACCACGTTTTGTTCTAAATTCAGAAGGCAAAAGTGAGGTTAGAGCTGAAATCTCAGACTTGAATGACTTGGAATTTTCCTTTAACTGATTCAACGCAATTTGAAACTTCTGATCAAAACTTTAATTCTGACTCACATCTCGTATATCCTTTTCGTGTAGTAAAATTATTGTTTGAAGCATTTCCTCTAACTCAAGACATTCAGTTTCGAGTTCTAACAGATTGAACTCCAATACAATGGAGTAGTAGCTGTTTGTGAATAGAATTTCATCTTCCCTTTCAAAAACAATATCAGAATGGAGATTTTTTACCGTTACATATTATTCAGAGAGGCAGTAGGCAGTAAGGAACACAACCAGGAACCACCACATGATTCAAGGCAGGAAACAGCAGTTCAGAAAAACAGAACAGGTTCACACAGGAACAGAACAGGTTCACACAGGAACAGAACAGGTTCACACAGGAACAGAACAGGTTAACACAAGAACAGAACAGGTTCACACAGGAACAGAACAGGTTCACAAAGTAACAGAACAGGTTCACAAAGTAACAGAACAGGTTCACACGGTAACAGAACAGGTTCACACAGGAACAGAACAGGTTCACACAGTAACAGAACAGGTTCACACAGTAACAGAACAGGTTCACACAGTAACAGAACAGGTTCACACAGGAACAGAACATGCACTAGGACGAAAATAGAAGGGCTACTAACAATAGCGGATTCAACTCAACAGCTAAATTCCCAAATTAAAAATTTCATAAAATATACACATTGTAAATGAACCCAATTAACTTTATGAAAATCTTGTTACAACCCATGTGTGAACACACACAATTTGAATGACTACTTAAATCTAGGGTACCATGGATTTTTCATTTTATTTTTGAGTAGACCTACTATAACTGTGAACTCGCGAGAAGACTAATACTTGTGTGTGATCAGTCCACAGTCAGAACCAAGCCTGGGGCAAACACAATAGAAGAAATGCAGGGCTAGACATCAGACACGCGCAGGCAGAATCTGCAGCTTCTAAATGTGCGTGTCGGCATCGCGAGGAAAGGACTACGCGAGGCTGCCGCGTGAGCCAAGCCGAGCCATCAGTAGCCCCGAGGCAAACATGGCATCGCCAGCGCGAACTGCTGCCGCCTCGTTTATTGTAATACGCCAAGTTTTTTTTTATAAAAAAAAAAATGGAGACGCAAACCACGTTGGAGGATCAAAGAATGGCACAGAAACAGTGTTCAGTACGGAAACAGATTGTTGCAGGGTCTGACCTACGAAACTATTGAAGGTACTGTACAAAACTTTACACGTTTGATGCTAGTGGACTTCGAGCGCTTAAATCAGTTGATTAGTTCGCAGATAGGAAAGCGTGATACTTACATGCGAGAAGCGATAACAGTTAAAGAAATACCAGCGATCACATTACGATGCCTAGCAACAGGTGACTCGTTTACTAGTTTGCAGTATCTTTTTCGTGTTTCGAAACAGTCTATATCCAACATTGTGCCAGAAGTGTGTGATGCAATCATCGAATCACTCCAGGAGTATGTAAAGGTAAGCAATTAATGTACTCATACGGTCTTGGACCAAATACATAACGTTAATTGTCAGTTGTCAATAAAATTGATGTAACAAGTTGTATCTAGTATTCCCGGTAGGCTAAACCATTCATTATAATTTATAATCAATGTTTATACAACGTCTTGACAAAGTCCAGTACTACGTAGCCGTATGTACACAAACAATTTGATCGATAACCTGTTTCTACTGGAAGAAATATCAATGTTTGCTACTAGTACGAATAATTTACCAGTGTTGCACATATACCTTATATGTATCGCGTTATCTGTGGAAAAGTAAGGGTGAAAGCACAACGGCTTATGCTAAATAAATAATCTTCGACAGAATACTCACTGAATACGAACATATGAAGTATATAATTTAAATATTGTGTAAACAAATGCAGTATTGAACATGGTAGAACATTTGTAAAATAATATTTAAAAAAAAACTACTGAGAAAAATTAATACAGGCCGTAAATATTATATCTTAAATAAAGGTATAGAATAGAAATGAAATTTATCCTAATCCGACACAGTGTCAGTTCTTTATACACTATTTATTTGACAGAAAATGCCAATTTACCAAACAAGTACAAATATAAGTTTCCTAGTTAAAAGCCAAAGTAATACCTTTCTGATTTATATTCATGTAATGTTTGCATTGAGTCTTACATGAAAGAGATGTAGTATGTATCCGTGCACTAAGTAAAATGTAAGAAAAATAATAAACTTTTAATGACAAAACTTACACTTATAAAAGTTTTGCAAGAATGAGTAACATTAACCTGCAATGGAATAAAAGAAACTCACACTGATATTAACAAAAACAAATAGTGCACATTCTCTAACATTATGCTGTCATTTGTAACATTAATAGCTAGTAATTTCCACGTCTACATGTCTGTATGGATTAGTATCGTGTAAGATACCCATTTCACTTATTCATGCATGTCAGTAACAAGGCAACTAAACATTTCGCTTGTAGGAATATCTGTATGTGTCGAGTCAGAACCCAATGACGATGTGCGATGTCCATAAGAGTATGGGGGTGGTGTACTCGATATTGATGTCACATGAGGAGTCATGGCAGATGAACAAGTATATGGCATACTTGCTCCAGCTGAAAGTAACATTGTAGCTCGAGAGTGTTCGTTTCAAACACCCTCAAATGTGGATCTGTAATTTCCCAGGTCAGCTTCAAAAAGAATATTGTTTATGTGACGTTTGACATGCACCAAAGTTACCGGATCATATTTCCTCATTTCGTTGGCAACATGTTACCCAAACGAAACATACGGTTCACTTGGGATCTCAGCACTTTTCATTAATATGTCATACGCGTTTTTAAGCATAACATCCTCGTCACGAGCACCACGTAGTTTTTTTTTCCCCCCTCGAGCTGCTTGAGGTGAGAGAGACGATTCTTTCTCAGAGGGTGTGTCTGTGGCAGATAGTTCATAGCTGCTGGGGAGTGATTCTTCAAGTGTAGTCTGCGAGTTTTCAGCGATTGACTTGTTAACTGCTGGTGTGTTTGGATCTACCTGAAATAAAATAATATTTATGTAAATTTTCGAGATCACTGTTTTATGTTTTCCTGAGGAGGGGCTCGAACCCGCGAGTCTTTGCCTCAAACCGAATATCTACTATAGTAATGCTTGGTCTGGTTTTCAAAAAGTAAGAAAAAGTACGAAATTATTATTATTATTATTATCGTGTATTATATGATAATTTAAATAGGCTTATGTGTTCATTGTGGTTGTGTGGTTAGAGCAGCGCCATCCCACCATTGTGATCTGAGTTTGATTCCCGGCGGGGTCAAACCCCGAATTTTCACATGTAGGCAACATGGCGGGTTTTCTCGGGGTCCTCCCGTTTCCCAGCCCTTGCAGTCCACCGCTGCTCCATTTCCACCATAATTTCACCCTCATCACTACTCACAATTAAACAAACGTGTTTGTACATGTTCTTAACAAACCATCGCCCTGTAACCCCTCTTACGAGAAGTTCCTAGCTATACCACTGGGGTAGCAGTTCCATCAACCCTTCCTTTATGTACGGGCCTGTGCATTATATACGGAAGCCTCTTAAATTGAATAATTATGTGCGGTAGGGAGCCACAGAAATGCTACAAACATTACAGTATGTTTGTCTGTTGTTACAGGTTCCATGCTGTGAGGAAGAATGGCTACTAGTTACGCAAGAATTCGAGAACAAATGGCATTTTCCACATGCTATTGGTGCACGACGGCAAGCATGCGATGCTGCAAGCTCCTTGGAACTGTGGCACAGAATACTATAATTACAAACAATTATTCAGGATTGTGCTATTTGCCCTGGTTGACGCGAACTATTGTGTACGTCGACGTAGGTAGCCAGGGACGCATTTCTGATGGTGGAGTTTTCCAAAACACCAGATTATTTAGAAAACTGGAGCAAAACACTTCGGTTTATCAGCACCCAGAGTGTTAAAAGTACCTTACATTATGCCAGTTCCATACATGGTACTTGGTGACAAAGCATTCACATTGGACGAATATACCATGAAGCCTTTCGACGGCCCTCCAGATAAGGGTTCCCTCGAAAGAGTATTTAATTTCCGCTTGTCTCGTGGTCGCAGAGTCGTCGAGAACGCGTTTGGTCTACTGAGTTCTGTTTTTCGATTTTTGAGAAAACCTATGTCACTTGAACTAGAGAAAGCTAAAAAAAATTGTCTTAGCGACTATTTATCTGCACAAGTTTATCAGGAAGGCTTCCAGCTCAAGTCAGCTGTACACACAGCCAGGTTCTTTGGACATAGAACAAAATTGACAGGTTATTTCTGGCGGATGGAGAAATGATCAAGAAGTGTCATCATTGTTGCCTATTTGAAGTGATCCCCGAAGAGGGCCGAACCATGCGAAAGAGATACGTCGACATCTTGCAGAAAATTTTCCTTCAAACGGGTCGGTCCCTCGGCAAATCGACTACTAAGAACAGAGAACTCAATGACTTACTTGATTCATGGTGTCTCTTGTCTCGCCAGGGTTGTTCTTGTCTGCTAATAATCCGAAACAAGTATAGACTAACCACTTCGACTGGTACACATCTTCTTGTACTACAACAAAACATCTTTTCTTATTAAATGTAACCATGGTGTCAGGACAAGACATTTAATACATAAATTTGTGTGTTGTTTTTTATTATATACGGCTTAATATATTTCACTTATTACGGCAAAGGGTTCAGTTTATAGACGTGTACCTTGCCCGGGGTTAGACTTTAGAACTTATGTTACTGTGTGTCAGAAGCAAAGATTGTTTGCGACGGATGTATAAACTATACGTTTTGAAATCAATTATACTTGCCTGAACCTGTGACGAGTCATTTATTTTTCGTGGATTTCTCCCTTCTGAAGGATCCCATCAGCGCAGTCATTTTTTTTTCTTAAGTTCGGCGTCTGGAATGCTTATTTCACGGGATATATTTTTCCACGCACCTTCTCTAAGATTCTTGTTGTGGTAATCTTTCTCCTTTGGGACCCACAACAAACGTTCCTGCTCATATAGTTGCACCAACGTACGACACTTTTCGGCATCCATGTGCGCGAGGTAAAACAACAGCGAGGCAACGGATAGCTCGGCTCCTACTGAGGCGCCTTTGCGCAAGACACAAAAACCAGCTTCAACAGAGGTTAAAAAGCGTTGGATCTGGTAAGGACCAGGTCCACAAAATGACAATTTGGCCATTTGTTTATTTACAGCCCTACTAATAGGATAGGCCTTTAAGAGAACTAGATCTCCTGTTCTGAAAGGATTATCCTTTCTATGCTTGTTACATCTTACACGGCTCCGCTCATGGGACCGTATAAGATTCTTGAGGGCTGCTACCCAAATTCCTGGGATTTTTGACACATTAAAATCGAATACGGTTTCGTTTATTTTCCTTTGGATTCAATTTTTGTTATTTGTGCAAAGTTATTTCAGTGCCCATTGCTTTTGTATTCTCGGTAGGAAATGTTAACATATATTTATGTCTAATAGCTCATAAATGTTCTTTATACATATAATTATCATAATGTGTAAATTAGAAATTATCTTCAAATGTTTGCTATGAATTTTTACATTGTCTCATTTAGCGTGTTTAAGAACTTTCTGTAAGATTTCAACGATATCGTTACTACAGAAATTAAACAATGCGAGTCGCAAAGGACATAATTGTAAAATTTATTTAATCTGCACAATTTACTTTAATTTGAAATTTTGTATCTACTTATTAATTTTGTATTGCTCTAACCACCAGAAAACTACAGGTTATTCGTTCTACTTAAATAACAACATATCTGTAGGTAAAGGCTATTCACAATAAAGTGAGCACTTTTGAAATCAACCTTAGAAAAAGTCACTGTCCCTACCTGCATATATTTTAACGGGCGCAATTAGTGACATGCGCCCAGTCAAATTGGTAACGATAGAAGGGAAAGTAGTTCCATTTAGTAACGTCGAAAAAAGTGTTAGGTAACCATTTGTGATAACGTAAATTATTTCTCTCGCTTTCTGTATTTTTTGCATTCATCGAAGTGTAAAAATGAGCAGATTTTTACAATATGTACTTTTATAATAATTTCACAGTTCCACTTGACCGACGCATGAATAAAGTGATGAGCTCCATGGCAATGTAAATTTTACATTAGGCGGAAGAACACACAATGTGTATACAAGTAGATCTTAAGCAGGACATTCAAAACTTCTCATTTTACCGTGAACAGCCTAAAATGACGTTACACGAATCGCAGTAGGAGGAGCGTAAAGTGAGGCGATGAAAGGCATATGAATTGGTCTGTTCGCGAAGCTGACCGACCCAGTCGTGCCGGCCGCTTCAAGACTTTATCTTATCGGCTGAATCCTTATGGCAGTTAACTTCAACCGTTCCTCGGGCGTATTGTTCGTTCCGCCATCGCGTCACGCAACCCCGCGCAATAATACGCTCAGCCTGGCCGTAAAAATATTTCACATGAACCGAAACATTATGTACACGAGGGATTTCTCTGCCCCCCCCCCCCACGCCCGGGGGGGGGGGCGAATACGTACGTCACACATTTCCAGTAAACAACTACCCTAACTGCGGGCGGCTGGCATTTATTGCGTCCTTTGGTCGCTGCCAAATTGCTGAGTTCTGTATTTTCTTTTATATTATTTCTCTCTAGCGGAGATCGAGTGCTCTCATCCACGGAAAAAGTACGATCTTCTCCCCTTTTTTTTTTGGGCCACCGCCAGCAGCTCTCGAGTCGTCGAGATAGCGTCTGAAATATCTCCGACGATACAACAGTTCTTTGTGCAAGTCCAGGAAGAGAGTCTTCCTATCGAACATTGCTGTTGTGATTTACGCGTCCACGACGCCGGAGCGAGACTGCGCAACTGCATTTACGCGGCAATGGTCTTCCCCGTCGCCCCGAATTCCCGCGCTCTATGCCGACGCCTTATTCATTGGTAGCGGCATTACGGCAACAGATGGATTGCTACGCGATGTATAGCTTCGCCGAGTGTGACGAACTTATACTCCCGAAAGAAAAGAGCAATATGTAGAGCAATTTAAGTGAAGAGCATCCTTTAAAAAGTTACTCTGCTACAAAAGAGAAAGCTAGATAATTCTAGAGGTGAGATAAGCATATGGGTGATAAGTTACGTCCCTAGGATTACCATATTTGTACGCGAGTTGTATCAAACGCACTTCGTGTCTTAGATAACAATTCCGCGGCTATAGGTACTGTGTGTGCCTGTGTTTACGTGCTACGAATTATTTCTTACTACATCCTCCTCTCGGGCTCTGTTCTTCACAGACTCACATAAAGAATGGCAGACGCCATAATATTTTATCAGGTGTATTAATGTGCAGCTAGATATCCTGGAAGAAGTGAATGTGTATTCAGTTGCTCGAAGATGGGGATGTGGCGCCAGTTAAGAACAAGTGTAGACAAACATACGTCGCAAATTTTTCCATTTCGACACATGGCCTTCGAAAATGTGGAACGTGATTCAGACGCATGTGCTTTGTGTAGGATGTTTCGTAGGAAATATTTAAGACACGAACCATCTATAGCAATACAAGCTGCTGACCGGATGCGTACCGATAGGTACACACCTGTTGGCCTCCCACGCGTTCAGCGAATGATAGAAAACGCGGCGCTAAGGAATCCTTGTAAATTATTCGGACTGCTTACGAGACTGGCACAGTCCAAACAATGCGCATGTCCTCATAAGGAAAGTTCCAGCAAATCGATATCCTGGGAGAGTGTTAGTCATGCCACAGGTCCACTAGGGCCTATACCTTGACTATGAAATAACGGGTAGTGTCCCACCATGCCCTAATAACACGTGGATTCGATTATGTGTGTGAGAAAGAGACAGTGAGAAAGAGACAGAGACAGAACGAGAGAGAGAGAGAGAGAGAAATTCAAAGATATTCAAGCAGTTCGGGAGGTGCACTGACCAAGAAACCAAAGTACACTTGTCCTGTCAGCCTGTGTGTAAAAACTGAGGTCCAGTTAACTTGTTCTTCAGGATAGCTGCCCAAAATTTAAGACCAATCCAAACTAACGCCTTTTCTGAACAGTACCTTACGAATTTTCATCCACCAACTCGTAATCTTCTTCCCTCCTGGGAAGGTCCTGTTTCTAGTATTTCCCAGATAAGCTATATTTGGACAGACTGCCTGCGGAGCCATTCAGATAACACAACAAGGTTAGAGTAGACGTTACAATCAAGGTGATGTATTGTTTGCTCACGTTAAGGTTCCAGTTGCTGTTTATTTAACATACTCGGGAATACATTCCCGGCAGCTTCCATAGAGTCTGCATCTAGACGTAAGTATAGGTCGTTCGCGGTAAAATTAACACTTCTGAAGACCCTGCTTAAGATCTACTTGCATGCACGTTGTGAATTTTCTCGCTTTATGTAAAATGAACATTGCCATGGGCCTCATCACTTTATTCATGTGTCGGTCAGGAGAAACTGTGAAATAATTTGAAAAGAAAATATTTTACAAATCTGGTAACTTTTATAACTCGATGCATTAAAAAAAAAAAAAAACAGAAAACGAAAGAAAGAACTTAAGTTATCACATATGGTTACCTAACACTTTTTACTGACGTTTATAAATGGGACTACTTTCCATCCACCGTTGCCAACGTTACTGGTTGAATGTCACTCATTGCGCCCGTTAAAATGTATCAAGTTAGGATTAGTGACATTTTTCGAAGGTTGATTTCAAAAGTGCTCACTTTATCGTGAACAGTCTATACCTGCATGTATTTTAACAGGTACATTGACTGGCGAGCGCCTAGTTAAGTTGGTAACGGTGGAGAGAAAGTAGTTCCATGTCTTAACGACGAATTGAAACACCTAGGTAAACATTTGAAAATGTTGAAATTATCTGTATAGCGATTTTTTTCTTTAACGCATAACGTGTAACAATTTAAAAATCTAGAAAATATTTACTTTCCTAATAATTTTACAGTTTCACTTGACGAAAGGCATGAATCAAATGGTCAGGCCCGTGACAATGTTGATTTTGCATATGGTGGAAGAATACACAATGTGCATACAAGTAGATCTTAAGCAGGGCTTACAAAAGTGCTCAGTTTGCCGTGAACAGCCTATTACAGAATTTTGCGAGGTGAATTTTTTGCTTTCGAACCCTCGGATGGCTTTACCCCTATTCAGACCCGGTGCACACAGTTGCGTACACAAACGCGCAAGAGGGGCGTGCCTGGTCGGAGCTGTACTCCGCAAGACTCCGCGCCCAGTGATCTTTCCTGTGTGTGTAAATGATTTGTTAACCCGGTATAGACTGTTCGCGGTTACTCGAGCACTTTTGAAATAAACCTCAGGAAAATCCCACTACCCCTATTTGCCGGACTGCACGTCTATTTCAACTGGCGCGCTGAAGGGCTTACGGCCAGTAAAGTTGGTCAACATGGAAGGAAAGAAGTTCCTGTCTTAAGGGCACTGCCTAACTGCTGGCAGCTGCGGAATTGAAATAGGAAATCCCATTGTGACGGTTTCTAGCCGACACATGCAAACAGCACCTACGTATCTACTTCCTCAACTCGTTTCTTCTTCCCCAACGAAAGAGACCCCTCGTAGTGTGGCTCAAAAAAGGTATTTTGTTCTGATTTCAGGTTTGCACAGAAATAAAAGGTAATAAAAGTGAGGGATCCCCTGTTGCAACGGCGATTACAAAATGTCACCCCAGCTTGTTACAAACGCATCTTTCGAAATAATTTTAAGCAGCAGATAAATTGACCCTTGCAAAGGATTACTAAGGGGTCATATGATCCCCCTGACCCACGTTCCGACAACTATGGGACTCACTATTGTACACGTGCACGTGAGTATGTTATATATTATATTGGTGCGCAGGCGATGATACTCGCAGAAGAAGATACTGTGATTTTTTTTAGTTGACTTGTTTCGAAAGAGAAAATTTCATTTGCACTTTGCTCGTTGCTGTGCTACCTGGAGACTATCAGTACTGGAGTATAACACTCGGGAGGTAGAAGCGAGATGGTGGTCGGTGAAGGGGAGGGTGAGGGGGACATCGAGAGATAGAGCGAACAAACCGTGTCTGGATAAGCCCTGCAGGGGATTGTAACTTCACCTTGGGATGTCCCAGATCCCCTCTCATGCTCCCCTTCTCTCATCTCTCTCTCTCCCCCCCCCCCCTTAGCCACTTACGGCAAGCTGTAAAACAGCCATAACAATATCCTAAATTGTGCCGTCTGTAGAAACTTTGCCGGGACTATTCGCAGTGTCGCTGGGGATGGCGTGGGTGGTGGTGGGGGATTCGTGATAGGGGTGTGAGGTGTGAGGGGGGTGGGAGAAGAGTTCTGCAGGAACCAGAGATCAGGAGAACGCGCAGTAGGAATTGCGGCGCTCGGGGCACCTGTTACGAACATGGCCGCCGGCAGTTACGGGCATAATGTACGTCGTTTCTCCCTCTTACTGCCCCCCCCCCGCCCCCTGAATTTCGACGCATATATCTATAACATTGGGGTGGCAGGAATTCTCAGTTCTTGCAGCGCTAACCAGATCTGGCCGAGCACAAACTAATGAGATACGGCACCTTTCCATCCCGTGGTCCTGGTGCGGTTTAGGTAGGAGGGTGTGGGCATAACATACGTATGACATTTAGATCGTGACCAGCGTAGGAAGAGCCTCGGGTGGCTTGCGGCCTTCGAGCCAGGATCAAAACCAAACTGATGCCCTATCTCGCTTTTCTACAGGATATACTAATAGACAATCAAGGTAGCGACATCTTCTGGAGTACCTTTAGACCTTACCTGCATAGGGCTATGTAAAGAACGAGATTTTGTTATGTCACAATCCAAGTATACATACATATGTGCGTACTCGTTCCCGCCTCTTAACATCACGATGTGGGTACTAACGCCGCGTCGGCATCATCTGGATTCCGAGTATAGCACGTAGTCCAGTACACAAATACGTTTACTGGCTGGGCGTGTTTGCGTACTTGCAGCTGTCGCCATATTTGTTTCGTCTTTTTTTGAGTTAAAATATTTTATAAAGATTATTTAAAAAAACTCCACTGTAAAAGTCAATAAGTTTCTACGAAATGCCGACCTCCCGTGGCGCAGTTGGTTGGCGCGCCACCGATCTGGGGTGCGAGAGGCTCTGGGCTCGAATCCCGGGCAAGGCATGGGCGTTAATTTAAGTTAAATTATAAGTTAGTGTGTAAGTCGCCGCCTGCTGAGCTTTCAAGCATAAGACCGGCGAATGTTAAAAAGCCCTTTACGTTACAGTACATTCTACGAAGTGTAATTTAAGTGTAAGTTATAGCTTACATTTATTTCCCGTGAACTGCTCGTGCTGTTACATAGCTTGAAAATTTTATGACAGTGGTCCTAATTATGTATATTCCCAGTGCTCTCTAAATTCATGAACACAGATTGATAAACATTCAAGATGAGGTTTGTTAGTTTTTTGTTTTGTACGTGGCCACAGAGATTTTTAACTAAGAAGTGTATCACGCTTGTGTCTTCATACCAATGCCCTGGTTTACACTAATAATGTAAGTAGTTAAATTAGAGATACCCTGATGGCAGCGGCGATGCGGCGTTGCATGGACTCCACGAGACACCGGAAGCGGTCGGTAGCCTTACTGATCAATGACCGGTGCACAGACTCACTCAATGCACGGAGATCGGTCGGAGCTGGATCCATGGGGCAGGCACGTCCCTCTCGACCGCATTCCAGATGTGTTCGGTAGGATTGAGGTCGGGTGACCTCGGGTGCCAGGCGAGCGACCGTAAGTCCGTGGAGTGTTCATCCAATCACTCAGTGACAGTTTGACACGTCTCCTGCAGGGTACTGTAGAAAATAATGGGAAAATTACCTGACAAGTGCAAGGTGATATTCGCAAACTTGTGTGGGAAACATAGTTTTCCTTACGGGTGAGGTAAAATTGCCGCACTCTGGAGTAAGATTCACGTACATGGTAGTGGAAAATCCCATAAATGGATGGGAAAGTTACCTTAAGAAACGTGTATCTCTTTAGCATTGTCTCAACAGCTAAGTGGGAGGACGGGCGGAAGAAACAATCGTTTCACACTAATGCCTAATGCCGTCATGCTGTCGTCGTGTTGTAATGGATAGTGCATCGGTTTATTGTGAAAGAGGATTGTGGTTCGCGCCCATCCACCGGCAAATGTCGAGGATTTTAGTGTTAAGGTTCCGGTAACTATTCGTTAGAGAGTATAAATAATAAAAAAATTAACAGTACTAATATACCAGGGTATTTTTAAATTATATATTTTATTATACAAAATAGTTAATATTCCCTTACTTGTATGGGATCCCCCCCCCTTTTTTTGTCAGGTACTTTTACCTACGATTAGGGAATAGTACTTTACTTGTTATGTAAATTTACTCTACATTTAAGAGAGAATTTTACCGTACATGTTTTTTTTTGTAGCCAACCAAGGCGGGTCACACAATTTTCTTATCACACCCGTACCTCTACCCTTTCTGGGTAATACAGGGGTATGGGATATTCCTTTTTTTACCTTTTTTATTTTGATACTTTATTTTATCACTACCGTTTATATAATATTACAAGTATCTACACCAAATTGCTTGGAACGTGAGAGTGGCGCCGTTTTCCTGCATTCCACCCTGACTCCCCTAGCAGCTTGGTGGTCAATTTCTTGACATTCTATTCTATTTATGTTTATATTATGCCTATATTGTGTCAATAAACTACTACTACTTAGATTATACATAATTCAATTCCAGCCATCAGTATCGGAACTGCCAGCAGATAGAGGGGCCTGTGGACACCTTACATGTAGAGGTAATTAGTTTCCTTCCCTCACATGTAAGGGAATTTTACCTCAAATATTTTACAGTGTAGGTACAGAAATGTTCAACATACGATCCGCCAACAAGTCCCTGTGTCGTTAGCCGGTGAGGGATAACTGCTCGTGTACCAGAGGACCCATTTCATCCCAAGTAAGCAGTCCCCATACAAGGATACCACCTCCACCTGCCTCAACTGTACCATGTCAACGTGAGGGCTCCATATCTTCATGTGCTTGGCGTTGCGCTCGTACTCTGCAATCGGCATATACCAACGTCCAGGCGACCATCTCCCGTGCGCTGATGGTCCAATGTCTCTGTTCCCGCACAATCGTTGAACTGTGTGACGTGCGGTGAGCAGAGATACACCAATATGGTGGTGGCTTGTGTACCCCCATAGCGGGGATATGGTTTGGAATTGTATGACTGTTCACGGATCGTTGTGGTCCAAAATTGAGTTGGCGAGTGGCCTGCTGCACGATGACCTGCCTGTCTGCTGTTACCAACGGAGCTAGCCGACGGCGAGTTACACGCCACAGCAGTTGTCACTGGTGGTGGCGCTTGAATCCATGAACTCACAGAACACTTTTGATATGGTGGCCCGTGGAAATTCCAGCGCCTGCATGACGCCAGAGACGCTGTGCCCCATACGTCTGTTTCCAATGATCTGGCCATGATAACATGCCCTGAGATATTGTTTCTTTTCCATTCTGCGCTCGACTGTTACTCAGACAGTTAGTGTAGGATCTGACGACATCCCAGCCATGCATTGCTAGTCAATATTTGATTCGACGGGGCGACCATTTCGCTAACGCCCCAGGAGTCTCTAATACAACTACCCATGTGTGCATTTTACTCGTAATTCATGCTACTGCAGCCAGAATGTATGAAGAGTCTACTAATGAGATACTATAACATATGTTACTTTCTTCGTTATAGTTAAGATAAATGTACCAAAAATAAATATTCATTGTTCCGAAAGTTTTTATGGAAATTTTTTCTATTTAATATCGCTATCAAAATTTTACTGAAATTTATATAAATGCACACAATCTTAAACCTGTTAATTTGAGCTGGGTTGACAGATTTGGGCGGCCCTTATCAACGAGGCCTAGAGAGCCGATGAGAGTTAAATGAAATGAGGTGAGAATGGAACAGTGCCGGAATGCAAGGGCGAGGGAAACGGGAGATCGCTGAGAAAACTCGCCGACCACCGGCATTGTCTGGCCAGATTCCCACATGCGAAAATCCGGGAGTGACCCGCCCGGGGATTGAATCTGGCTAGCCTTGGTGGGAGGCGAGCAGTCTAACCGCTCAGCCACCGTGGTCCCTCTTGAATATGTGACTACATCAGCTAACGAATAGACTAATAAGAGCAAAGTATGTATCAACATTTTGACTGCTTTTTTATGCAGCATATTATTGCTCTACAAATTACAGTCTAGAGTTATTACGTTAATGAAACAGGGTATTTGGTTGCAAGCTTTACACAATGGTATCGTACAGCATAATGTAACTCTCGCCAAATTACCGGAACATACAGTAATTTCGAACGTTAACTGGCGTGAAAACACCAAAATAAGTTTTGGATTAATTTCCATTCACGTAGGTGCAATTAGACATTTCGTAATGTATACAGTGCATTCAAATTTCACTTCAAAACACATTTAGTTGTAATAACACTATATGTAGAAATATCTTTTTTCGTTTATGTCCACATGTGTATTTCCAGTACTCCCGACTCATCGACAACTGTAATCAGATTTTTAATGACTATAGGCCTTTGAAATGTGATGGCCTTGTGAGAATCCTCGGTATATACAGGTTACTAAAAGTATGAAGAGGCGATGGTCCGTCCGAATTGTCTGGACAAGTAAATACGAGGGCGTGTAAGCATACGTGTGTACTTAATAAGTATGTGATATCAATTGGATACGGTCCGAACACCGTTCAGTTTTTAGATATTACAATAACTGTAGCTGATCCACGGTTACTTAGCAATTTTTAAATCAAGTTTTGAAGAAAAAAAATTCCTGCTTCGTAGGGTATATTTCGCATTTCAAAGAGCACGGTGAGTGGGATGATCCTGGTGAAATTGACAGCAATGCAGGAGAGTTAGTTTCGTGTCGTATCTCCGTTGGTATAAAAAAGGTGGGGTGTTGTGATAGAGGTGAAGATTGATACTGCTATTTGCGAATTCTCTGGGCGAGGACGCCGCGAGAGAGAGTTTTCGTAAGCAACGCCTTTGGAGTGACAACTTCGCACGACCCACATCAGGAGCGCCGGCGCGAGTCCTCCATCTCTTCGGGACCTCGTCCATCCATCCATCCATCAGCTTCCTCCTCTCTTCTCGTCTACCATGGAGGACGGGCACTCACGCAATGCCTCTTGGGCACTTTACGACGACGGCAAAGCAACACCAGAAGTCATCAGCCTGTCTTCCTCACTCACCTATTTCTGTCCCTCTCTCAGTTCTGTCCTCGTCAGTCGCCAAGATGTGGAGGTCCGGCCTCGGAACGTCGCTTCCGAAGACAGGGAGCGACGCGGAAGGAAAAATACCTCCCTTTTCCTCTCCCGAACCTGTTCCGAAGGGACGATTACTTCAATCAGGAGCCCCTTTTGTGAAGGCCTCCACCCCGGTTCCCCGCGGTTTGTACAGCCAATCAGAAACAGCCCAATTTCCCCCCCCCCTCAATCCATCCCGCCTAACACACCCGACTAGCCAACTCTGGCGGCGTGGCATCTGAAGGGCCATGGACCACAGTCCCCTGTAATCACGGCACCATTCTCTGTCTCCGCTCGTGGATGGAACAGCGCCTGGTGGGTGGCGGCGGGGTGGCTTTTCACGGGAAAATCGGCACACGTTTGCATTTTCTTACCCCCCCCCTTTTTTTTCCCCCAAATGCTATTGACTTCCTGTGTTTCGGTCTCCCCTCCGCCCGCCAACCAATTGCAACCCCTTCGCCGGCGAGGGAGTTCGTAGGGGGACGGGGTGGTTTGGCTTTGTGCCCGCCCGCGATCAGAACGGATTCAGTCGAACAAACATTGCGGTTGCGTCCTTGCAGATCCTGCAAGGATTCTCCCCCAACTCCATACCCGCGTGGCTTGTCGGAGGGCCAACGACTGCAGATATCTGCAGATATCCCGGTTGCGTTGCAGTTTGCAGTTCCGCCGTCGTCGATCACATTACGGTGGAGATATCCCATCCATCTTGTACATTTATTTTATATATCTTCATAATCACACTTCATGACAGGACATTAAAATTCAAGAGAGTGCACTCATATATATGATTCGTTTTAACAATCCTAACGTTATCAATAAAACCAGAAACGAAAAGTAAGGGAATACCGTTTAAATTTTCACGATTTCTGTAAGAAATGCAAGATATATATATTTTCCTCTTATTTTGTCAACTTTGGCTTGGTAGCGCAAATGGTAAGGTGACGACCTAAACTCAAAGTAGAACGAGTGTGAGAGTTCAATCCCGGCCACCTCAGAGAAACGATTTTACTATTTAAAACTACGGTTAATTGCGGAATATAAACTATTGTAAATATGCTTATTTTACGTAATTATTTTGCCAAATTCAATAAAAGCCATTTTAAATTCGCCACTGCAGTCGGCCGTCACTTATTCAATCAGTGAAATTTTTTCACGGAAACAATCGGTAGAAATATAGATAGTACGTATAGTTATAAGTACGTATAGTTATAAGTACGTATAGTTATAAGTACGTATAGTTAGAAGTACGTATAGTTATAAGTACGTATAGTTAGAAGTACGTATAGTTAGAAGTACGTATAGTTATAAGTACGTATAGTTAGAAGTACGTATAGTTAGAAGGCCTGAATGGTAAATTATTTTCTCACACAACCGTGCGTGGTGATGTTCCTACATTCGCTCAGAAGAAAGTCAAATGCGTAGGAAACTTCCCACCTTTGAAAAACAGCGACAGTAAACATTCCTATGTTTACAGCCTGATATGTGATATGTCATTTCCATACTTTGTATAGGCCAGAAACGTAAGGCTACGTTATATTTACGGAAGTTTACTAGGCAATTTTTGTGCAATGTACAAATAAAACAAACAAAAAATTTCACAGGACATTTAACTATGGCGACTGAAAGCCCACGTCCCAATGAATTTCTAGTCATTCTTAGCAAAATTTATTTTGATAAATAGTGGGCTAAAAATAAAAAGCATGCAAAAGTTAATTATTTTGAGCAATTTTTAGAAATTGGGAAATCATTTTATTGCGTATTTATAAATATTACATTGTTAATTATATAATTTTGGTAAGTGATATAGTTTTTATTTGCACATCAGTAAAACTCTACAACTGCGATTTTGAGATGTCACGAGGAGGAAAATATGTGGTCTAAAATGTTGTATGCAAAGAAATAGTAGGTACTTGTGAGCAATATCTGCAAGTTGAATAATAATATTTTGCTGAAAGTATAAAATAATGAATTTTTTTTTGTTTACTAGCAACTTTAACATATATCCCAGTCATCATACTTAAAGGAAAAAAATATATAACGTTTTTGTTTCCGTCCGCTTTTTTACTGTTTAACCGGGTCGCTCTGATCTCGTGGTTCTGCAACCATACGTTTAACTCACTCCACCTGCTGTATGTGACACACTACAGTACACGCAAACCCTTTAGCTAAACGGTTTGCAGGTCCCTAAACAACGCGTCCACAATAGATTCAGGCATTTTGAACCCGACCAAACAGAGAGAAATAAACTTGACAAAACCCAATGAAGAGTATGAAAATCGTATCAGCTGCTAAATACTACGCCAATCGGAATTTTGTAAAAAAAAAAAAAACTTCTCGCTGTTTCGCTTTGTTGGAGTAACTTCATGCTAGCTAGCTGTCACTCATGTGTCTAAGAATATAAGTGAGGCTGCGGTGGCTGAGTGGTTAGCCTGCTCGCCTCCCGCCGGGGGGATCTGGGTACGATCCCCGGCCGGGTCACTCCCGGATCGCGCCGGACGATGCCGCTGCTCGGCGGGTTTTCTCGGGCATCTCCCGTTCGCCCTTTCGTTCCGGCACTGCTCCATACTCACCTCAATCACCCTCATCGGCTCTCGAGACCTCGCTGTTAAGAGCCGCCCAAATCTCTAAGAACGCAAGTATATGCTCAACTGGGGTGTAAGGAGAGCAGGAATCATGGCTATAAGATATTCACGGTTAAATAAGCATTTTCGGAACCAATATTAAAGAAAAGCACTGCTCACACACACACACACACACACACTCACAAGTTGTATCTAAATCCGACCGACAAACTTCGGCTGTAGGTTACTCACGAACAAATAAGTTGAAAGCATATATACAACCTATGGCCTAAAGTGAATACTAGAAGTGGTACACATCTTTGCATTAGAATCTGGAACATGTTTATTGCAAATATTGGAGATAATATTTGAGATGGAACACACATTGTCGGGATGATGGCGAACTGAACAAAGATCTTCATACACCACCACACGAGTCGCTGTCATCAAATTATTTCATGTAAATAATCGCTGCTAGTGCAGCTATTTCGAACTAACATCCACGTCGCGGTAGCAATACCCAACAACACTCGTTTGCAGCTATTAAAGAGAGGGAAAGATTCCAGAGAGAGGTACACTACAGTTTTACTGTAATAAACTTCTTCTCCTACTACAACTTCAAAAATGTGTACGTCCATTTTAGAATTAATTTTAGACGCTATGTCCTACATATGTATTCAACTTAATTTTTCGTGATTAACCTGCACCCGAAGTATGCCAGTCGAAGTTAGATACACCCCGTATATATATGTGAGCGTGTGTGTGTGTATGTATGTATATATATATATATATAGACGCACACGAACCCACATTATATCACACCGATATGCAGGTTTCTCATTAAGTTGGCAGCGAATTTATCGAAATAGTTCGTAAACATGAAGTTGTATATTGCAAGTGTAATGTTTCCATTTGCTGCCCCTGAAGTTAGTTTACTTAGTTCTACACACGCTAAGGTGTGAACCTGCGCACGAGTAACAATTTTACCTTCACAACTACGCCGCGGTTCCGCTTCCGCTTGTATATAGCATTAAAAAGATTGTTCAGGACTATGGTAATGCCAATTCTACGTATGGCAGGAGGACACGAAATGAGAATAAAAACAGATGCCAAACAGAGCTTTCATAAGTGCTCAATTAAGAGGCCTCCTTAAGAGGACTATATACTGAAACATGTTCTGTGAAATAGTCGTTTGCGCGTAAACGCGTATCTCGGTAAATAAAAGTTATGGAAATACGACTTTTTTTCCTTCAGAAAGTATTTAAAAATATTGTCTATATCCCTATTTCTATCATATTAAGTGTTTTAAAGGAGAAGAGATTCGTGAACATGGTTAAATATCGCATTTTTAAAACTTGCCTGTGTACAAAGATACGGGCGCAGTTTAATCTGTGGACTTTCGTAATGAAACCCCTATGTCACAGATATAATCTGTAGAGAACAGCGTTACGCCGGAAACACTGCACGCCTTGCACGTATCAGTGATGAGGTACTAGACATGAATGTTAGTGTCATGTCGCCCATATCACTCGCTCGCTTCTTGACCTTGAGCGCGCAGCTACGTCCCACTCTTAAAGAGTGACTATAGTGTTTTACTGCAGCGATATGTTCAGAAAAGACGCAGCACAGTCGAAACAGTTTTCCTGTCTGAAACTTTTCGCTCTGCATTTGTGTTTCAATAAACAAATTTATGAATGAGCAACGAAATATCGGCTTTCACTCTGTCCTGAAAAAAAAAAAAAATTTGCTTTGAAATATCTCATAGGTTTTTAAATATTATAATAAGCCCTATACCTACACAACTGTTTACAATGAGAACCACGTGATAACTAGGGAGGCCTCTTTACCACAAACTGCCTATAGAGTGATTTACTTGGCTCGCCGCACGACGGCATCACGAGCAAGTGGGTGCAGTTAGAGTGCTGTCTTGTGTGCCTGGCGAAGAAATTAACTTTGAACAGCAGAGAAAGTAAATCTTATGGCTTCTTCTCTTCTACAGCACTCTTCATTTGCAGTCCTTTAATATTACCACTGGCCCACAACTTAAGCCGGAGTCACAATACCCCGACGAACCCGACACGAAAACCCCGACGCAATGAAACCTGAGTAGCAGCCGATGAAAAGCAAGGTCACTGTGACGTCAGTCCGACAAAATCGCAGCCCCGACATCCCGTCAAAAGTACATCCTATTTCTACTTTCCGCTGATGTCGGACTTGTCGGGACAGGAAAAAATGTAAATACAACATTACAAAACAAACTTTCGTGGGTATTTCCTTGCTGTAATAAATATTAAACTAACTTGCCGCCTAAATAACTTTCCTGTTCGTTTTTTAATACTTTTTATATCTCGCGTAAATTCCAATATTGTCATACCCAAAATCACCATTCACATTATCGTGGGTTTTAAAAAGTAATTACTGGATCTTATAAGGATAACTTGCCGTTTTAGAATTTTCCAGCAGCCAATCAACACACTTGTCGGGCAGATTCTGCCGGGGTATTGTGAACACTGAATAATAAAATGAAATTCCGTCGACCTCTGACGTCATGTTGGTCTGTCGTGTCGTGTTCGTCGGGCTATTGTGACTCCAGTTTTACGCTCTTGTGGAGTCTTGAGATAATACAAACCGTTCGACACAATAGCGTGTGAATTGTAAAGGCCGTTCACGGTAAAGCATGCACTTTCGAAATAAACATTTGTAAAATGTCACTGCCCCTATCTACATTTATTTTGACGGGCACACTGGATGCAATGTGTCTTGCAAAGTTGGTAACGATGGAGGAAAAGTAGTTCCGTGTTTTAACGTTGAAATAAAATAGTTAGATGAACATTTGTGAATACTGAAAGGATTTTCTCCCGCTTGTCGTTTTTTTAAATGCACGCACGTGTAATTAGTTAGCAAGTTTGCAAAATATATACGTATATAATAATTTCACAGTTTACCATGCACAGGCGCATGACTAAAGTAATGAGGCCCATAGCAATATTCATTTTACGTATGGAGGAAGAATACACAATGTGCGTGCAAGTAGATCTTAAGCAGGGCTTTCAAAAGTGCCTAGTTTACCATGAACAGCCTATATAGACTATCCCCTCACAAAAAAAAAAATGTTCGCGTAGTAATATGTCGAAATCGCAATTTTTGTGTTTTTGAGATGTACTAATAATGAAAACTAAATCACTTACCCAAATGAGATCATTCAACACTGAAATAAGATACCGTTAGTAACTCCAAGAAATATTTAAAATCACGGTACGAGATATTTTCAAAATGTCTAAAAATTGCTTAAAATATTTTACTTTTTGTATACTTATTATTTTTAATAGATAATTGCGTGCCGTAATAAAACACACTTTTACATCTTACCCAACATTTAATAGCTACAGTTTTCTCATACGTGTTTTGTGCTGATTGTCATGACTATTATTGTCCATTACACATAAGTGGTCTCAAACTTGACAGTCAATGTGACCAACCTACCCATTATGTAAACAGTTATGCTCTCGCTCCTACAGTATTGTATCAGCTGATGAACTGTTGCGGGATCCGTGTTTTTTAGGTTGGCTATTTTGACGATGTCTTTGCAAGAAAATAGTACTCGGAACTAAAAGTTGTAATTTAAAATCTTGATTATACTTACAACATTCATTGTTTAAATTATGTTTCTGAAGTAATATTAGATTTTCTTGGCTATTAGTAGCGGGGCTTAAAAAACACGTTCAGCATTTATGACAGAGTATGTCGACACATACGAACAGTAAACGTTTCCAGCCAATGGCTAGCCATGTGTATGTTTCCAACCCGGTGAAGGCAGTTGTGCGAGCGCTTTTTTTTCTCATCGTGTTTATTATACGAATATCTTATTGGTGTTGTCTGAATATTTAATCGGTAGTTAATTATCTTTATTTGTTTTTCCCAAACATAGTTGGTCGTAGGTACCGTTCTAGTGCGTTTTGTTGAGTGAAGTGTAATATTAATCGGCAAATCGTTAAAACTGCTCGTTCCGCCAGTTTATTTACCGCCTTCCACAGTGAAGTGACATGAATATAATTTCCGCATATAAGTTTAAGTTTGTCTGTATCAGGAAACGTGCGCAATGTTGGTTTTACTGAATGATTTTGAAACTAAATTATTTAATGCTAGTGACGTAATGAAGTAAACTCGCAAGGATTGCCACAGAAAAACCCGTGTTCAAGAAGTTACAACTGTAAGTGTGCGTGTTTTATAAATGTATTTGTAAACCGTTAATGTAATTACTGATATGCACGTGGCCTGAAAAATGCCGCACTTTTTACACTTTTGTAGTGAGTGAATAATATTGGTTTGTCTACATCGTAAATTCAAGTGTAAGGTTAACTTGAGTCAAAGTGTGTGTGTATATATATTGCTGCATCTGTACGAATACGAACAGCGACGTATGTATCACGTTTTGTACTTTCAGTAAAGTTATAATTTTCAAAGTTAAATAATTTAAATGATATTTCCATGCGAGCAAAATTTTCCACTGCGCCATAAAAACAATATGCAACTCAAAATGCCACACACTCATACCGGAATCACATAGACCCGACCAACACAGCACGACACGACCAAAAACGCAACTACGACACATTTCAATGTGACTACTAAAATTTACAGCACGACCGACACCACGCTCTCGGCATTTGACCTAACTATTTAGAAGGCGCTGGTAGGTTACGTTAGTCTCAAAGGCGGTGAACAAGAGGGAAATTGTAATCCATAATGATGACAAATTGGTATCGCTAATGCATACAAAAGCAAAATTATTATTTTTAAGAGTTACAGTAGTTTTCAATTAATTTTTCTTTTAAGCTGCGTATTTACCATTGTAGGGAAAGCTTGCAATACAATTTCATTTTGCAATGTTGTACATTCTGTGCATCGTGCCGGACGAAACGACGAAGAATAGAAATAATTTCTAATCCAAAATTGCTGGTCAGACGACAGAATCGGTCAGGCTTACGACGACCTATCTTGTATTTCATTGGTTGCTGGCCGTCGTGTCATGCACGTTGGGGCTATGTGATTACGGCATCGTAAGAACATCAAAATAACCCCATCTCACGAAAGACGATAAAGTAAAGAGCCCCCCCCCCCCTTTTTTTCTGCTCACTTTTTAATTTATCCCTTGAAATAAAATAAAGATGATACCCTAATTGGGCCCAAATTTCATTGCTATGGACATTTATCTGTGTTATTATTGATTGAAACTCTAACACTCTGGTTCTGGAGGGTTTCAAAATGTAAAGCTTACTGGCCATACAAACTTGTAAGGTGTATCACTTTATTTTTTTTTAGAACGTATATAAAGTTTGTCAAGCTTGTTACACAGGGATACTTGTTAGCAAATTAATTTAAAAAATTTTCCTGTTTTTAAATGTTGTATTTGAAAGTAACATAATGGCACGTAGGTTTCAACATTGGGAGTCTTTCATAAACGTTTTGAGCACATTTTTGTTTTAAAAATTAAAAGCGCTCATATGTTTTTAACAGACTTAGTTAAGAATATTGTAATATTAACAAAAGAATAATTCACATAAACAGAATTTACATTGGAAAGACAACTTTTCGATATCAAGTAAATTACAACATGCTTATCAAACAAAACTCTGTCAATTTAAGCTCCCAACGAAGGTGCTCCAACATCATAAAGAAGTGTCTCATGCATCAGCAGGAACTGCAACATTCCAAAATTTAACGCTAAGGAAAATGAACTTTATGATGTCTTCGATCTTGGGTCGGTGGAGCATCTTTTTATTGTGTAAGTAACATGTTCGTTTGATATATTGTTCCTGTAGGTCACATCTGCTTCTCTAGAGCGCTTTGTAACATATCTGAACTGAAATACAGTTTTTCATTAGGTACCCGAGAACAAACCTAGGGCTGTATTCACAATTTTGAGGAGGGAGGTTGTGCGACTGAACTTCAGTGTAAATATCAACACTGAGTTAGTCAGAAATAAGTTTTTATTCACAGCATGACAATCTGAACACGTAGGTATTTGAGAGAAGTTATTAAAGTATTTTGTATGTAGACCTGCAATACTTAACATTTGAGTTACTAAATGAGAGTTATTAAAATTACTGAAATTAAGTAACATTTGCTTAAATATTATTTTGGCTACCTACATACTTTAACATCCTGAGAATTATAACCACCATAAAAGTATCAGGCTGTACAGAGTTTATTGTCATATCATACCACAAAGCTGAATTATGTACTTTTAATGCAATAGTAGGCATAGCCTGTATGTAAGAATGTATACTGTCTTTGAAAAGAAGGTATGGGAGTGGGGGTGGTATTTCTGTATTTGTGCATTCCTTTGGGGGGGGGGGAGGGATCTTGGTATTTGGTGTTTCTGGAAACCATGCTAAATTTTTATGTTTACAAGAACTTACTTCAGGTAATTGTGACAAGATTAGTTGTCATTAATATATTTAGAGTATTCAAAAACAGTAAAATTATATTTTATTCATTTGACAGTCAAAATACAATTTCATTTTCGTGCATCCTGGTTACAAATTTCTTGCGAGGTAAAAAATTATCAATTTATAGACTTATTACATGGGCTGTTAGTCATTTACATAAAATATTTATAAACTAAAAAAAAATTGGGATTGTTGCCAACCTGCAACTGTTTGAACAACCTTTCACAGCTTCTAAAGGTCATTTGGGAGGAGGCACATGCAGTTTGTTTACAAAAAACAGGCAGTCATATGTTGTTTGTTTACAAATACTGGCAGTCACATGGTGTTTGTTTGCAAACAGTCCCCGTCAATGACAGTTCAGCTGTGGCGGAAGGATGCATAGCCACCCAGATGCCAATGGCACTACTTTCCTAGAATTGTCAAATTTGAGACCACTTATATGAAGTGGACTATAGATTAAAAAGGCACAAGTTAATTAACACTCCAGTGCCGATAGTATTTAGGTGACATGCGTGGCAGAATTCTCACTGTTTCAGATTTATAACGTACCGAAAGGTTTTCAGTTATGAATTTCCAAGCTAGCAGATTTTTCACACTGCACGCATAATTTTAAGATAGACTACTGGTTATTATTTCTCCTTATTATGACTAGATATTTACTATCGGTTTTTGAAGATAGGCTAAATCTTTGCACGCTGAATGAAAGCTCCACATTAATAGTCTGGGAAACGGACTGGTTTAACACAGTTGGACAAAAGCAGCAGAAAATGAAAGGGTTTCTAGTGTTGGATTGTTCAAAGGATTACTTCCAAACACGAAAAAATCTTCGTTGCAACGTTAATATCGAAGTGATGCGGTATCTCTTTAGAAAACAATAAAGCGTGACTGAAATAAACTGAAAAAAATCCCGTACTTGCATTCACTTTGCAGATAATTCGATAAAGGCAATAAACGAGGAAGACGAAAGTTTTCCACTTTTCGTCATTTGTGAATATTTATTTTAAGCTTCAAACAGGAAGATTTTTTTATGTGATACAGAGTAGTATCTGGAACACTAGCGCTCTCTAGCACTGTTTCGGAAAACAATCTCCCAAGTAAGAGACTTGTTTTTCGCAGTTATAAACGAGGCCGTGGGCTATCTCCATAAGAGGATTTTAGAACGACGAAGACTTACCATAATCCTGCAATATGTTGACGTCATCGCGATGCACTGCGATGAGGCTCGCTCTATCTACGCGTTTCGCCGATCGATAGGGACACCCGAATTTCGCGAAAAGATTTCCGCACGTGCTATATTTTAATACTCTACCGGACGAAACAAGGTATTTTCTTCTGCGTATTGGCGGCGTATCTTTGCGAAAAGACGTTTTCTTACTTGGTTGGCCAATCAGAATTAGGTTAGGCCTACTCCTATACTGCCGATCTATGATTCGCGTGCAGACACCTAAGACGCGTGACACCTAGATCTGCCAGTCAAGGAAAGGGAATCTGAGCTAAACTGCTGTGAAATGCAACTGGTCGTGAAATCTTTTTGCGAAATTCGGGCGTCCCTACAGGTCGAACAACTAACTTTGCAATTTACGAATGGGCTCTTCCGTACAGGAAAGCTTCCCCAGTACTCGCAATCTTCGCCCTAACAAAATTAACAAATATATTAACATATTAAAAAAAAAATTGTAGGTTTATGATAGATGGCAGCAAAAGAACGGCTGCTATGAAAAAAGAAGTATTTGTAATGTTGCTCAGTGTCATGATTTTGCATATGACTACTTTTCTTAAATACTCCGTGTCAGTTCTTCGTCCTTTGCACGGAGTCTTAACATCGAGGTCTTTAAAGCCGATGAGGGTGAAGTGAGGTATGTTTGGTGGGGCGCAGGAACGCAAGGGCAGGGGAAGCGGAAGAGCCCCGAGAAACCCGCCGACCAGCGCCATCTTCTGGAAGCAGTCCCGCCGGGAGTCGAACCCGATTCGTCTTGGTGGGAGGCGAGTGGTCAGACCACTGAGTCGCCGCGGCCCCCAGATATTCATCCGTGAAAGACTTCACGTGTAAGGTTTTTTTTTTTTACTCGTAGAAAAGGATCACGGAACAACCCACATCACTCTCGCTCGAGAGTAATGAGGATTCCAAACAGCAAGACTGATTCTCGGGATAAATTTCGGTCTGATAGTATCTTCAAGATCTTAATGAAAATATTATTTTTAAACGGTTCAAGGTTGTATCGGTGACAGTAATGGCGGAAGGATCTGCGGGGAAAAATATCATTCGTATAAAATAGGCTTTAATCTATTTATTGTCTTCTGAAACTTGTGCAATAGACACGTCAGCATTCAAGAAAAGAATCAACTTGTGCACATTTGGTTCTATAATTCTGGAAAATTGACACATTAAGGGCGGAAAAGCAACGCGTATAGGCTGGTTAGTTTGCTGCACGCCCAAGTCTAATTAAATTTTAACTACAGATAAAATGTGGCAAAGATTTAGGCATATTAAATTTAACATTTCTTTGTCTGCAGTTACATAATTGTTACATAACACAATATGACTGATATTTTTCTTCCTTGGGCCATCAGTAAAATTTGTTAAAACGAGATTCCATGTATGTACTTGCTACTGGGACATTTTTCAAATTCGCTATACATTCTCAACAGCTGCTCCGTTTCATTGTACGTTGCTTGTAGTTATTTCGATTATTTGTGGATGGCAGTAGAGTGAAAAATATGGCTTTGGCATAAGGGCGTGGGACGTCAGGGCGTGGAAGACAACGGCCGCCATCTTGAATTTTCCTTTTTTTCCCTTTTGTCCCAAAAAGTTTCCCTTTTTCCTTAAAAATTTAATTTTTTCTCTCTAAACTTTCTTTTTTCCCCTTCAAATTTATCTTTTTACCTAAAAGAAAAGCACATAGCCTTTTTTATTTGCAAAAACGAGCCGTTAGGAGCTTTTGAGATGCTTGTCGGGACTCAGGACTCAGAGCCTATTACTGACTACTACCGCCATATTGGATTCAAGTGACCTAGACCCCAGTGACCTTGAATGACCTTGAACCCAAAAATTTCCAAACAAAATTAAAAATAAAGAATAATTATTAAAAGATAATTAAAAATTATTTTAAAATTACTAAAATTTTATTTTTAAAAAAAATCTTACATTTTAGGAGGTCGCCCCACCACCCCTCGCCTATAATAATTCGATAATGTGCAGCCATGTTGGTTTGTTTCGTTCGTCACTTGTTTATACATTGCTGGAGTCCATAGTCTTGGTTTTTTTCGTCTTTCATTTGTTTATACATTTCTGAAGTTTGTCTCTAACTTCCGTTCGACTGCCATATTAGATTTCATATGTTTTCCCTATCTAGATGGCGCTAGTGTATTAATTCATCCAACAGGCTTCAGCCATATTTGTTTTTTTTTTTTTAATCTATAGGTGGTGCTGTCGGCGTCCACCATGTTAGATTATATTTTCAACACATAGGTGGCGTTAATTTCTTATTTCAGCCCCCAGATGAGCTGACAGCTCTTATATTTATAGGCACAGGAAAAAATGTTAATTTCCATCCTATTTTCTAAAATATTTTTCAAATCAGCGTTATATCTACATGCATGATGAGGGACTTTGACTACATGCATACTTTAATAAATATATATTTTTTTATTGAAAGACTTCAAGACCGATAGAAGAATACGACATACACAGATAAATAACAGATAATTATTTTATAACAATAGTTTATTTTTTGTAATCACAATTTCAGAAGAAAGCAGTTCATCACATCATTCGATGTAGCCTCGTTCCTTCAGCTTACTAATGGTTGGAGCTATCCTAACAATTCGCACGGCATACCCACGTTTTTGAAGGTCGATCATATATCCGAGTCTATCAACAAGTTCATTCGGGTCTTCGGTAAACATGTAGCCGCCGTTATTACCGGCGTCTTCTGCCTTCTTCGCATCGCTCGTCGAAGGGAAACTCGCTGGTGAAGTGTGAGTGAACGTCGAGGGAATAATCGTCCTTCTCATTAGATACTTCATCAACACTGTCACCATAGTCATTACCATGCAGTTTACATCTTCAATAGTTTCTTCCAAGCAAGGTCTTCGCTCAGATTGAACCCGTGCTCCACAAATGACCCATTTTTCTCCACAGATGACCTATTTTTTGGTCCGCGAGTGACCCATCTAGCTCCGCAAATAACCCATTACGCTCCACAAAATGACCCATTTCGCTCCGAAAATTATCCATTAATGACCCCTGACATCCCATAACGACGCATTTGACTCCTTCCGCAGGAGTCAGTCGGCCGGAGTCAATCTTACCACCAATACCTTACAATCCTCCTTTACGTGCGGGACTCAAACCGGCGACATACACTCGGCATCATCTTCGATGCCCAGAAGCAAGTCGCCCCTTTGCGATGCATTTCGCAAAACTTTTTTCACGAACCATTCATCCATTGTACGAACTCGCACTCTCGAATTGACTGCACGAAACACACTGGGAATTATCCATCTCATTGGAGTGTACTGCTCTTTCTAGGAAATCGTCTTATTCTCCCACAATGCCTTCTGCCATACATTTCAAATAAAAAAAATGAGAGCACTCTGAGGAAACCAAAACAGTCATTCGCCCCAGAAGAAAACATGCAGGAACTTGCATGAATGTATTAAAATATGTATTTATTGATAAACAAAAAAAATAGGAATATACATAAATATGTATAGAATACATTTTTAAAACTTATATTTCTAAATATATACATATATAATCTATACATATACACCTACAATGATAGTAAAATAATATATTGTTATGTAAGTACCTCTGTGTTTTCTTCTGGGGCGAATGATTACTACTATTAAGTTATATTCCATTCACAGTTATTTCCAATTTTTCTGAAGCCCTGCTAAAGTTATACTTTTAGCAATTTTTCCGCGTCACGCGAAAATGATACTGAAGGTACAAGGCACAGAATTTGTGCGCACTCAGTTTAATAATTTTGCACGAGAACTATTTATTACTAGATATTACCAACATACCTATTTCCCCTGTTTTTATTCATATTGATGATAAATAAAATCTTAAAATTTATAGATTACATATAAGAAAAAAAAAACCTAACCAAAAAAATTATTTTATGTTAAAATAAGTATAAAATGCTTGTAATAAATTGTATATTTAGGAGACAACCAAACACATCATATATGGGGTGATTTTTTTTAAAGGTTTGATTCATAAAGTGTGAGGAAACCGAAAATAGGCTATATTCCTCCATTATATGATTCACAGATTCAATATTGCAATACTAAGCTTATGTTAGCACAGGAATATCTTAACAGTAGTATTTCGAATTCGAGATTATTTTTCTCACGTTATTCGTTTTACTTATGTAACCTTAACCGAGGATGCCCTCATTATTTAATAATTTCTGCTCCACATGGGAAAATATTGATGTATATAAAACCGTACAAACTTGAAAAATTATTTTAAGGCTCTCGCCTACCTGCAGTTTTTTTTTTCCCCGCGTTTGCGGGCCGAGAAGCTATGGAGTGATAAGTACGACATTACCACGCACATCAAGTGCGCCATCGCCTCTAAGCGCAAGACTCTTAACCGGCGTGCAGTGTTCTAGTCGTAGTGCGTGTACCAATGGGTTTTCCATCGGTGACTCTGTTATTCTATTGGTGGGAAGGTTCATTTCACGGCCCTTGAGTAGCTTTGGCGCGTATCTGATGGGAATATTCTGAGATGCGGTGCTCTGAAAAAATGTTTTTAGACGTTTTTGAGTTCTCTGAAATGGTTATTTTGACGTGTGTGACGTGTCCACTAACCGTGTCCACTAACCAGGTAGGCGGGAACCCTCTACTTCATGTCAACTATAATCCATTCATAGTTACTTAGCATTTTTTCTGAAGCCCTGCAAAAGTTCTACTTCCAGAGGATATTCCTCCGCCTCGTGCAAACTAAGCGTTAACTAAGTTTGGAAAATCTACACCAAAGGACAACGCACATAATTCGTGCGAACTCAGTTGTAATTATATCTTGTGTGAGAACTATTTCTAACTAGGCGCTACCAACATACATGTTTTCTCACTGTTTTTATTTATATTTATTATAAATTAACTATTATCGTTTATGAATATAATACAGGCAAATATTGAGTTTAACGAAGAATGAGATATTTTTATGTTAACAGAGGTATATAACGCTTGCGGTACTTGACATAATTAGGAATTAACTATACGCGCTATACATGGGGTGATTTTTCAAATGTTTGATTCAAAAAGTGCGAATAAACCACGAATGAACAGGCTATTCACGGTAAAGTGAGCAATTTGGAAAGCCGTCTCATTATGGATAATATTCAATAAATATATTTAGTTTTAGACGTTAACTTCAGAGTAAAGTGGAATATCCACACTGTGTTTATTACTTACGTGGCATTATTTATTTAAAAAGGTTGTTAAAGGACAGAAAATGGGCGAAAGGAAAAAGTAACTAGGGTCTCAAAAGTGCTCACTTTGGCGTGAACAGCCGAAAGATAGCGGGTCGTGCTGTAGGCCGGCCGGGCGCCTTGGAAAACAGGAGTGATAGGTAAATCTGTAGTTGGCGAGGGGGGTTTCGCGTCGCCATTAGTCACCGGCGGAGCGCGCGGCAGGGCCCGAGGTAACACCTCCCCTCCCCCCCCCCGCCTCCCTTCAACATTCTCTCTCCCTCCTTCCACGACATAACCTCGGCCGCAAGCCAGTTAACACTCGTGTTAATTAACGACGGCGAACCCTAAACCTGCGCTTCTCGGCCGCTCGCGTGACTCATTACCCGTGACGTAAGCGTGCGTCCCCCCGCTTCGAGAACCCAACAACTACCCCGGCGAACGCCTCTCCCCCCCCCCCCCCTGGTCCATTATAAGAGTATTTAAAATACTGCCCACGGTGTACTGAAGCACCTTCGGAAGACCTGCTCGCAATAAAGCGAGAACTTTTGAAGCCATAGTTACTTTTCCCTTTCAGCCATTTTTCATCCTTTAACCACCTTTTAAAATAAATGTCATGCAAGTAATAAACACAGTGTGTATATTCCACCGCACTCAGAAGTTAACCTCTCAGGTTAAAATAAAATGTCTTTATTCACTGTTATTCCAAATGAGAGGGCTTTCAAAAGTTCTCACTTTACCGTGAATAGCCTATATCCGTGGTTGACTGAGCTAGTATCTGATAAAGATGTCGGTTTTTGGGTTTTTCCATTGAGTCGGCAAAGGTCTGGACTTTTCGATTCATGACATTGAAGGAGGGCTCTGTTTAATCATAGTTTTAGGAAACAATAATACATTATTCAAATAAAATATTTACTTTAAACAATTGTAATGTTATCTCGTTTTACAACATTCACAAGAGAGTTTTATGGAAAATGTGGGGGTTGTGGGGAGGGGGAGACATGTTCTCTGCGGCCCTTCTCGATCCATCCATGAACTTAGCACTTTTTTGAAGCCTTGCTTATAACGCACTTGTCTGCAAATATTGTGTTATCCCATCGCACGGGAGCAGCGGTGGTGTAAGGGGTAGATCACTCGCCTCCATCTAAGGCGAACCGGGCTCGATTCCCGGCGGGGTCGCTCGCGGATATTCGCACGTGGGAATCGTTCCGGACGATGCCGCTGGTCGGCTGGTTTTCTCGGTGATATCCCCACCCTTCCTCCGCCATTTCATTCCAGCACTGCTCCATGCTCACCTCGCTTCACTCTCTTCGGCTTTCGAGACCTCGATGTTAAGAGCCGCCTAAATCTCTGCACTCACTCACACACAATACTGAATACAGTTTATTTTGCTATGATGAGTAAAGTGTGTTTTTCAACACCAGCAAACTCACACCAGGTTATTCCTCATGGAAACATACACACACACACTCATAAATAAATATATATATATACACATACATACATACATACATACATACACTTTTCCCACAAAATGATTTTTAAGAGAGACGTGCGTCCCTACAAAATCCTAATTTATCTTCTTGTGTATGTGTGTTGCCTACCTGTCTCGTATAAATTTATCGAAAACTGGCCACCTGAGAGTGTTCTGAGAAGAAGACAAATTATTATTATATTTTATTTACACGCGCTTGTTTATAAGATATCTTTAAAAATCGCGTACATCTTAGCGTTCCAAATTCTTACCAAAAATATTGTAAACATGCCAACCCCCATCCTCACCACGAGAGGGGATGATATTGTGAACAGCGTTTTCATAACTGTAAGATCTACTTCATACCGTGCACAATTTCCTGGAATGTTGTTTAATCACAGATAGTTTATGATATTTCGAACGAAAGGTATTTTGAAATTCGTTATTTGGGAGCGGATAGCTCCAGTAACTGTCACTTTGGGAAGAAAGATGATAGTACATATGTTTTTGTCTTCTATTTCCGTAAGGAATAACGTGCCATGGTTGTTCAAAAAACACTCGGTATAACGGGTTGTAGTACGTTTTGAAAAACACAGTCGAGTTGGTTTCTTAGCACTGTAAATCAACTGGAAAAATTAAATGTGTTGTTTATTGCACTCAGACCTCTATCCGTCACGAACCTGGTCATGGCCAGTCAAAATTGACAATATTACAATTTTAACATAAGAATTGGAATAACGTTTGGAACACATTGCTGCCAACGTTATCATGAGCGAGCAAATCGGTAGGTGCGTAGAAATACAGTACTTATATCACATTTTATTCACATACAGCCTCGGCTCAGCCATTAGAAAACAGTATATGTAACCGTTAGGTTATTTAATTTATTGAATAAAAATTGTGTATATTGCAGTACAGGTAATAGAAAAATGTACAAATCTAGTGCACAGAATGTTTTCTTTCAAACGCTGTTCCTGAGAAGATAAAGAGTAAATCTATTTGTAACACCAAATGAGTCACTTTACCATCCATACACTAGTGCCTACATATTTGATCTTTTGACGGCCTTGGGTCTAGCGTAAACAGCTGTGGGAAAAGAGTGCATATACTCAGCGGCGTAGCCAAGTTTTGTGTTGGGGGGGGGGGGGGTTCAAATTGGGAATTTTATGAAGGAACACCGATCCCCGTAATTGAAGCGGGGATCCGGGAGCCCTCCCCCGGGAAAATTTGGATTTCAAGGGGCAAAATTGTTCTATTTAAGCAGTTCTAGTATCTAAATATTGAATTTACCGCTGGTGTAGTGACATTAATATTTTTTAAAGATGAAAAATGTTTGCTTGAAGAATTTAGCAAAGGCTGGTTCTGAATGCTCCCTAACAGATTCTTTAACCCAAGGGATCTCTCTTATAAGTGCATCGTAGTGGTCGCCGGCAATGGCGTAGGGAGAATTTTGTTGTTTTTTGGGGGGGGCGGGGGTTCCTTCGTATGTTGAACAGCACTTATAAAAACAATTTCAGCTGAAGAACAGTACATGTAGAATTATGTCCTAAAAGTGGCAAGATGATAATATCAAATCAATACTTCATTTTAGTTGTTTTGTTTTATGCACTGTATCATTTAACCACTAAAATTCCCAAATTTCTAATTTCACTGATAGCTGTGTTTCACAAATTGTCAAAATAGTTACTATACTAACACCGATGTAACATTTTTGCTGTCATCACACTCCATAAATATATCATGTTACAATATTATTATACGTAACTGCCAATGCTTGCACAAAGTAAACTGTAAATAAAATTAGGTATGTAACAAACATGTAGGCATATTCAAAATTTTATATGATATCAATTTTACAAAATGACACAATTTTCTGACATGCCGTACGGGCAGTAAACAGTCCATGATTAAACACGTACTACACTGTTATTAAAAAAAGTCTGTTTCATACAGTTCAATAAAAAACAATCAATTATACTGTAATTCAAAGAAATGTTTACTTTCAGCTACAACTATATCTTGCCATTACAAATGATAGCAATATTAGCATTAAGGCCATGCTATCGGTGGTTTTACAGATATTCTGAAAATAATTTTTTTAAAGCACCATAAAATTGATATTAAAGAATCGCTACACTGTCTTAACACAAAAAAATATAATAATTTGTACCTAGGTTTTTTATAGGAATAGACCTAACTTTTTTTTAGATTTTTTTGCACCCAAATCATCACAAATTTTGTTACGAAAATCAGCTAAAATCAAGCTAAATATTTTTTTTTGTGGACGAAAGGTGCATTATTTTGCATAAGTATCTGTATCATACAATGCGTCTATTGTATGACTGCTCACAGTCTCAAATTTTTTCGGAGCACTTTATTAAAGAAATTTTTTGAGGTCTTTTCACCAATATGAAAAACTACCAAGCATGGCCTTCATTAAAATTTCTTGTAACATTTTCATGGAATTGCTGTTACTGTTAACTGTACACAAAATACCTTAAATTAATAATATTGAAATTTTACATAACTGCAAATGCTTATAAAGTGTAAACTTCAGATATAAGTTCATAAAATTGTGAATACACATACACTAAAACCATTGAAGTTAACAGGACACTATTTTAAAACATAACTTGTAGACAGTAGTACTTAATTAACTATATGAGACACCATTACTTAAAAAAAAACCTGATGTTTTCTGTATGCAAATCACAAAAAAAATATATCTTCCACTCTATCTGAAAGAAATTGTTGGTAATCAGCTACAGCTTAGCTTACAAAATTAATGTTATCTTCCTTGGTTTCAGAGCAAATTGTTCAACTACATCTTTTGGTTCAATTTTAATTTGTTTGTGTACACCGAGCAAAGCAAGTCCAGTCAAACGAGTATCTGAGGTTGAATTGCGAAGATAAGTTTTCACCCGTTTCATTGCAGAGAATAACCTCTCTGCTGCAGCTGCAGGAACAGGTAATGTGGCAAGAATTTCCAGAAGCTTACAAATATTTGGGTACAGTTTTGGAACAGTCTGAAAACGTGCTTCCAGAGCATTACTTGTTCGCTCAGTGGCAGACTTTTTTTTTAACCACTTTGGCTTCGAGGTATCCAGTTCTGAATGAAGCGAATTCGCATCTGGGAAAAAAACACCAGAGTTTAACTCAATACATCTTTTAAGATGTACTACTTCGGTCTGACTTGTCAGTTTGCTTGGGACAACCTGCTGAAGAAAAGTAACTATATATCTGTGCTTTGCAAACCGATCAGAAAGATGTGATCTTACATAGTTAATGAAAGGAATGTACACCGATTTCCTGTAGTATTCTTCTGCAGTAGCAGCTGGTACATTATCCCTGTCTCTTTGCCTCGCAACCCTGCGAGGCATGTTAGAAGATATCTCACCCCCTAATTCCGACAGCACATCATTAGCTCTTTCAAAAATGCTTTTGAAATTGATCTCAGGATTGTGGCGTTGAATATCCAGGGCACTAAGAACTGACTCAACACGGTCGTATGCAGTAGAAAGATCACATTCCACCTTCTCTAAGTAAGTACTTGCAAAGAGGTAGGGTGCAGGTTAAAATTTCGGCAGATGTAAAGAGTGAGAGGATGAACTCTGTTTTGAGGAAATTTGTCAGCAACTGATGAAAACTATCTGATGTTTCTTTATTCAGAGAATACTGAAGTTCTTAGAGAGCATTTACTAGGTTTCAGTTGACTAGTATTAATCTCGGAAAAATTTGATGCAAACTAAATTTATGCTTAACCCGGAACCTCCCTCCCCCTGTTTTCGCCCTTGCATATACATATACTGTATGTACGTAGTTCATTGTTCCTGTTTCGCATACAATATGCAGTGGTCTCGACATAATGGGGCATGGAAATTTCGCGAGTTCATTTGAGGGCAAGCTAAACTTCACACATGTGTACATTTGACTTTCTTTCCAATTGGGTCGCAATTTGTAAGCCACCTCCTGAACGAATTTGAGCGAATAACTTACCTGTAAGAAGAAAAAGACTGTCGAATCCCGTGTTACCTGGTCTGCGGTAAGAGTGGAGCAACAGCCAATAAATGAGCCCCGAGTACATAAAGGACTGTGGAGCCTAGCCCGTTGACGAATGTATCCGTGAAATTTCCGGATCTCTAGGTATGGGCAAGGAACTTAGTTCCGATCAGAAAGAGACAATTGTAAATATAGCGCTTAGAGAAATTTCTTTGAGAAGAATTGGACAAATGGTGAGAAGTAGCGCAACAGTTTAGTGATTTGTTAAAAATAAAATAAAAAGGAACAGTTGAGAACGACCAAGAAAAGCTAACCAGACAACATCCAGTTCCCATGCAAGCGCTCCTAAACTACGTGTAAATGTAGGAATGACTATAATGGTAAGGTAGCAAGGAAGAGGCCGTACATCAGTAAGAAGAACTGTGCTGCAAGACTGCACTCCGCTACATCGTACCTAAGCAAGATCCAGGAGGTCTGGACCAATGGAACAATGCCATTTAGTCAGATTACACTAAAAATCAACACATCTTTTCTTTCGGATGGTATCCGCAGGGTACGAAGAAAACCTACGGCCTATGGTGTTACCAATATCACTTCTTGCAGTTAAACATAGGCGAGGTTCAGCTATGGTTTAAGGGTGCATATGTGCGAAAGGAGTCGGAACTATTACATTTATTGATAGTAAAATGAACATGTTAGGGTGTAGTGACATTCTAAAGAAGAATGTAAAGAAAACTGCAGAAAATTAAGGAATGTTACTTTCCTGCATTCCAAAGCAATATAAAACTTCTCAGTTTCCTGACATGAACTCCACCGAACATATGTGGGCATTTATAAAGTCTCGAGTACATATAGCAGAAGTGCATCTTCAAGGAGGAACTGGACAGAGAAGTGATTGAAGAATGATACAGCACAGCATCACTCGAGAAAGGTGTAAAAGAATATAGTCAACTCCATGCAGCGCAGATCCCAAACGTTTAACAAAGCAAAGACTACTCCACGAGATGTTGGAATTTCTGTTTTGTGGATTCCATTGATTAACTGTGTCGACCGTATAAATAACAATGTGACATAGAATAGTGCCACTTTGTTAGTTTTCGTTTGTATTTTGTTAAATTTTAGTAGAACAATTTACATGTTTCTAACAAATAAATGACTAATGATGTTATTTGTTAAATAAAGACGAATAATTGGTTTAATTATCTGAAACGTAAATGTAGTTTCGTAACATCGAAATTTTTGAATAATAATGTGACAAACTGTATGCCATTACGGTGACACGATTTTTTCAAAGGGTTGGTTTCAAATACTCTCAAGCAACTGTAAACAGACTATCTTAAAAGTACACGTGTCATTGGTTGAACATACGAATCACGATTTTGATGTACACGTTCTATGCAAACGTCACTTATGTACATGATATCGATTGTAAACCGATCCTACGGCTCTGTCCGAATTCAGGCATATACTAAGGTACTTGCACCCTTGCATGCTTCACCAACCTTTCGCACCATACCTGGTAAATTCTGAGAAGGCGACCCTGTTGGCTTCCCCAAAAGCAATTAGCCAGATGATCGTTTTTATTGAACGTTTATTTTGGCAAAGAACTTGTTAATTGCCTTAAGTTGTAGGGGTTAATCAAGGATTAAATATGTTACTTCAAATTGGCTTACATAACATTTATTGTCATGTTGATTGTGTGTAGGTTCCCAATTTCTTGTTTGTTTTGCCTTAACTTCTGTAGGCTATGAACAGACAGGCCTTACACGAATATGATGTTTACAACTTTCTTAAGGTTCGCCTTCCAATAATGATTAACTTTGATCAAAATTCTATGCCTACGAAGTAGTCATGTTGCCCTATTAGTATTTAACTAAAATAATCATATCGTAAATCAATTATAACTTACAAATTGCTTCTTAAAATGGCGGCACAGGGCGCGAGAAGTACCTATGCATATTAGTTTATCTGTACTCTTGCATACTTAACTTGTAATTCGAACAGCACTAGTGATAATGGCGATATCACTCCTGGGGACAAGTGCGCAAGAGTATGTACTTCAGGCGAATTCAGTCATGACCTGAGAGAGTCGAACATAAGCGCCACTACGGTTATGCAAGCTGAGAGAGGGAACCACATCCGAAACTCTTACAAAGATTAGCAATGGCTAGCTGGATTCATATGGTTGGGTGCACGATGGCGCCATGGACTAACGGAAGCAATCGCAGTGCTAGATCGCATCAAGTCATGAAAATATCTCTTAGAATGCGGAGACGTTCTTTCTGTCTGACATGCCCCTGTCGTCATCCAGTAAAGAAGGGATTCCCATTATTTAGAACTGCATATTCAACCACCCGACACATTATGAAGAGTGTACTCGTTCGTGCAAGGCATGCTACAGACGAAATAAAAAGACAGTTAATCTGTGAGCTGTAAGACACCCATCAAAACTAAAGCAACACAGTTCCTACAACCTGCCTTCATGCAATAAACCAACCAATTCTTCTTGTGGGTTGCATCGTTCTAGTTATTATTAGGTCTTAAAAATATTTTTCAGACCACAGATTCAGTCGACCAGCATTCGCTTGAAACAGCGCAGGAGAATCTTTACAATGGCACAGTTGGTAGGTGGGAAACAAAAACAAGGCTTCGCTATTAGAAGTCAGGCGTGGTGGCCACAAGGGTATTTCTTCCAGTTCTTCGGCAGTTTCGATGCGTGCCGAAACGCCGCGAGAGTTTACACGACGTTTCGATCGTGAACAGACACTAGTAAACACTCCACTCTCGTGTTTTCTTGGCAAAGTTTCTAATGACCGTGGCCAGAAAAGAACGTTCGGAGATGGCTCAGTTTGTCAACAGACTGCATTTAAGACAATTAAAGGGGGGAGGGGATATCTTTGACATCTCCGATTTACGTATTTTATTCCATAACTTGATTATAGGAGTGAATATTTGAAAACTAAGCTAGTTAAGGTACAGGCAACATCTTAAAAATTATTTCAAAATCAAATTTATTTGTCTTACTTGATTAGTTCGACATCTGTAACTGTAATCAAATATTACTGTAATATAATATAACCGTACTCAAATATAATCCCAAATGGGAAAATACAAGTATAATTGAAGCTGTATGGATTTTTTAAAAATAGTTAAAGAGTCATCTATGTAATGTCTGGCTTTAATTTTTTATGTCTGGTCATAAATTTTCATTACGAAGATTTGTAAGAAAAAATCTAAGATGGGATGTGTATTACCCCCCTTAAATGGATTGAGCAAAAGTTTCTAATTTTAAATTAGAAAAATACTGTTATGTGCTGCAGCTGGCGCCGGGTAGGCTGACCGGTGTTGGGGAAAAAAAAGGGGGGGGGGAGACCAAACTCAACCCTCCCCGCTTCCCGGAACGACGCGCTCGGTGCCTCGCCCCCCCCCCCTTTTCTGGGAAGCCCATGAATGATGAACAGCGGCGAGACTAGCTGACGTCACAGCCCCCCTCTCTCCTGCTGGAGATAACGGAAAATGTAGCGACGATGCAAGGATATTCTGGTGAGACTGGCCGGCGTCGCGCGAGTTACAGAAAATTCAGGGTGACGGCCTACGACATTATACATACTGCCGCGGTCCAGCGGCCAGCAGTCTTTGGTGAAGTCCATTTTACCGAGTGCGAGCGAGCGAAGTCAAGTGTGGACAACGATAGGTGATTGCGGGACGACGGCGGGCGAGATGTTCGTGTGTGGTGTGAATGGACGAGAGGGCGTGAAACCCGGCGAGTGGAAGTCTACTGTGCATGAGGGCGCTCGGAGAAGTCTAAGAAATTGTGGAGGGCTGGCGGGGCATGGACGAAGCTGAGGTGGGACTGAGTGGACATATAATTCGGATATTTATTGTAAATGTCAAATATGGACACATAATTTATAAAGTAATTGCATATGTTGATACAGTGTCCATTGGGACTGAACCTTAATTCTTTAATTTCATCGATTTCTTTAACGTAATTATTAACTGTGTTAATTGAAGTTATTAATTGTAAACAGTAAGTAATATCGATTTATTGTGAGATGCTGAGTTAAGGAAATTTTGTTTGTGATTATTGTAAATAAAGTTAGTAAATTAACTCTTTTATTTAATTAAGACCTCTTTCTCTTAATGAACTTGGTATATGCCCCTTAATTTCTAGAGAGGAATTGTAACAATATGTTTCTGCCAGGAGAAAGCCAGTCCTGGTACAGCAATGACAAAAATAGCCAAAGAGGGTTCAGTGCCTAGGAAGACACGCCATCTCGGTGGCACCCTATCAGCAGCAATTTCCTTTAGGAATGCCATTATGGATCTTCCAAATACTCTATTTTACCTACTTACCCTCACCTTTGAGGTCACAATATATGCACTTTAGCTAGGGACAGAAAAATTCGCTAATTTATTTGGCTAGGTAGGGCGAGGTCATTAGAGACGAACGAGGTCTTGAGAGCCGATGAGGGTAAAATTACGACGGTGGCGCCGTCGCGAGTTTAGTTATGGCTATGCGCATTGGTCCGGAGGCCTGCTCTATGGCACACTCGGCTCCCCTCCCTTGTCCCCCACCCCCCTCGAATTTCCGTCTTTGACCTGGGGCAAGTTAATTTAATCTGATGCACGTTTGGTTTACCCCTGAAAACGCCACACGATGAAATGATTGGAGAATAAAGCTTGTCGCACACTTAGACGCGACGCAGCACGGCGCGGCGCTGCTGTTTGGCTCTGGTGTGCGAGGGGTAGCGGAAACAACCTGCACCGCCGTCAGTCTTCGTGACCCTTCGGGTGAACATCGGTAATCTTCGTAGTGTAGACGATCGCTATCTGACCCCCTGTCGTTGCCTGACGTGGCTTCTTTGTCCTACAATTGGGAATCTTATCGTTATATGCACTCAAGATTCAAGTTATGTACGTGATATTTTTATGTCTTTAAGGTAGTTTACTTGTGTGCAATGTGTTAAGAAAAAAACGAAGTGTTAAAAGATTCCTAATAAAATATCAAGGATAGCTTACTAATAGTTCCTATCGTTAGAACTGTAATGCAATGAAACACATTAGGCATTTCCAGTTATACGCTGTCATCATTAAACATATGTGTGAACCCAACAAACAAGGAATATGTATTAATGAATTATTTAAATTTCATATACTCCATACACGTATCTCTTCTTATTAATGTCCGTTTACATTAAAAAATAATAATATTCTGTTGGAGCTATTGTCATCTGGACCACCGCAGACCACCATAGCAGCGCAGATGTACTGAATATTTTGATCTTTGAATGAATAATGCAATTGGAGTGAATGACTAAATTGGTATTTTTGGACATTCGTTATTGCGGTCCAGATGTCTGTCATGAAGAAACAAGACTGAACACGAAAAGAATACTTAAATAAGACAAGTAACCTACGGACGAGAAAATAAATATATGTATACAACACTGGAGAAATACAAGAGGCTATACAGCCAAAAAGGATCACAGCAACTAGTTACGATATATATATATATATATATATATATATATATATATATATATATATATATATATATATATATACACGTCCAACGTATAACACATAGAAAACAATAAAGGCTAGAAAAACCAGTTTGAAAAAAAATTAGAATGACACTGAAAAAAAAAACATGTAGGAACAAAATGGGACAACACAACAAAGAAATGTATTCAAACACAGCAGTTTTCCCAGACGTGACGGAATGCGACGTTTCGGGAACTGCAGACTGTTCCCGTCACCAGGCAGCGACACATAGGGTCCGAGAACACAAGTGCGACTGACGAGGAGACCGGAAAAGCATGGATTTTTATTATATCGTTTTTGACCATTTTTTTTTGTGCAGCAGCCAATGAGAGTCGAGCTTTCTCCTTACTGGCTGTGCAGCTAAGAGTGGTTATGATTGGCTTGTGTGGTCTTGTGTGGTTTGTGTGTTTGCTGTTGTTTTGTGCTGCAAAGATGTTTCTCTCTTAATCAATACGATTCACATTATTTAAAATTATTACTGTGTTGATTGAAAATATTATTATTGCTAATAATAAAAGCTAATTCCTCGATTTTTATTTTGATTTTGTCGGCTTCCTGGGTGAGTGGAGTTGAATTTTCCCAAAGAATTTTATGGCTGTTTTCCCAAGCATGTTCAGAAAGTCTAGATTTTTAGTTACAGCTCTCTTGCAATTGTTTTTGTGTTTTTCCAGACTGTGTTATCAATGTGGCATCTGTTGGTCTTGTAAGTACACATGTTTTTTTCGTAACTATTTGCTGTCCTGTTTTTCGACTCTATTCCCTCTTGGAGTTCTCCAGGGTTGTAAACATATATTTATTCTCCCATCCGTAGGTTACTTGTATTAATTAAGTACATTTTTCGTGTTCAGTCTTGTTTTTCCATGACAGACATCTGCGTCACAATGGCAGATGTCCAAAAATCTTAATCTACTCATACTGAATATTCTTAGCCCTTTCGTCCCACTGCACTTGTACATTCTAGTTTGATTTGGATATATTTATTGAGTTATTTTGAGTCGGATTGGTGTATGCTGAAAGTATTTATTACAAGCAACATGTATATCAATATATAGCCATTTAAGCCCCCCATTTTGTCAGACAGCGCCATACAGTTTCCAAACTCGGCAACAGACTGTTGATCAGTCCCTAGAACTCCGCCTCGGTTTGCTGCCACGCCGCGCCGAGTCTATGGAGCGTCTCACTCTTAGATTGCAGTATGCCGTGTAATGGACATTCACTCTCTCTTCCCAATGCATGATTTTTGTCGTTATCTCTGTCCTTGTTCCTGCGGGCGCTGTTGCCTGGTAAGTAATTTTATTTGCAACTTCGAAAAATAAAACTATCTACGTTGTATGCGCGCAGTCCAATCACAATGATAGGGTTTCTCACAGGCTTCAGTTTCAAAGGAGCCGCTTAGCTTTGAGTCGCAGGATTAAATTCCTTTGCGAGTTGGCAGGGAGGTAAACAGATAGAAATTATCTTAATCGGGCCGTTTCCTTTACTGCCCATTTGTTTCTCAGCTTGCCAGTTACGTCACACAGTTGAAGCAATCTGGCAACAGCGAGCGTCTTTAAGCCCTGTACTGCAATCTAAGCGTGAGACGGACTATAGATGTGTGTACTACCTGCTCGCCGCCTCCAGGTGTGCGACAAGCTTCATACTCGCTTTACGAGTTCTATTTTTGGCCCTATTCAACACCAAAATGATATGTGTTATGAAAGATAGTTATAGGCCTGTACTACAGAAGCCAAGAAGTATACAAAAATTAAAAATACAGCCTCACCACCTTGGCACTTCTACTAGAAAATTTTTGTTTGAATTTAATGAAAATAGAAGTACTCTCCATACAATTTAAAAAAAGGTAGTCATTAAATACAAACGCACTTCTCGCCGACGTCAATGAAGTCAACGTGATTTTGGCGTCGGTGAAGAATTGGCGAGTGGCTCATCCTTCTCTGGCTCGTGGTAGATAAAAAAAAAAAAATGAAACAACTCTCCAGTGGTAGAGGACACAGGGTTAACAAGAAACAACTTCAGAGAGAATGCTGCAATACATCTTTGTGATCACATAAACTTGGGCGTCTATTTACTCCCCTTTTTAGTGTGCTATGGCGTCCTTTCTAAATTTATGAGCCCTTGAGGGGGAGGGGGAGATGTGTATTCTGCCTCCCTCTATTGTTAGCCCACTGCCTGTAGCGATGGCCATGTTTGTTACGCTAGCTTCGCCACGGCAAAGGTGTATTATACCTTGGTTGGGATGCTCAATGCTAATATTTTTCTAACTATAGGCTATTCACGGTAAAGTAAGCACTCTTGAGAGCCCTCCCATTTCGAACAGTAGTCAATAAATATATTTCATTTTAGCTTTAGACGTTATCTTCCGAGTGCGGTGGAATATACACACTGTGTTTATTACTCACATGACAATATTTATTTAAAAGGTGGTTAAAGGATAAAAAAAATTGCTGAAAGGAAAAAGTAACTAGGGCCTCAAAAGTGCTCACTTTACCGTGAACAGCCTATAAATATCTTCGTCGCCAGGAAGCTTTGGTATCGCATGTGTGCCAGATTTTCTCCATTTTGTATGTGTGCAAATAAGATAATTGTAATTTAGTTTACATAATTATGTAAAATCTTCTGATTTTTATTGTGCTAGAACCTACAAAGAGAATAAATTAATTTCTTTGCACTAAAACTGCAATTATAACTAAATATTTTCACATATTATTCAATATCAAAATAAAACTTGAAACAACTATTACTATATGTATGTTTTTTTTTTATATTGTTGGTGTATTTATAAATTTACAAGCAGGAATATATCTTATTTAACTGCATAGGATCCAAAATTATGATTTTGGAATGCATCTTATGTGCCATGTATAGTTTTATGTATTCGTGTTAAATGTATTTGTATAATGTATTCTATTATGAGCATGCAAAATTATTCTCTTATCTGTGTGTTACATGTAATTTTCACAAGGCCTGTAACACATTTGCATATTCTGATGGCTTGTTAAAATTAATTTGCTGTCGTATACTGGATTTTGCGACGAGGTAGCTCTCGGATTTTCGCTTGTGGGAATCGTGTCGGATTATGCCGCTTGTCGGCACAGGTTTTTCTAGGGGATCTCCCGTTTCCCCGCCCTTGCATTTCGGGCGCTGCTCCGTACTCACCTTGCTTCACAAAAACCTCCACTCGTACGTGACTTTTTTTTTTTTTTTTTTTTCGTTTTCATACGTGATCACAAAATCTTAAAGTCAAACATTATTGAAATTTTACTTTTAGAGACTATTCGCGGTAAGTTGAGCACTAATTAATGCCCTTCCAACAGGCATTAAGCACTAATAAATACATCTTATTGCAGCCTCAGGCATTACGTTTTGAGGGCGGTGAAATGTATACACTGTGTTTATTGGTCACATTGCAATATTTATATTTAAAAGCTGCAGGAAGATGGAAATTGGATGAAAAGAAACATTTAGAAGGGCCTAAAAAGTGCTCACTTGATCGCGGACAGCCTATAACGATTATGAAGTATGTTGGAGACTGTGCGTAATACTTACAACATAAGTTAGTATTTAATATTTTGGCTGGGGCAAGAATCTCCCATAAGGAATGTCTCGTTCCCAAACTGAGTAAAGTTTTTGATAGCGACAGTGTTTTTAACAGTTGCTTTAGGTAGTTGTGCCGCTCTTCTTTGAGGGAAGGGAATGGAAATCTGCAATCAGTTCGAACGCTGGGAAGTGGGCGAGTGTATGTGCGTGTGTGTGTGGGGGGGGTGGGGTGGGAGGTTCAAGGGGTTTGGGTGAGCTTACCACGCCCTGGGCCCCTATCATTCAACCAGGGCGGCTGCAAGGTGGAGTGCGCCGTACCCTCCCTTTCTCACCCCCTCCAAACACTCTTCGGCTATTGAACACCTCCTCCTGCCCCCCTCCTCGCTATATGTTATTGCTTCTAACTGACCGTGTAACTCGCTCGCTCGTTTTGAAGTTCCGGAGGTCCCCCTCTCATTCGCCCCCTTCTTCAGCTCTTCCTCTCGATCGTCCCCACGCGACGGCGCGGGCTGGCGTGGCGTGTTCCGATTCGAGTGGCGTCTTTCATCGCAACCCCCCCTCCCCCCTCCCCTAGGCGAAGCCTGGTGCGTCACGCCGCTGCTGCTCTCTGTCGGTGTACGGTGACACCCCGCGGACTCGCCAGGAGACTAGACGCCCGTGTGCCCTCCGCAACCCCTAGACACTGGATAAGAGCAAACCAAACAGAACGCTTAATTTATTTCAGATTCGATTTTGTTTAATTGCCCAGTGCAATATCGGCAATATACAAGCAGAAAAATATTTTAATTTATTGATATGATCTAAATAAACTGCTTTTCTTTTCATGAATATTTTTCAACGCAATTGAAAATAAACAAATATAGGCCGTTCACGGTAAAGTGAGTACTTTCCAAGGTCCTTATAAATGTTTATTTACATCAAATTTCCGTCTTCCCGCTGCTTTTTAATATAAACATTGCAATGTGACCAATAAACACAGTGTATACATTTCACCTCCATCAAAATTTAATGCCCGAGGCTGCAATAAGATATATTTATTAATGGTCAATGCCTGTTGTGAGGGCCTTAAAAAGTGCTCACTTTATCGTGAACAGCCTATAGTTATATTGATTCAATTTTAGAGACTGAAGTTCCATGATTTATATAAATCCACATTTCTTGTTACGATGTTGGTGGCGATGTGAGCGTCATGTCGTATGACCGTGCATTGTCCATTATGTGAGCTAGTTAAATGTTTTAGCAACGATCTGGCGTTGTGTACCGACACTTGAGAGCTCAGAGTGGCCGTTTATTTTTGAAGTTAGTTCTACGTATTTTAAATGTGAATATTGAACAAATTTTTATTAAAATGGGTGGAATTAGACGGTTGAAATGTTGCGCAGAAAACTGTTCATGTTTAGTAGTGCCAACCCGTAAACATTATAATTTGTTGACATTGGCACATTTGCACCGGGCAAAAAAAAAAAAAATAGCGTTCCAGTGCTTTGCCTTGAGTGACGTATCTGGTACTTATATGCTTGTTGGCCCTCTGCTCAGGGCCGTCCATAAATATTTCGGGTCCCTCTTCACGGGTGCCCTCCTCCACTTCACCCAATCTGTTTTATCCCCCCTTCTCTCAGATCCGTTTATCTTTTGGTATCTATGCCGTGGTTTACGATGCCGGAGGAAAAAACATTTCTAACACTTACAAAAAAAATCATTTTTATTTTGCACTTAGCATTTGTGGAATTCATTTGCAGTTTTCTAAAAGCCTGGCTTAATTCGAATAACAGTTATTTTTTAAAGGCAAAAATAAAACATCTTATAATTTGTGAAATTTTTATTTCATTTTTTATAATTTTATAAATAAAAATGAAAATATATTCAAGAGTTTATTGCGATATCATAATTTAACGTTACTCACTTAACATTAAACATTTATCTAAATTATTACAATTCTATGCAAAATTTTATTTAAAAATTTATAAACAATGAAATTTATTAAACGAAAACGGAATAAATCAAATGCTGACAAACATTTAAAAGTGCTAGTGAGCTTCAAATAAAGATTGAAATGCGAAGACTGCGAGTTGCTCTTGAGGAAGTTAATAAGTTTCGAGCGTCGGAATTGGATTTTACATAATACTTCGTTTTGTAAATGAACACTCACAAGTCAGGCCCGACCTGGGCCCCTGAGCATTGCACCCTTTGTCACTGGATTCGCCATGCGAGGCCATCGTCACCGACCGATCATGAAATATCCATGCTCTCTCGTTCAGCGCACAGAGACAGTCGCGAATACACATCCTACTACAATTCGCAGTCGACTGTAACCAAACAGACGCCATAGGCCGCTAGCCCGACACAGACAGTTTTGTAAATTGACACTCACAAGTCAGGCCCGACCTGGGCCCCTGAGCATTGCACCCTTTGTCACTGGCTTCGCCTTGCGAGGCCATCGCCACCGACCGATCATGAAATATCTATGCTCTCTCGTTCAGCGCACAGAGACAGTCGCGAATACACATCCTACTACAATTCGCAGTCGACTGTAACCAAACAGACGCCATAGGCCGCTAGCCCGACACAGGCAATTCTGTAAATGTGTCGTGAGAAGTTTACATAACCCTTTGGATGAAAACAACCAAACATATAAGCAGTAACAAAGTAAGAAAATACCATACAGGTATTTTCTTACTTTGTTACTGCTTTAACATATAAGGTTATATGTTATATATATATATATATATAAAGACAGGTGCTGTCTTATATTTATTGTTTCAGAATTTTTTTTGAAATGGTTACTCCTGCATTATTGACAGAAAATGTCGTCTAGACGGTGTTCAGATTAGCACTTCCTAATAACAAAATGGTCATGGAACCAATTTTTGTCTACAAAATAGACAACTTATTTTCGTAGTGTGTGTTCTGAATTGTGTCAACTATGATGCTTACAAATAAGCAAATGTTAAATTAGCGGGAAGCCAGTGACCTCACGCACCAATGTTCGGCGTCGTTCATGGTGGTGCAAACAATGCTGGAATGAAATTTTTTTAAGTATCGATATTCGCAAGGAGGAACTGTCTCTTGTCTTCTTAAACATTGAAGTTTGTTGATAAACTCGAAGCGTGATTTTGTACAGTGTGACTAATTTCCGTGTTTTAGGAACAAAAATAAATAAAATAAAATTTAAATTATATAAAATTTAATTCCCTCACAAAACACTGTTGTTGGACTGTCGAGCAGTAAAAGGTTGTCTTACGGAGAAGTTTATAATGGTCCTTGATCTGGAACTATGTTTGACAAGTGTGAAATTAGCGGATGCCTGACGAATCGTGCATTTACTTGAGTGCATTATGTCGGCCATGAAACCTTGTGGTGGTAGTGCTATCGTACGGGTCTATCCTCTTGGACTGGGCTCAGCAGCGTTTTGGACAGTGACACATTTCTTACACTGTGTCTACAGTTTGGAATACCTAAAGCACTTTTCCTGTGAAAAAAAATTAGTTCTCGTGTTATAGAGCATGGTTAATCATCTTGAGATCTGAAGGTAGTCAACCGGGACTGCTTAACCAACCTGCTCGAAACACCTCATTATATAATAATATCTTTGTGTTGAACTAGAGCGTCGTTCGCGTGTCACATCCACTCGACCAACATAAAAATGTCTAATATTCACCATGCTTCAGAAAGAAGAAAAACGTTCTTGCTAATAAATCGAACATGTGCTTTCAAGTACTGCATTGCCAGAGAGATAAGGGTCGTGGTGGCAGTGCACCTCGTGTACCGGCCTCCATTACCGAGGTTCGATTCCCTGCGGGGGTACACCCGGAATTTCGCACGTGGAGAACACGGCAAACGTTACTGTTGGCCGGTGTGTTTTCTCACTGTGCTCCCTCTCCCCTCGCCATTACATTCCTTCGCCGCTCCTAGACAGATGATGGTCTCCTACCACTCTCAACTTGACAGCCCGTCTCTCGGTGTGTGCTGGAAAGGGACTTCACTCTTCAGAGCTCTGGGCAGAGTAACTGCCAAAATTCGAAGGTAGACACGGTGAGAACCCAGTTAACTTCCTAATTAAATGCGAATGACATTCCGTGTTATTTGGCTTACCAAATAGTGACATGCTATGCTGTTTAAACATAGCGCTGAAGTCCACAGCGCCCTACTGGCGGGAAGTAGTAAGAAGCACCGTAACCACTTATTCAGAAATCCGCCAGAAGTTTTTGGACCACTTTTAGAATACCAAGTTCCCAGAAGGGCTCAGTTGCAGGCAGAGAATTTTTTTTCTGGGCTAGGGAAGAAGCCTGTTGACCCATATTTCCGTGGTGTATGAGAAGTCTCAGAACCTAACCCCAACAATAAGTGATGACGAGTTCGTTGCGATAGCATTGTCATAGAGTTATCAAACGCATTGAACAGGCAAGAAGGATAACAACCTTCTCACCTTTATGGAAGGGCCTCTGGCGTTCGACCAGATTGATCGCCTCCAGCGACAACTGGCTAGCAGAGAGGGGGAAAAGCCTGCTCCAGACGAGCGTCCACCTCCCCTGTACCAAGGAAACCCAGCCCACATTATAGCGGAGACCATAGATAGGATCAAAATTCGCGAGTACATACCTACCAGGTGGATTACTTTGAGCCCTACCAGCTGTGTCAACAGCCGAATTAAAGGAACGGCTGGTACTCGTTTCGAGGGCGCAAGTGTTACTCAAGCCGAAGGGGTAGAAAGAACCGCAGATATCATGGTGCACATGACGATAGAGGAGATCAGGAAGGAGAAAGGTCGAAGGAGGACTGAGCCTAGGATCTCTTCAACCGCAGGGCATGTCCACATCTGCGAAAGGATAACCTTCTCCACCCAGTAGGCAAGAGAACGGAGCGTCCAGCCCTCATGAGCTAGCACAAGGGGGTGTAAACCAGAATCGGAGAGTAGGTGTAGTACACTTAGATTACTCCCAGCAAGCTACAGAAACTTCATACGTGCATGCGTCAACTTCATGCGTCAACTATGTAACCCAGATGCGGGGTGGGTATTTTGAGAGCCAAGCTCCCCTCGACCTCCACATCATGGCATTTATACCAGCTCCACCACGCATAAGCAAGCTTGAACCGATCGCGGCTACTTACGAGTCACCAGAGTGTTGGAAGTTAAAATAAACCAAGTCAGTGAAGGAGGGTCCTATTCGCGGACTTCGAATACAATTAATGTAACCCCGGGGTCGAATAGTCCGATTAAAGCCAATAGGAAATGTAATGTAGCACCGACGGAATTAACTGAAATAGTAATCAATACTGTTTTGTTGGGGGAAACGGACCATGAGTTTCTCTTGGACGACCCAGCTAATGAGATCGTCAATGTGCAAGAAACACTTTGCCTTAAATTGATGCTGACAATGCGCGGAATAGAAGTGCCTTGTTTACTAGACAGCGGAGCCGAGGTAAACTGCTTGGCAGAAACGTTTGTGGATGTAATTTTAGCCGTTGGTTATACGCTACCTATCTTGTCAGTGGCTAGGCTGAAACTCATTGGAGCAACATCAAGTCTAGTCCTGTTGTTAGTCGGCAAGTTATGTTGACCATCGAAGGTCTGAGGAAAATCAAAGATGTTTCTGTGTTAGTGATTAAGGGCCTAACCGAGCAGGTGATACTCAGCGTAGAGTTTTAACGCTACACAAAATCAACGTAGATTTTGGAGGATGGTTGGTGAGGACCACAGACAGTACTGCAAGTGCAGTAACACCTGACAATTGGGGATGGTCGGACAAGTTTGTCTGCCAACTGCATAGGGTAGAATGCCAGCTACGTAAGTGGCCACGAGTGATTGTTTTAGCTACATAGGAAGATATTTTTCAGACGATAGAAAGTGTGGAAACTATCGGCTGCCAGCAAATGTGTTTGCTTGAACTGCTGTTGTTTATGAATCAACACACTTTCTCAGAACAGCCCGGGAGAAACAGACTGTTTAAAGCAGATATTAGGGTTGATCCAGGAGAGCCGTATCCGATAATGGCCAAATATTCTAAGGAAGCCGAGTAATATTTGGGCATAATGTTGTCATGGAACGTTATTAAACACGCTTCCAGCCCATGCTGTAAACCGATGGTATGTGTAAAGAAAACGGACGGGTCCCTCAGATTGTGTTTAGGTGCCTGTAAGCTCGATGACATCACCATAAAGTCACAAGAAAGTCCGAGGCCAACTGAAGAGTTCTTGCAGCTATACCAAGGCATTAAATTTACATCTATGGTAGACCTAACACGTGGATCCTCTTACAGATTAATCGCAACAGTATACTGGATTTCTGTTCCGTAACTAGCAGTTTTATTTTGAAGTGTTATCGTTTGGTTTGTGCAATGCAGTGTCACAGTTTACTCGCTGTATGAGCGTGACACTAGGCAAATAATGTGCCAGTTTTGGAAGATGGTACGTAGACGACATTTCGATTGTGTCAACTACATTTGCAAGTGGTTCTAAGGAAGCTGACGGAAGCTGGCATGATAATTAGATTAAGAAACTCTCTCTTTTTCCGAGAAGAGGTACACTTCCTAGGTCACATACTCACACCTGGTGGAATTCGCACCGCACCAGGCAATCTAGTCACCATAACAAATTTGCTGGTACTTAGGAATATTAGGCAGTTACAAGCATTCATTGGAGTGGAAGGATTTTACCGTAACTACTCAGACGAAGTCGCCGAAGTATGATTGCCACTGTTCGAACAGCTGAGGAAAGACGTTATTTTGAATTGGATGAAGGAACGGCAATGGGCCTTTGAAGCTGTGTAAGAGTTGTTTCTTTCAGAACACGTTATCCTTCATCCATTCGAGGGAGCGACTTACTACCTCTATAACTACCCGCTCGGAGCGAAGCTAGCTGAGCTGAGCCAAGAGGGTATGGAAAAGACCATCGCAACGGCGGGCCACACTTTGAACAAGGCAGAAAATAATTATACAGTAACGGAAAAGGACATGTTAAGTGTCGTGTGGGCACTATAACATTTTAGAAGTTTGTTGCTTGGAGAACACATTGTTTTGCAAACCGATCATCAGGTCTTGTTGAGCCTTAAAACAGGGAAGATATTCAGCAGCAGATTAACCCGATGGTCGTTACGAGTGCAAGAGTTCAACCTCGGTTTTAAACACATTAAGGGCATCGACAATCTAGCAGCTGGATACTCGATGGAACATCTGAGTGTGCCAGCAAGTCACCCCATGAGTTCTCAGTCGCACCGACGCAAAAGCAGCCAAATCTATCACTGAGTACACAGCGAATTTTCGCTGATTTACACGAAGATCAGCAGGATGACAAATGTTGTAGCACTGTGCTAAGGCAGCTACACGAAGTACCGAGCGAGTACCCCTTAAGGAATCCTTTTTGCGTCAGTTCAGATGGTATTTTGTTCCGACAGAACCTGCATTAAACTGATTTTGAGGACGAATGGAATTTCGTCGTTCCGGCCAAGTTACAGCAAAAGTTAATTGCCGATACACATGAAATGATTGGGCATGTTGGTATTCGGAAGACTTATGAAGCACTGAGGCGTCAATTCCTCTGGAATATGATGCTAAAAGTGGTAGCTAACACAGTAAGAGCATGCGATTTGTGCCAGCAGTGTAAGAAGCTGCAAGAAAGTGTAGTGGGCGAACTGAAGCCGATAATCCCAGGGAGTCCTCTATATTTGTCCTCTGTGGATTTGTTTGGGCTCTTACCCAAATCCAAGGCTGGGATAACATACATGTTCTTTATGATGAACATACTTTCAAAATTTACCATGTTATATGCTATCATCCAGGTATTGAATAAGTTGGAATTGCTCATCAAGGAAGTCTGACAACCTGTGTGTGTAGTGTCCGACAAAGGTTCTCAATTTACCGGACATATTTTGCAAGAAGGCCTAGGAGCCAGGAGAATTATTCTAAAGACCGCAGCGGTATGCCATCCCCAAATAAATCTCGTCGAGTGTCGTATGCAAAGCCTGGGAAACATGTTGCACATTTTCTGCCATACGTCCCAGCAAGGATGGCGCGATAAACTTCCTTTGGTAGAATACGTATTAAATCACACTATTCACGAGACCACTTGTTTTATCCTGTGGGAAGTGTTAACAGGTCAGCGATCGGTGATATTCGATGCCGCGAAGTTACCAGCACCCCCAAGGATATCACAAACACCTGAGATGCCCGCCAAAGATCTACAAGAGGAAATAAGTTAATTGTGAGAAGATTGTATTTAGCTGCCGAATGCAGAAGTAAATACGCCAAGAAATCAAAGATAAACGTTCTGAAACCCGGAAAACTAGTGCTAGTATGAGCTGTTAATGCGAGTAAGCATTGGGATGATCTCACAGGAAAATTAATGCTTTTGTTCGAGGGACCCTTCGAAGTGAAGCGGGAGGTATACAAAAATATTATGAGTTGGTTTTGCCAGGTACAAGTTTAGTGATCAGGAGATTTAACCTGGCAGCTCTTCGCGTTTACTGCACACATGAGGAGTGAAAGTTCTGTGCAAGTACCCGCATGATGCGATTGACAGTTAAGCTGGAAAATCTTTGAAGAATGAAGGTATGCAGTGGTATAAGCAATTTAATATTATTGCATCGTAAGAGAAGTATTTTCGCGTGAAGCAGTTAGGAAGAGCGCAACCTAAGAATTTAGCAGCTTCCACATTTGCTACGCCAGTAATTAAAATGTGTAAGCAGTGTGGTCGCGCTACCAGAGGATTGGAGTACTATTGTCGCCACTGATATCCACATACTAAGTTGCAGAGAGAAGCGGACTACGCGACACAAGTGTTATTGAGTTTGCCTAACCACCTGAACACCTGAGAAAAGGACACAAGCCAAGCTACCGCATCATAGATAACCTGCCTCAACCACACTTTAGAAGTCACTCATTCACCGGGTCCTGGTCCAGTGGCTCGAACTGATGACCTGAAACAATGAGAAAAAGAGAGGCCGAAGGATTTTTAGGGCAAACAAAGAACAGAGCTATATAAATAGAAGCACATATACACTCTAACAAGAGGTGTATCTACCATGGTTCATACTGCTGTATTTGTTACACATCCAATTTTGGCTGTTAAGGTCTTCTCAATTAATCCAGTCTGGTGGTGGGGTGATCTGTAATTGTTGAGCGTTATGTTTTGATCCTGTGTTCATTATGCTGGTATCCTTGAGGAGCTGCCATTTGTAAGTGTTAGTTAAGGATTGTTGTAGAGTATTCATTTATATGCTTTTGTTAGCTTCTGTATGTTCGTTAATGAGAGGTATTTATTTTCCACAAGAGCAACTATTGGCTTGTAGGCAGGAAAGTAATTTATTAGTTGTACATAGCTATTCTTCATGTGTTGTTTCTTAATGTTGATGTGTTTTGCTATCTACTGCCTATTTGTTTACTTAGGGTAGGCATCACCATGTTGGTGGTCCGTAAATTTTAGTTAACATCCTATGTGTGTAATGTCTGAAAGCAACCTTGTACTATTGCAACAGTGTTTGGTGTTTTAGTGCAGTGCATGTCAGTAAGGAAGAAGAGGATATCGCACTAAACATACAATAAGTCGAATTCCATGCACACACGAGCAGCCAGAGGTGTGTCGTGCCTTTACTGCTCGAACGAGGTAAAAACTGTAAACTTTAGCAGTGCAGTGCAGTGCAGGTACTATTACAGTACAATGTTTGAAGTGTGTGTGCAGTTCGGTTGTACACTGCACACCTTGTTACGACGACGCGAGCACTGCTGCTGATCGCAGAGAAATCCGCAACACGCCAGTGGTGTCAGACACTGCCTTGAGGACTAAGGATTTCAGCGTGCACTTTATGGCGCGACAGGGAGTCTAACTGTGCCGAGCGATAGCGAAGATGAACGAGGGCGATGCAGACACGCCATCCCTGCAGAGCATGGTCACGTGAGGTGTTGTGTGAGCCAGATAAAAGTAGACTGCCCAACAGAGTTTTCATTACCAGCCACGACTTCTAACGTTATGTACTGAATGTTTCATTAAAACACAAGAATGTATGTTTTTCTTTTCAGCGCATTGTATTAACGCTTATGCATTCAGTCATTCAGTTGATGAGTAGTAAACAATTTAAGAACTCCCGGACAAGAGACGACATGAAAAAGGAGTTATTAATGGAACTGCTCAATTATAAATCTCCTATTGTTGTAATATTTCATCGCAGTGTACAACATTTCACATATCGAATTTTTTCACTTTGCTTAAGCCGCAAAAGACTAAATAAATTTAGGGTGCCATTCTGTAGCACACTAAAAATACGTATTGTTTTGAAAACCTAATTAATTTATGTATTCTTATATTTTTCTCACACGTAATAATTTATTTATGCAAATATTTATGATTTTTTTTTTTTAATATTCAGCTGTAGGGTTTCTTTTATTATTAGCTTGTATGCTGGTAATTATGAGTGTTTAAATGAGTTAGTTTAGCTATTTTTTCTTTTCATGTATACATGTATATATTTATTTATTTTAATTTTTATTTATCTGTTTTGTTTTTGTATGTGTTTCAGGGTTTTTAATTTTGTTGTCGCCGTTTTAAGACGACGTATTCCATGGTTTTAGGGTGTTAGTATTGTTGGAGTGGATTGTTTGAATAGGTTTAAATTTGCAGCCATCCGATTGGCTGACAGGTTCGAACTCTGCTTTAAGATATGCTGGCATTGTATGCTAGCGTTCACTCTCACTTGACTCTTCTACGTTTCAGTACTGCGCCAGGTCGCTCACCCGAGTGGGTGTTGCATAGGAGTTTAATTAGCTTTGTAGGGAGTCTAGTACGAACCCTGAATTCACTGGTCAATTCTGGATGGAAGCCACGAGGAATAAAGGACGGCCTGCAAGCCCCCTCCACATATTAGCTGAGCAGTGATTAGCTGTTTCCGTAGGAGACTGTTGGTCCGTAAGCTGAATGCTTAACGTATTGAAGACTACCCTATATGCTATTTGTTCTTGCCGCGGGAGAGGCCCGCATCCAGCAAGCTCCTGATCTAATAAAGCAGAGTTTTACTAGATCTTGAGAGTAATCTAACTAAGATTGAGCTTTATTGGGCCTATGCAGTTGTAACGGCTGGGATTTTGCCACCTAATTTATGCATCGAAAGACTGGATAATTTATGATGGCAATTCAGATACAAGCATTTCATAATTTATTTACTGGTTTATATATAAAATATTTGAATGTGTTTTACTAATTTGCATATGTTCAAGATATATGTGTAACTATCATGTCACAGTTAATTATTTTGTGTTTACGATTATCACTGTTTCTGATACCATATATGTTAGTTGGTGTATTGGATAGCCTTGTCAGTGAAGTCTAGAGGCCCGTTGCCATGGGCAACATAGTTTGTTGATTTTAACGAAGTAGTTATTCTGCGATTGGCCAAAGTTTAGCGTCACATTAAGTTTTAGGGAGTTTACCGTGGCCATATTGAGTATGATCCTATGGATAGGCCGGTTTTGACAAGTGTCATGAACCCGGTAGGGTTTTTAAGTGCAACTTTAGGATAAGTGACATCAGGGCCACAATCATATAACAGACCACCAAGAAGCACACCAGGACGATCTTCAAGTAAAGCAGAGGGTCTGTTCGGGCTGTAAACCGAAGCAATAGAGTAATTTAGTTCGCCTACCGTGAACGACCGTGTGGTACGTTTGGACTGTATGATTCGTGTACCAAGGCCTGTGTGCCTAAAGTTAGGGAAGCCCACGAAATAGATGTCTCGTGGTTTACTAGCTGCTGCATTTTGACTTGTTTCAGTATCACATAGTATCACGTGAGTTCATAAATTTATACTGCAACAAGTAACGTAATTTCTGAGATGGCCGCCAATTTAATTTTCATTGCATACTGCTACAGACGCCATGTTCCTGAACAAACGCTAAGTGAATATTGTTAAAATGATATCCTACAAGCCCTGAGTACCAAGAGCCCTGCTCCCAATAAGATTGGTGTGAGCTTTAATTCATTTTAAGAAAGTAAATATTATATTTAAAAGGGCTATATATACTTATTTACTTTCTTAAAATGAATTAAAGCTCACACCAATCTTATTGGGAGCAGGGCTCTTGGTACTCAGGGCTTGTAGAATATCATTTTAACAATATTCACTTAGCGTTGGTTCAGGAACATGGCGTCTGTATATATATATATATATATATAACAGGGTGGCACAGAAATACATAGAAAAAAATTCAAAGATAAGACAAACGATAAACAACACATACACAGTACAAAAATAACACGAACAAGACAATACAAAAAACATGACACAAAACACAAATAAATAAAAATGAAAAAGATAAACAATAGTCTAAATACTACAATGCTTGCAAAGATCTAAGAAAGAAATTTTTCTCCCTATGAAGGGATCATAATAAAAAATGTTCATATTGTACATATTAACACACCTATTAACTAAATCATTTTTACAACCATCTCCAGGAAAAACATTAAATAAGTGCTCAATCTAAAAACAAGGAGAGGATTCTTCGAGTCCGACCACCGCCTACTCCAAATCAAAGTAAAATTTCAACCCGATAGAAAACGGACAAGAATAACCCAGACTTTCCATATCGATCCCGAATACCTAGAGCTCAACAAGGAGAAAAGCATTGAAGAAAGCCATAAGGTGGATACCAGAATTGGTTGGAACTCGCAGTGAAACTGAAAGAAACAATAAAATTAGGCCAATCTACAAGAAAGAGAAAACATAGGTGGTGGAACATCACATGCGATCAAGCTGTCGAACATAGGTTTAAAGCATGGAATAATTTCAACAGGAAAGTGGCAAGAATTCATAGAGATAAGAAAAAACTCTACAAAATTATTCGACGAGAAAAACGCAACTACGACAGTAATCGTCTGAAAGAAATAGAACAGGACTTTACCAAGAACAACACCCGGAATTTTTACAAGACCTTCAGAGAAAATTAAAACCAGCTACCAGCCTCCTAGCCTGTGCTTCCAACGACCTGACGGGTCTCTGGAAAAGAACGCAAAAAATAACCATGAAATTCTAGCCAAATATTTCAATACACTCCTCAATTGCGAAGCACCATCTGAACAGCTCCGATTTGTAAAACCAGCACCAAATCCTGACTCTATTCCGCACACACACTAAGAAATTGTGAACATGATAAAATCATTGAAAAACTATAGGGCGCCTGGTAAACACGGAATTACACGGACGTCTGGAAATTGGACCATGAAAACATAATGCCAAAACTTCACAGAGTAATATCGGAAGTCTGGAAAACAGAGAAAATCCCGAAAGAATGGAAAAGTGCCTTAATACATCCACTCCATAAGAAAGGAGACAAAACAGATCCGAACAATTGCAGAGGAATCTCACTTTTCCCAGTCACATATAAAATCCTCTCTAAAGCTTTGCTGAACCGACTCGAGCCGCAAGTGGACCCACAGAGTGGCGAGTATCAGACAGGATTCAGGAAAAGAAGATCCTATATTGAACAGATCTGGAGCCTCAAGTCCATACTACATATAAGACGATGTCGAAACACCACAGTCACATTTGTTGACTTTAAAAAAGTTTACGACTCTGTCGACAGACAAACATTGTTTAATAGCCTAGAAGAATTAGGAGTAGATTGAAATATCTGAGCCACCATCCAGAAAACATTATCGGGAACCACCTCAAATATCAAATTCATGGGAGAAGCCACAAACTCCTTTGAAATTCACACAGGAGTCCGGCAAGGGGATGACTTATCGCCATTTCTGTTCAACATCGTCTTGGAGAAAAAAAATCAGAGAATGGGGAAATCAGGTCAAAGGCATCCAACTTTGGAAAGGAGAAAGTAAAGAGAATCACCGTCAAATGCTTGGTCTTTGCAGATGACTTGGCTATATTAACAAACAACAAAGAAGAAGCCAAACTCGCACTAGAAAAACTGCATGAAATCTCCTATAAAACCGGACTCCAAATTTCATATGGAAAGACTCAATATATGGACACCAAATCAACAGTAAAACTCCCACTAAAAACACAGTATGGAAAAATCCCACAAGTCACTCACTTCAAGTACTTGGTAGAAACCATCCAACCTACGGGACTGAACACTATCTCCAACACAGAAAGAATAGTCAAACTACAAAAGGCGTACAAAATTGCATGGAATCACTATAACAAAAGGGCAGAATATCGTAATGCGAAACTACGACATTACGGCACAGTTGTTTTACCAGAAGTCTTATATGCGGCAGAAACCACAGTGATCGGGAGAATGACTAAAATTCATGACATTGAGAAACAAGAACCAAAGATCCTTAAGAAAATCCATGGTGCGGTCCTACGAGACAGAACTTGGGTCAGACGACCTACAACATAACTATACGAAAACACAGACAGCATCACAGACAAGTTTTGGAAAAGACGCCTACAGTTCTATTGACACTTATACAGGATGGATGAAGACAGACTCACAAAGAAAATTTTCAATATCGTTAATGCAAGTAAATTAAAGACCAATTGGATGAACGGATCGCAAGAAGACCTGTAACGACTGAAAATCTCAGAAGAAGAAATTAAGGACAGGAAAAATTTCAGAAATATAATTAGAAACAAGAAAATTGAACAAGAACCTAAAAAAGAAATGATAGGGATAATATGGACAGAGGAAAGGCAGAAAAAACATAGTAAATTAATGAAAAGGTTTTGGGAAGAAAGGATAAGAGAAAAAGGAAGTGAAGCAGTGATTGGCTCAAGTTCACACGCTCTCCTAAAGGGGAATAATCGGAAATAATAATAATTATATATATATATATAGTGCTAGTTGTACTTCGTTATGGTCAATTACTACTTTCCTACATAAGTGCGGAAGTTTTCATCCTAGAGATTCCACGAACAAACTTGAGAAACTGTTGATATATTACGTGAATAGTAATTTATGTATGATAAGTGCCCATATGATTTTTATGTCCTTTTTCAGCTGCTGTCTTAGCTAGTTTTACTATTTGTGAAGATTTGCTGCCCTCTCCTCCCCTAAAACCAAATCCTGGCTACGCCACTGCTGGGTGGGGGAAGGGGGGTTGAGCGGGAGGGGGGCGGTGTGGTTTGGGGGGGGGGCAGGGGAGGTTAAAACTCGTAACATTTAATGTTTATAATTTATTGTTTACTGAAGTATTTTCAACAATTCACATTTTTTAAATTTTAATTTGATAATTTGACAGAATACATTTATTTTTAAACTCTCCGTAAAAAGGGTTCATAACAATATTTTCATTTCAGTTCAATTAAATGTTTTTGTGCTATAGAAAATAATAGAAATATATTATCCTGTGCAAAAAACTAGTCTAATATAGGCATATCATATCAACGAGAGAGTTGTAATTTCCAAACAATGCGTCATTGATGTGATATGATTTTTATGTGGGCGATTTAAGCTTTACAATACCTCCGCGCAACATTGCGATATTCTACGAAAAAATCATACAGTTTACTACTGAATAACATTAATCCTTGTTCATTTACGTACAACACATTCAAATAAGAAAATCAGTAGTTATTTATTAATTACAACACCACTAACATTCGACCCAAGATCAAACCGCACTTGTAAGTGTTAGTTTCATGGACCATTTTCACTCTAACATCGATTATTACGATCTTCAGAAATACGACCAGTCTTTCTTAAGCCACATTTGAAAAGTGGATCGATCAGGAGAGATGGAACAAACATGGCTTTATATTTCAGCCACCTTTTTTGACATGTTAAGTCTTATTTATGAGTACGTAAGCAGCCTTTTGGCAGAAATTTGCACGAACCTTTTTCGTTTGCTTTAAAACCAGGAATTACAACGTTATCTGTTACTGCTACATTGATCTTGATACCCTTTCACAAGACACACTTCTATTGTTTCGAGATATTGTTCTAGTGGTGCTACCTATGTCGTAAATGTGAACAAGATAGTGCTTGAGGGTTTAATCAAGAAACAAAATTCATTTACCCACGACAAGCAACGTCGTTTTGCCTAAAATCGTCTTGTCCAAAGTAATTTTGCCTAAAATTGTAGCCACTCGATTAGTTTCCCAAAAAGTCATTTTGCCTAAAGGCATTTCGACTAAAGTCGTTTTGCCTAAAATCGTTTTGCCTAAAATTACAATTCCTCGCTTAATTTTACAATAATTTTGCCTAAAAGTAATTCTGCCTAAGTCATTTTGCCTAAAGTCGTTTTGCCTAAAGTAATTTGGCCTACAGTATTTTGCCTAAAAGTCGCTTTGCCTAAAGTCGTTTAGCTAAGTTTAGGCAAAACTATGGGTACTCGGAAAATCTGCGACTGAGAGCATCAGCGCAGCGAATAGTGCGATTCGCAGGCTGGACCGTTGAACTGGATATGTGAGTGAAAGACATTGCTAATGATGGCAACTGATAGACTGACTGAAAGTGTGTGAATGATGATGAGAGTGAGTTAACTGTCTATAACCAAACAGAGACATTAAGGAGGAAGTTAAGTAGAGTTCAAATATGCATGCGCTTGCTAAAAAATAAAAACTTATAGTGAAGATAGATATAATAATGGTGTAAATAATTGCTGTGTGAATAAATTAAAAATCAGATTTTGATATCTTATTTTTATTTAGACCCCCGTCTCTCACGAACTCATGTAGGCCCGCATGCGTCCATTTAACAATATTTTGAAAACTATATCAATATCAAAGACCTGTGGAACAATTCTGACCTTCGGCGAGTTCACGCTATTCATTTCTGTGCAGGCTTTTGAAAAACAACACACGTATGAAAGAATAGGAATGGACGATACCATCTTTTAATATGATTACTGAAATATCTTCGTTTGGACACTTTACATAATGCCGACAAAGTAATTGGTGCTTAAGATTGCGCTATCTCTCTATCAGAAAAGAGAGTTTGGAGCTTGTGTACTTGGACCTTCACTGTATCTGTAATAATAAACGTTTGATTTTATTTTTATTGGTTATCAATACAATTGAAAGCACTAAAACTTTTTGTAATGACTCTGACTAGGCATGAGATCGCGGCATATGTGGACTGGGCCGGCAAACATCAATGGGTGCATAAATGTTAGTGCAAACAGACTCCAAAAATGACCATATCCTGAAAGGCGGTGGAGTAAGGCATGATGATTAAGAATCAATTTGTGAATAGGCCTACATTGGTGATAGTAAAAGTAAATATTAATAGTTGTAGATTATGTTTAATGGTTAGTCATTTGTTGTTAAGAGTCCTTTTCACTGGCGCCTATTTGTGCGAACATCGCTACGTAATACGTTGTTGGGTCGTCTGAACCAACACATGTCCCTCCCTACCTTCACGATTTCACTTTACCCACTTTGCGTCGAAATGCGCACAGCCCGCCCAGCTGCCAGCGAAGGCGCTTAACTCGTCGGCTATTGTGGCGATTCTTCCTCCGGACGACTCTACTGTTATTTGCACTTCACTGTACAGATGACTAGGTCAGCGAGAGACTGTCGGCAACATGACTTAGGATGGAATACTGTGGCTACTGCTGCCAAAACATCTTATGATGATCTACTACATGCAGAGCAGGGAATTGGACGTGCACATTATAGAAACACTAGGTGAAAATAATCAGTATTAAAAAAAAAAATTCAATTTCTACAGTATTGTAGAAAATATTTTTTCATGAAATAGTGTATATATGGTATTTTGTAAATATTTTCCTCCAGGTTTTGTCTCTCATTAAATGTATTATAAAAACAAATATGCTAAAAGTGTATGTATGTGTCTATGTATATAATATATCTGCATATAGGCAGTCCACGGTTCATTGAGAGTAGTGACAGCGGGTATGCCCGAGCTCAATTTCGCCCTTATCGACATCGGGTATTTGTGATTAACCTGGAAGGGACAGCATAGGAAATGTTGCTGTGTTGCCCTTATTGTCATTGGGTGTCTCTTTGTTTAACCCGAGAGAGGGTGTCGATAAGGGCGAGGATGCAGACCGCAGACACTCCGATACCCTTACGCCCTTCACGCCATGCTTTGATTGGTCGTTGGTTGAGGTAGACCATCAAATATGAGTTAAGCCCTTTTATAAACATAGGCATAATTTCCGAACCGCTGAAGTAATACTCATCAAATTCATAACATAGGCATCATCCTTAATGCCAACCACGATGGCGTGGCCAATTATGCATTATGCTATTTTATAAGCACAGTTAGTCATAATTTCCGAACCGTTGAAGCTATAGTCAACAATTACATACTCGGCAAGTACGTACTTACCCCCAAGTAGTTACTTATCAAGTACATACTTACCAAGTACTTTATTACCACGTACATAATTACCAAGTAGTACATACTTAACAACTACATACTCACCAACTATATACTTACCAAGTACATGCTCATCAAGTACGTACGTACCCACTTATTTTATTTCCAAATTTAAGAAAAATTAATTTTTGAGTTTGATACCTGCTAGTGGTAATTAATGAAATGTTATTTTTGGATTATTGGATCCGATATAGTAGTTTATTTTAGAATTTAACAAAAATTTATGTTTGAATTGTATTCCTGCATAGAGCAATTAATGTAATGTTATTTTTGGATTATTGAGTTCGATTCTTAGTCAGAGCACTTATTATTATAAATTTAATTTTTAATTTCACAAAATTTAATTTTTGGGTGATATTCCTACTTAGAACAATTAATGTGTTATTTTTCGGTTACCAAGTTCCCACGCGACTCAATTAATATTTAAAAAAAAGTTCCTGGGAATTGCATTCGTACGCATTCACTTGCATCCACTGTCTATCGTCTTACCTGAACGTTGTCTCCCGCTCGACTGATGTGTAACATTTTCGATGTCAACTGTTGAAGGTCGAGAAAGGTGGAGGGGGAATGCAGTTGTATGATGTAATCGGGTAATGACGTTATTGTGTATATTATGTAATCTTACAAATCCATACTTGCATAAACATGCAATGAATATTTACTATGTATACACATACATACACGAATAATTAACAACTGCACAATCACCAAAGTGGTATGTCCTCCAAACAAGACAGCCAGACTTCAACTGTCATATACAATTTCATTTGTTTCAGACTTTGTATTTATTATTATGGGTGGAAGGTATTACACTTGCACCGTGCTACCATTCACTATACACATTTTACCAAGTATGAACATTATACCTGCTCCCGAGGAACGACAGCTCACGACTGAAGCGTTACCATAAACATGTTGGCCATAGGATATTGCAAGCTAGAACACTTCCTTCTTTATTCCTGTCAAGTGAACATACTCTATCAGACAGACAATCGCATGTGCGGCTTCAACATGTACCAGCACGTTCAGACAGAATATTCCAAACGAATTACTCTGATAAACAATTCCATCGTGTAATAGCAGAACACATGCATTCACTTTCACTTATACCCCTGCACTCTGGAGGCTTGCTGGTAATCTAGGTAGCGTGCACCTTGGCACAGAGAGCCGACAAAACGGGAGCTCTAATGAACGGTGAATGGATTGCACAGAGCTCGATCCCCGAACAGAATATTTGAAAGTGTATTTATTTTTCGTTCCTAACCTTCGAACTCTGACATTTTCTAACATCTAACATCTTCTACACATTATTCCTTTCTACAATTTAATCAGTCATACACTTTAATATTTTCTATATTAATCTCGTGAACCTTAACATTTTCTTGGAGTTTAACAGTTTCTTGCAAATGTATTAATTTGATAAGTAAGCTTTATCTAATGTTTTGACTTGTTGCTATAACTCAATATGGTAGACTGTTTAACACACCCAAGCATGCCCATACATACACACACCAATCCACACCAATCCATACAACAATACACACACCTACAACCATACATACACACATACGCCGATACACACACAATTTCACCTATCCCCTGCAGAACTACCAGAGAAATTGGAGCGGCATAGGATGGAGAGTCAACAGGATAATAAATCTTAATATCGGGTAGGCGGAATGATAATGAATTCAAGTCCCGTTCAAGACACTTCCTTTTTATTTGCGCAATACGACTATATACACATCACCATATGAAAAACAGCCCTTGACTAACACTGTTGACATATACCAAAGGGTACTTGTTTCTGATCTGCACTCGACTAATTACTCATATGAGTTCGACTGTAATTTATTTCTCTCTCACTTCATTCAACCAATTACACATGCAATTTTTTACTCAATTTCGTTCGATCCATTGTTTTCTCATTGGCTGTTTGCTATTTCAATGCTTCTCATTGGTAAATTACCCACATTACTTCAACTGTCAGCAAACGTCCAAAACCTGCATTCGACTACCATGTTGAATTCGAAAATAATACAAATTAAAGAAATTATATTTAATTAGATTAATTATTTTAGCGCGCTCACACTTGCCTAATCCCACACAATTTAATAGTTAATTAAAATATACTACATATACATGTATGCATACACACATGCACACACACCTCCATGCATACTACTATGCATACATCCAAACATACATGCAAACACACACTTACCAAATACACATTTACTAACAACTTCACAAATACGAAGGTATACACTTGAATAATTAGCAACTACCCATAAGATACCGAAAGAGAACATGTCCACTCAACACAACACCTAACACACGACTGAAGATCGTTCGCATAATGAAACCGTATTTGTTTCTCACCTGCGTTCAACTACCACCAATGTTGTTCCAATTGGCTAATTACTCACACACATTCGACTGTCATCTTAGATTGATTTTATGTATAAAAGGATGGGAATTAATTTGAAAATAACTTAGTTCGAGCTTGGAACTCATCGATGTCGCTTCGCAGACGCCATCGCATGGGAACTGCAGCAACCGAGACTTTAACCCGACTACACGACGCCCGCTACAGAGAGACGTCAATGCAGCTGAAAACGAGTTGTTTACCATCCAGCCATCACATAACACAGGGCAATGCCTCAGAGTGACAGAGAACAACAAGGCTAGCCCTAGGCTCTACAGTGAAAACGAAAGTGAGACTTTCATCTGCCACTGACCACCCCATACATCAGGGAACCTGGATACAATGACGAGGAAACATTTTCGGAAAATGTGTTCCTGTTACCGGAACCTACTAGTACAGACTCAACACCATGTATAATATAGAAGACCATCACTTGCTACGACTATGTGCGTGTAAAACTACATTGTGTGCGCTATACTATTGCCTTTACAAATGAGTGTGGTGATATTTACAGCTCGATATACTTTGAAACATATAGTGAGAATGTACATTTCCATCTACAATGGTGCCAATCTTTCCATCACCTTTAAATCTTTACCAATCTTTACCAAATATGGTAGGTTAGGCTTCATCAGGAGAGTTGAGCACTCAACCATCAAGAGTAAAATATATGTACCAGTACAACAAAAAATGATTATTTTGCGAGACTATTTACACGCAAGTAGTATTTATGTATTAATTCAAGAAACATATAGGATAATTTTATATTTTTAATCGCGTATCAAGTAATTTAACCAGAGTATTGACATAATGAATATCCAAAAGCAAGTATTATATTCGCAATGAGCTGAAGCCAATTACCCATCGACTAATGAAACACAACGATCAAAGATGGAAGACAAGACTAGGATAGGAAACTTACACTCTGCTTCACATCATGTCAAGGACACTTATAAGTACTATTTACATATCGATTAACTCACATGAATAATTTCACTCCAACTATACATCTTACCATAGCCAAAGCTAACTTCCGACTAAAAAATATGATTGATATTGTACATAACTTATATGCATATCATATTGCAATGCACTACAAAATAATCACTTAAACAATATACCGTTGCATTACCTATTTCACTCTGTCTACATTATCTCTCTACCAAGCTATCACAGATCATCTAACAGCAAAGAACTACCTACCACCCATCACGCCATCAGTCTGTCACCTCTGGAAGGGAGAACAATGGACTCGCAGAATAGATGCAGGTGAGTGCTTTAACTAGGAAGGCTACACACATCACAAACTGCATAACAGTTATACGTAATTAAAGCATATCATAATTTTTTCTTCAAAAACTCGTACACTTTCGAAATGACAAATTCAACACAAGAATAAATTAAATTACTACTCTAAGTATCATAGATAAAATTCCATCACAAAATATGTCTTCTACCTAAAAAAAAAACATACCTTATACATCAAAAACATACATATATCTAAAAAAAACATACCTTAAGCCTCAAAAAATTTACATTACTGATATATGTTAAACAAGTAAACAATTTATAATTTCAACCTAATTTCCATTACATTTACCATTTACACAAGATTGTTCATAACATTTTCCCAATTAAGCTAACTAAAATATAAAACCTTGCTTCAACTGCAATCGACACCAAGTTTTTGTATTTGATTAGTTCGCGCCGACAAATGTATTGAATTGTAAAGGGCATTTTAACGTCACTCGGTTTTATGCTATAAGGCTTGACAGGGGGCGGCTTACAGACTAACTTATAACCTAACTTAAATTAACACCCATACTTTGCCCGGGTTTCGAGCCCAGAGCCTCCCGCTCCCCAGATCGGCGGCGCACTAATCGACTGCGCCACGGGAGGTCGGCCGCAGCGACAAAGTTAAAAAAGATATTCACTGAAACATTTCTACGTCAACCCTAACATTGATGTTCACATTCTATGCTTCAAATCCCGACGATGGTGAATATGCATATTCCGTTTTACTAAATGTATGTTAATATAAATGTAATGTCATGTAAATAACACCCAGGTCATCATATAGAATAGTTTTAAAAAAAATCATGAGAAACTGCGCACAGATCTCTACCGATTCTCCCGAGAGGCTAGATCTCTCGAACGGTAGACATGACTACGGCCAACCAACTTGTAAAGGAGATGAGAGCGAAACTAGTGTAACATTGTCGCTAGGGGTCATGTGTCAACGACAAGACATTTGTTCCCGACCACCCTACCAGATCACATTCACCTATTATGAGAGCCCGCGAGGGTATCCATACAACACATAGAACCCATAATTTTCCAATTTTACAGGCTCGCATCACCCAAGACTAGCTCTTTTTAACCCAAAATGACCGAAAATGACCCCAAAATTGACCCAAAATTGATACAAAACTACCCACAATGACCCAAAATTACCCTAATGACCCAAAATTACCCCTAATGACTCCAAAATATATACGCATGCACATGCACGCACACACAAATACAAACAGAATGAAGTAAATACATAAACCATCATTGCTTGACATTACTATGTTAAACCTAAACACACCAACCATTTACACTTTTCGTGAACATAGTAGCATACAAGGAAGATATTATATTTTTAAACTATGCCCGGGTTATTAAACATTATAAGAGTTATAATGCAGTACTTAAAAAAAAAATGTTTATGCAATACTCCTTATAAAAGTAAATCCATATACAACTCACATACAAGAAATAATCAATGTTTATATCTTATTCGGATACCATGCGAAGGTATCCGTATTCGGAAGTATGCAGGTTCGAACATTCTGCCATTACATATATCTTTACACACGCAAGATATTTCATTTAGTATAAATCATTCACTATAAGAAATAGGTATGTTAGAGGCATCTCATCTCCTACACACCATTCACTCATACATTTCACTTTAAAATTCGCATTATACTGTAATGGTTTGATGCATTCATTTATTTTTCAGACTTTTATTTAATAACTTCTTTATTTTAAATGTTCTGTTTGTTAAAGGTTCATTTACAGAAACAGAGAGCCCACCATTTCACCATATTATAAATTAAATATGTCGGTCAGCTTTCTCCTCTACCAATAATAATTTAATGACATATCATCCAACTATATAGCCCAAACCTACATCTACCCGTAGAAAATTGTTAAAAATAACTCATAATATATTGATGTCATATCATACTCGCTGCTAGATAAACAGAAAAAAATCCATTTCTACATATTCTTCCAGACAAAATATTCTAACTTATAATATTCAAAATTACCTGAACACTACCTACACCATATCATTTATACCAAACACTTCTTTTCATACCAGCCACGACAATAAATCAAACATAACCATTCCTATGAAATATTCCAGTGAATTACTTTATCATTTCACCATGTAATCGCAAAATACACACACATTCAAATATTAACAATACCCATACAGTATGCCATAGTCAATGATCCAACCTTAACGAAATCGCATTCCAATAGGCCATGCCACCAAACCAGCAATGGAAATGTTGCAATAGATAAAAAATTATAACCATCCATTCACAATTCCCATGCCATCAAACATTACCAGTAATATTAACATACTATAAAGACAAGATATATTAACCATCGAACCATTCGTTACCACTAGCACTACCAACGCACATTATGAACACATTAGTGAACCATTCGCTATCAATCACTCATACTATCAGAACATTCATATCAAGCACTCCAGTGAAAAATATTAAAAAACTAAATCCTTGAGAACTATATCATCATATCATACACGACTCCTGCTTCTAGTAAACCGTAGCAGTTTGGAAGTTAGTACTACTTTCAAACATTTGCTCCATGCTCACCATCAGATATTACTAAAAGAATTATAATAAAAATAGTGTTATTTTTGTTCATCTAATTCTAACATAAAATGTATATTTTATGATTAATGAATAGAAACAATAGCCTTTCATACACTTTATCTTTATTTCAAACAATTGTCAAAAATGTATATTATTACTTATATACACTCAAATATTTTCTGCTTTCAAAAGAAATATTTACTTTAATTTTATAATAAAAATCTTATCGTGAGCAGTCAAGGTATGTTTATTTGCATTTACAGCACTGCAATTAACACATATATATAGGTCTTGTACGAGATGCTGAACATACAGTTACTAGCTTCGTGTTGTATGGCGCTAGACCTAGTTGCGAAGTCTTACTGTAATACTTGCGCTCAATTCCTGATGAACGTCAGCCATTGCCTTTACACGTCTTGTTATGAGTGTATGTAGGATATCACTGCGAGTAAGCACAACATCGCACTTAGCACAGTGGAAAGGCTTGTATGATGGGCTGAGCACTCAATTGCTACTTTCATGTCAACGTGCATCATGTCTTTCAGTAAAAGTATTTCCACAATAGCACATTTGTACCATAATGTTTCTAGCGACTCTACGGAGATCCTTGCCGTCGATGACGGTATTACAGATGGTAAGACTTCAAACATTGATGTGGTCTTCATATTGTAACAGGACACGCTATTACTAGATGATTCTACTTGCGACGATCTACCTCCCATCACAACCGTCGAACAAGTGAAAACATTCATACAAGGCGCACGTTTATATACTGTTTTCACAACGATTGGTTTTATGTGTCACTCGAACTCAGTCAGCGAAAGAGAGCTTACTCAAGCGACAAACGAACTGCGAATGAGGCCATCTCGACTGCCTCAATGTCTCTGAGAATTGCCAGATGTGGGACTCGAACCTGCGCTCCCGTACAGGGAACCGGAGCTTAAATCCGGCATCTAAGAGACTCCTCGGCCAACCTGACAACTTCAGAAAAAGTTTTATTATTATAATGAAAAGAGTTAACATTGTCCTTGGATGAAGTCATAGGATATTAACCTTATTGTTCAAAATATACAGTTTAAAACAAAAAGAAACATAATATTTCGGAAATTTTAAAAATCAAGGCCAAAAGCGAGACCACTCTGAGAAAGCCCAAAGACTCGTTCGTCCCAGATGAAAACGTACAGTTAGAAAATTTATTTTATACATACTTATGTATATTCCTATCTTACATATTTATATACCTATACACACTTATATAATTGAAAAGAGTTTTATGTGTACATGTTTATATACATAATTATATATAAATGAATTTTATAATTCCATATTTATAGACACAATTATGTATAAAATAATTTTATATTTTCATATTTATATATGTACATATTTGTACATAATTATATAAATATGTAAGATAGGAATATACATAAGTATGTATACAATAAATGGTGAGCATTACAAATATTTTATGACTAAAGTAACATGCCGTGACTTCAAACATGGCAAAAATAATACTTTTTTTTAAAGATAGCTTCGTCTTATCAACTCTCTCTCTCTCTCTCTCTCTCTCAAGAGAGAGAGAGAGAGAGAAAGAGAGAGAGCTAGTCCTGATGCTGTCTAAACGAAAAAGTCTCCTCACATCCCTTCACGTTTACACTCACGAACTTACCATGAATTCTGGCGTAGCTGTGGCTATGTGACGCGGCCTTCGAAACAGAATCCGTTCATTGCTATTTTCAAACCAGTGGTGATTGCACCGAAAAATCTTTGTGGCTGTGCACCTTCCCCTACCAGATATTTTTTCTAAAATTTGACTGTGCGACAGGTTGCAAACAAGAGTGATGCAGGAACTGTCGCTTGAAATGATGGGCCTTTTCTCTGCTGTTACAAACTTAATGGGTGGACACAGCACAAGGCAGCAACAATGGAGGGTGTGAGTTACCGTACTCAGTCCTCCATTCTGCGCCTCTTGTTGTAGAAGCAGGAGCTTCGTGCAGCTGTGCTGAAGACGATTCCTCTGGTTAAAATTAGATCGCCACCTTTTTAGAATCACCGTCTTTCAGCGAGTCCAAGAAAAGCTTTGGTTCACAGAGGACTCTCGTAGGTTGAAATAAATTATCGTTTCTTTTGGTCTCATTATATACCTCTTGAAAGTGTTTTGAGCAGAGCAAACAGAACAAGACGAATATTAAGTAATCTGATATGGTGGCTACTCCTGGCAGAGTTCCAAAATGTCGATGTCTCATCTAGACGATCTCTGGCCCCGATTTCCCAGAATAATATGTACAGTTCAGCGTCCCATCAGAATTCTGTACATATTGCAGTGTGCCAAACTGAAGTGAGACTCGTTGCAACGCTCAATTTAAAACATTAATAAATAAAATGAGCCTTTCCAAACTTATTATTTATGGATTCAAGAGCTCAAAAAAACGAGTGATGTGGTACATTTTCAGTGTTGATCGGAAATATTTATTCCTTCCAAATTAACAACAACATTGACTCTGAAATACTTTATCCAAAGTGGAAATGATTTTAGGTATTAAATTTCACCCAACTGATCAATCTTCCAACTCAGAAACGGCTAATATGTCACACGATGCTCTAATATGTAAGATACATACCCAATCAGGTTTTTAGAGTACATATTTAAATTATTACTATAATTCTTCAAATTATTTGCTAGCTCTTTCCAAAACACCTTAATATTTGCACTGTCCGCAATTTACACATAATATTGTATTCGTCGTATATTCAGTCAATCACCTAAGAGCCAAGGAGAATAAAGCTTTTTAAGTTTTCTTTCCAAACAAAATGTTTGAATAATTACAATAAAATACTTTATTATACTTTTCTTCTACGGTCCTATTGTCTGAAAGCCTTTCACACACATCTACATGTCAGGGTTCTGTGTACACGACACGAACACAATGGAATATGAATAGGACTATAGGAATAAACACGTCCGAGTCCACATGCACATAATGTGTGTCTTATGGTTTCCATCGTATCTTGAACTAACCTAAACAACCATCTTGGCCCTACTTCCAAAAAAATGGAGAGGGTTTTTACTTTAACTTCAGCATAGAACTGACATTCAGTATGTTTGGAACCCCCGAGTCGCACTCAGGCGGGGTGATGACTGGCAAATTCGATCAGCGACTATCCCAGAAAAACCAGCGAGACAACTTTCACTAAATTTCAGCTGTTTGGCGATTACGGTTAATGTAAAAACCACATTCAGCTTGTTACAATTACCTCCGTCTTCATTAGCGCAAACACAGCTATATGCTGTTCACAGTAAAGTGAGCACTTTCGAAATCAACCTTGGAAAAATGCCACTGCCCCCGCCTGCATGTATTTCAACGGGCGCAATGACTGGTACGTGCCTGGTTAAGTTGGTAACGACGGAGAAAAAATAGTTCCAATTCTTAACGTTGAATTAAAAGTGCTAAGGAAACACTTGAGAATACTCAAATTAATTATTTTACTAATTTTACTTTTTTTATTTTTAATGCATGTAAGTGTAGAACGAATTAGCAAACTTATAATATATTTACTTTTCTGATAATTTCACAGTTCTACTAGACCGGCGCAGTTCTACTAGTCACCAGGCCCATAGCAATGCTAGTATGACATCCGGATGAAGAACACGGACTAGGCATACAAGTAGATCATGAGCATGGCTTACAAGAGTGCTCGCTTTACCTTGAACAGCCTTTACAAAGTGATATACCAGGTCAGTTCTCTAGAAATCAGTGCACGAGTACAGTACGGGTTACTGTAGATCATTAGAATCACAGTAATTCATTCAACTTGAATCTTCTACGAGACTAAATTTTTAAAAATTCATCTGGACCATGTAATTTACTCAACAAATAACTGCTGAACAAAAATAGAGCTCAAACTTGCTGGCATTGTGTCCAAGAGTGAAAGTGGACGAGTGAGAGTGTTTAGCAGAACATCTGGGCCAGGCTAGCTGTGCTATATAAGATGCTCTGTGTTGGGAGTTCCTACGGCGATTTTAGCGCCGGGGGTGTAGAACTATCGGAGGGACGAGCGATGACGCAGTGACCAGCAAGTATCATGTGGAGCATCGGGAGAGTAGAGTGAGACTGCTCGGTTGGGCTATGGGAAATTGGGACTTGAGTGGTACAGGCTGTTGACGGTAAAATGAGCACTTTTGAAAGCCCTGCTTAAGATCTACTTGTGTACACGTTGTGTCTTCCTCTGCCTTATGTACAATTAGCATTGCTGTGGGCCTCATTACTTTATTCATGCGTCGGTCAAGTGAAACCGTGTAATTATTAAGAAAGTAAATACTTTACGAACTTGCTAATTTATACACTTCAGTGCATTAAATAAAACATAAAGTGAAAGAATTAATTTTAAGGTATCACAAATGGTTACCTAACACTCTTTATTCGACGTTAAGATCTGGAACTACTTTCCACCCATCGTTACCAATTTTACTGGGCCAATGACACTTGGCGCGCCCATGAAAATATATGTCGGCAGGGGCAGTGACTTTTTTCTAAGGTAAATTTCTAAAGTGCCCACTTTATCGTGAACAGCCTTTGGTCATTTGGAATGATGGCAATAAACATTCTGATCAAACATGTGCAAATAATAAGTGATGGTTAGCGACTGCATCTATTATAATGGCAGTGTTAAATAATTTACATATAATTTAGATTGGCGTTCAATATTGCACACAGTGATAGATTGATAAGTGAAATAGTAGGAACTAACTGTCAGCAGTGCATATTTTTATAACATTCAAATGTCAAGTAAAAATTTAATGTAGTTATTTTTATTAAGACCTCCATCCCTCACGAACTCGGAGAAGCTCCATGCAGCTTATGACAATACGATACCTTCTTTCTTGTGCCAATACACGAAGTCTTTAACTAAGAAAAGTCACCCTTGTCTTAAAAAATATTCAAATTCGCCATTTCTTATATTAACATAAGCCGCTGGAAAGGCATGCTTTCCTATTCGAGAATGAGGAAATGACAGGTGTACGAGGTGCTCGGACAACCACGCTAAAACCCCGGATACTGAGCATACAGAATTTCCACTTGCGAGGTTATGGCATTCCTCGATTTGTTCCGTGCCATTGTTCTTACGGACCGGCTGACGTCGCCACAGCCCACAACTCACGCCGGAGCTGCCTTCCCCCTACACAATTTGAGGTTATGTCGCCAAGCGCGCGTGGTGCTATCTGCGGAGTGCAGCCGACACATCCACTCGACGACAGCGCTGCGCGGCGGAAGAGTCGCCAGATAGCCCCTCGTTGCCGGCGCCGGGTGACTCAGCAGAGAGACGCATTGCGCGTCCTGGAGAGAGTGCGGAGGGGGTAGTATAGAGCGTCGCGCGTTACATGCACTCCACCCTCCGCGAGATAGCAGCACGTGTCCTGCAGATAGCGACGCCGCCGTCGTCGGTTAATGAGACGGAAAAAATGGTTGTGGGGCGGGCGCGGGCGAAGATTTATTAGCCCTCCTCCCCGGGAACAATACTTGGGGCCGCGTCTTAGTGAAGCGAGGGCCGATGTCCTTTACCCATGCGCGCGTGCCACTGACGATCCGAGCAAATTGAGGACTCCCTTTCTCATTTCCCTTCCCCCACCCTCTCTCACTGGCTATGCTAATGGCGTGATGTCGTGTACATGAAGGGGATGGCGGCGAGGCCTGATTAGGTTCTGCATTTCTTCTTTTTTCACCTCTCCTCCGTTAGCTCAGAACCGAATTCACTGAACATACAACCATTTTTTTTTGCTGTGATACATAACTTACTTTTTATCCGTGCAATTTATAACGAAGATCGTACTTTCTAGTCAGGAACTAATTTCAAAAATATAATGGTAGGATTATCTTTTCCGAAAATGCAACTGTTATCTGCCTTACATGCACTAAGTAACTTTTTTTTATTTGCAAATAAGATTCATAAAATTATAGCCGAGAAATTATATTTTAAGGTGAGTTGACACTGCAATATCCCGTCCGGGAAAGTGTTTTAATGTTAAGACTTTCGTAAATATTTACTTGAGTTCACTCCCAGTGTGGTCAGCCATACATTTACGTGTATGGTTACATACTTATAGTGATTTACATATGTATTTAAAGACTTGCTATTGTAGGGTGTGCCGTGAACAATAAGCAACTTTGGGTTTCTAAAACTATAGCAAAATAACTGACAGTATTGTTATGCACACAGTTATACAGCGATTGCCTCACACAATAAGTGATGCTTGGTATTTCAGTAGTTATCTAAACTGCCATGCACACCATACTTTCTGTAAAAAATTTGACTTCAAATTTTGAAAAATGGGCAATTAGTTGCCTTAGTTTAGTGGTAAGGATACTCACAAAATAAAAGCTCATGCTTAAAGGAGGGATAGTACGTAATATCTGGGGGAAAAATAATTCAATAAACATGGCTCATTAATCATCACTTTCCCGAATCTCTGATAATAGTGGTGTCAGGAAGTAGAAAACGATGAAATGTTGCCATGCACCTCGTAAATTTTGTACTCAGAATCTTCTACGAAACTTACTGTAATTGCACTAAATATAATAATACGAATTTTACCCAAATATAAAAGATATTCATTTAACATATTTCAAAGTCTATGGACTTCATCGCCACACGCTGTTGTAATTAATTTAGGACCGCGGTAACAACCCACGAGTAGAAAGGAAAAATGCAAACTGGAACAACTGGATGCTGGTTGCAGAGCTGCCACGACGGCCATACTGGATGACGTCACGACGAAACCTCATGCTCTCATTCCACGCCAGTGGTGTCCATATTGTTTTTTTCCCCTTCGGAATTTCCCTTTTTCTATAATCCTAACCGCATGCTATACAAATCCATCTGCTTTTTAATTCTCTGTCATTCCACCTTGATTTATTCATGCTCTATCATTCCAATATGATTTCTTCATGCTCTTATCATTCCACCGTGGTTTTCTCATGCGTTAACATTCCTTCTTGAATCTCTCCCACCCCTCTTCTCTCCCTTGTATTCTACGTCCTCCATCTTGGATGTTCGAAGATCCCTCGTCGGAGTCTGCTGTAGGCAGCCATCTTTAATTCCTGTGTCCACCACCTGTTCAGCTGTAGCTGACATCTTTAATTTTCGCGCCCGCCACCAGAGTGTGTGTGCTGATCTCAAGTTCTACCATTCACCGCTAGGTGCACTGGTATCATTGCAGCCATCTTGTTTTGTTCCTCTCATCGCCTGCAGGGGTGCACTGGCATAGCACAGTTTAGTTCTGTTGGTGATTGCTAGGGGAGCAAGAATTTTCTTTAGTTGGTTGTTTCGGAATTCAAAAATGCCGGAGGAGCACGGGATCGTTCCAGCACCCCGCGAGTTGTCAGCTGAGCGACCTTACCATTAGACCACGAGGGCACCTAGAAAATTAGATATTGCCATCCCGTCACTCTGTGTGCTCAGTGTGCAAATCAATTGAGTGAATGCCAGGCAATTCTTCCTGTCATACAAATTTTTCCATAGCTCTTGTAAGTAAAGTTATTTTTCTGCCAGAGAACGTGATTTCCGTCTCTGAAGATGGAATATGGGATAAGTTTGTGCGGTTATCATTATTTTTCTGTTAAAAATCCGTTGCTAAATATAAATTGTGCCTATTGGATTTGTATTGTTTTGGAATATGTCTAACCAAATAAAATCATTATATATGGCTTATGAGAAATTTTAGTCTTTATAAATAATGTGCATGTTATGTTAAGTTTTTCAATAGTATGTCATAACATAGTGTTTATACCAAATCTCTTAAAGTGTCTAGCTCACTAAAAAAAAAGTTAGTACTTCCTCACCAAAAAGTTGAATTCGCATCCTGCTCGAGTCCGTAAATTAATTCGCTACTGAAAGGGTTTAAAATATGGGTACCTAATGTAAGACCAAAATTGATGTTTTCCCCGGGTGGTTTCCAAGAGCTCCGGTCCGCCCACTGACGTACGCCAATTTTAGCGGGCCAAAACGAAGGCACAGGGGCTGTTGTTTTTCCCTAAACTTAGGCCCATTTTGTCTAGTGATTTATAGCGTTCTTGCTAAAAGCATTTTAAACTGCGCCATAAAAATTTAATGAGATTTTTCGACAACGGCTTCACTGCCAGGCACGCATCGTAAATTTATTCTGCTGTTCGCCTTACACTCACGCTCGGTTTTTTTTTTCTCCCTTTGAAAAAACATTCGTTTATGGGAAGACTAGTTAGAGTTTATTTTTAATAATATCCGCACGTTGTTTGTTCAGTAGTGAATCTACAGCTACCAAGTGGAATGTTGTAGGTGATACCGTGGGTTTTCATTCTTGGTTTTAGTGTACTTTCCTATAAATACTACCGTAAACCCTATTTATATCAAATTTACCTTTTACTCGCTCACCTCCTAGAATGAGAAATTCATTTAAGCGTGTTTGGAATGGATATTTCTACAACAAAACAATCTTTTGTCTTTCTGAAAATATAAATGCATGTCGCGGAGCAAGGGCTATTGCCTAGCATTTTAATCCAATTGGGTGAGGTCTGCCAGGTTTATAATACGGAAATGCACCGAACTTCGCCTTGAGTGGGGTTGACAAAACATTAGCGAGAAATCTCCCGCTAGGATTTAACCTACGACCTCCCAAACGCTTTGCAAGCATGCTGCCAAGCGACAAATCCACACTCAGTCCAGTGGCGCTCTTTTTCCCTCAGCCTGTGATTAGAAGAAAAAGCCAAGTTCAGACACTATCCGATGGTCAACTCTAACGCTAGATTAGTACTCTGACGAGAACACCGTGAAATATTATAAACTAAAGGACCAGCTACACTAATCTTCGTCTCATCCTCATGTCCCCACTAATGGACCAGCTACACTAATCTTCGTCTCATCCTCCTGTCCCCACTAAAGGACCAGCTACACTAATCTTCGTCTCATCCTCATGTCCCCACTAATGGACCAGCTACACTAATCTTCGTCTCATCCTCATGTCCCCACTAAAGGACCAGCTACACTAATCTTCGTCTCATCCTCATGTCCCCACTAATGGACCAGCTACACTAATCTTCGTCTCATCCTCATGTCCCCACTAATGGTTCACCAACGGTAATACGATTCGACAAAATCAAGTGCTTGAATAGTAGGAAGGTAGGTAGTTGGGCTTAATGTCTCGTCGACAGCGAGGTCATTAGAGACGGTGCAAGTTGCACAGGGAGAGAGATTGGGGAAAGTATGGGAAGAAATCGGCCATAGCCTTTGATTTGGACCCATATCAGCATTCGCCTGGGGTGATTTCGGAAAACCATGGAAAACCGAAATCAGGATAGCCGGACCGGGAATCGAACCTTGGTTACCACTGCACCACCCAGTTTGGTGGTTAGTCACGTGCCATTTGTTCACGCCTGGTTTGTCACAACAGAACCTCGTTCCTACAAAAATAATTACGTGCTTAACTTTATTGTATTACAGTTGCATCACAACGCGGTTGGAAAAACGATGCTAACATTTTAAAGTACTTTTTTTTTTAAACAAACACTGGGCTAACCTCTGTCGAAGCCAAGTGTTTACGACCGTTTTAATGCAAAACAACCTTTCTATATTGCAGCACAAGGATGATTACCACGCATTGAAGTGGAGAGAAGAGGTTTGGGCGGCACTTAACAAAGTGGTCTTGAGAGCCGATGCGGGTGAAGCGAGGTGGAGATGGAGCAGCGTCGGAAAGCAAGGGCGGGGTAAACGGGAGATCCCCTAGAAAACCCGCCGAGTGGATTAATCATCCGGCTCGATTGCTTTGTGCGAAAATCCTGGAGTGACCCCGCCGGGATTAGAACCCGGTTCGCTTTGGTGGGAGGTGAGCTCTTTTGCTGCTATGACAACCGTGACCCCGGGTTACTATAGGCTGTTCACGGTAAAGTGAGCGCTTTTGAAAGTCCTCTCATTTGGAATAATAGTCAATAAATATATTTTGTTGCAGCCTTAGATGTTAATTTAAGCATACGGTGGAATATACACACTGTATTTATTACTTACACATCAATATTTATTTATAAAATTTGTTAAAGAATATAAAAAATGGCTGAAAGAAAAAATTAAGTAGGGCATCAAAAGTTCTCATTTTATCGTGAACAGCCTTTACGCAGCTAGTATGCGTATTCTGTCCTATATTCCTTCTATGGTATCAAATAAAAAAAATTCCTACTTATATATATATATATATATATATATATATATATATATATGTATATATGCATGCAAGTAACAGACACACTAGAGGCATAGTGTGGCAATATCCATCGAATGTGTCGAAAATATGATTACGTAACATTTTTTCATTACTTCCGCACTTTCCAAATAGCGCTAGGCTATATTAAATGAAGATTTTATGTGGGATTAATTAAATATTCCCGAATACTCTTTTCCTCTTTCCCCGCCAGATTCTAGCAGCCTTTTGAAACTGCGATTTGTAGTTTGTCTCGAGTCTCAACCTATAACCCCCCCCCCCCAACCTCCCCCCCAGCAACACCATCATCATCCCACATACACACACACACGCACGCACACAACGTCCGACGTCATCTTTACCAGACCTCTGTGGCATCAGAGGAAGAATTGCTGGCACGGGTTATGACTGCGGCTGATCTTGGACGTCCAGGTATTGGTGATCGTGTATACCAGAACATGGTACGTAGGTACCGTGTTTGTGTAAGACGTCGCTGGTCGTCACATCGAGCACTTCTTGTAAGTGGACCCAGAAGATAAAAACAACGTACAGGATGTTGCAGACGTGGGAGAGGTCAATATGTGATGTGGTGGTAGTTTGTTTGTCGCGGGGAAACGGTTCATGTGGAAACCTTAACCATCTTCGTCCCCACTACAAGCCCTTACAATGTGTAATGGGAATTTAGACACATCCTGTGTGTGTGTGTGTGTGTGTGTGTGTGTATGTGAGATAATGGTGGTGTTGCTGGGGGGGGGGGGGGGAGGGGGCTTATAGGTTGAGACTCGAGACAAACTACAAATCGCAGTTTCAAAAGGCTGCTAGAATCTGGCGGGGAAAGAGGAAAAGGGTATTCGGGAATATTTAATTAATCCCACATAAAATCTTCATTTAATATAGCCTAGCGCTATTTGGAAAATGTGGAAGTAATGGAAAAATTTTACGTAATCATATTTTCGACACATTCGATGGATATTGCCACACTATGCCTCTAGTGTGTCTGTTACTTGCATGCTTCATTTGGCGGAAAGAAGATAGAAATAAATTGGTAATGGTCCTGAACTTATTTACTTCTGTGCATTTCGTTTAGCTCTATTGCGAAAAAACTTTTCATTATTTTTAATTTGGCATCACCATTACTCACGTAGATTGCAGTTACTAACAGAAAAGTAGGTGCAAGGTACTTAAAAAAAGGACTAGTTCCGTAGAAGAGGTGTGTAGAGATGAGGACAATCGTTGGGGTTTCCCATTTAAGGAAACAACAGGATAATTTTATCCTGTTGCTAAAGGTCGTAAAAATTTGCTGAAATTAAGATCATGTTGCATAAGTTATTAAAGGTACTAAACTCCATGACACTAAAATAAGGGCCAACCTCCCCCGTGGCGCAGTCGGTTGGTGCGCCACCGATCTGGGGTGCGAATCCCGGGTAAGGCATGAGTGTTAATTTTAGTTAGGTTATAATTTAGTCTGTAAACCGTCCCCTGCTAAGCTTTCAAGCATAAAACCGGGGGACTTTAAAAATCCCTTTACATTAGAATACAATACAATACTAAAATTAAGGGGGGGGGGGAAGGAGTGGTACAGTGCTGTGTTGTACACCACCCAAAAACTGGGAAGGGGTGTACGATATACCCCTAAACCCCTCAACCCCTCACCCCCGTTCCTGCTGCCTTGCATTGCTGTAACTTGCCCATCAACACTAATTCAATAGTTAGTGTGAGTGAATATCTGTAAGCATGTGTACGCTTGTTTGCCAATTAGTAATTCTCAGTAAAACGTGAATCGAGTTACTCAACTGAGATTTTACCTGTCCTTGCATGGCATAAAACTATATCTTTGACAGAATCAACACGTCCTTTTGCATACTTGTTTTCGGGCAATTCAGTGACTGTTAGTGATCGTAATTTACACAGTTGAACACTAAAAAAACTGAAGATAGGAAAATCACCTACACCTACTACATAAGTGTATCTATATAGCGTCTTCTTTGAATACGTATTATGGCGACGTCAGTCTACATTGTCTGGTACAAGTATATCGTGGAAATACTTGCCATCACCTATGTAGGTACATCTTGCATATTTATTTTGCCAGGTGCTCAGGTCATGCCTGTAGATAAATACACCCACTATTATGAAATACAAAAATTAAGCTCTCATGTCTTAGAATTTTTCTTTAAAACGTATATATTTTTACAATTTTTCAAAGTCAGCGGGCTAAACCATTTTCGTTAAGGGATGGAGGTCTTAGTTATTTTTAAATAGTTAATTATAATTTTACCACAATATTTACAATAATCAAAGAGAGAAAAACTCTGGTCTTAATACCTCACCATAAATTGATTTATCTTGCTATTTACCATTTAAAAAAATCAATCAGTACAATTTACAACTACCTCAAAGAAATTAATGTAATTAAATAACAAAAGTTGGTCCCAAGAAACAGTGTACCAAAACTTTTGAATTACTTTACAAATTATATGTCTACATTTGATAGTTCCAATATTTACAATAAATTCCCTATCACATGTTCATATAGTCCCACCTCAGTTTAGTCCATGTCCCACCAGTCCACAATGTTCTAGAGTTCTCCTAGCGCCATCATGCACAGTAGTTTTCACTCGTCGGGTTTCGGCCAACTCTCGTCCGTTCACACCACAAACACCTCGACCGCCGTCGTCTCGCAATCGTCCGTCCTCTTCACCGATGTCCCGGTTATCGCACTAAGCCAGAAGGCTTCTACCACCACTCCTGACCCTGGGGCCGCTGCTATATTTATAGGACCGTGGGCCATCGCCTAAAAATTTCTCTGAATTCCACATTGCGTCGAGGCTCCTAGTTCCCAGAATATTCATGTATCTCCTCCCAAGTCGTCGGCTTCTCCAGCAGGGGAGGAGGAGGGGCTGTGACGCCAGCTAGGTCAGCTTTCAATCATTCCCCCTGGCAGCCGGCTGCCCGGAGCAGACCGCTTGGGTATAGAGGAGGATCGAGGTCGGTCAGCACAATCCCCCCCCCCCCCACCCCACCAACCCAACACGCACAGCGCCAGACGCGAAAGGCCGTGCGCTGAACAGTATTAAGGTGAAAAAAAAGACTGTTATTACGATATGAGCTTCCATAGCCCTACGAAAAATGTTTCTAACAAATGTTGCGAAATTTTGTTTGTGAATTCTTGCGTATACAGGAAGAAGAACAAAGGGTATTTGTTAGGAATTTTTCAACCACTATTAAAGCTCTAAGTTTTGGAATAAGATTTTTAAAATATGAACAGTGTCTCGCCCACATAAAGGAGGCGATATTAATTTCAAAACAAGAAAAAACTATATAGAGATGCTGAGAAAGATTTTTTGGCCGTAAGACATACACAGAATTCCCTCTGAATTGGCGAGTGCCTTTTGCGATCAAACTAGACATTTTTGTTAAAAAGATGATTTGTTGTTTAAATGAGCTCCTTTAGAAGCCCTACTGAGATTTTTTACGCGGCAGATCGTGTTTTCTTCCACAAAATGCACAAATTATCATGGACATCAACCTAATGATGTATAGGAGGCATATGGCTGTCGAGTGCCAGGTTCATGTGATGGTGTTCAGATAATGTATGTTCATAACATCAGACAAAATCCGCTCTGTAATAATGGCAGAGATCACCAAGTTGACCAGAAGCAGAAGCAGCTCCTTGCCAACTACACAAAGCTATTATATACGTGCATTTTCGTAATACGTTTTTGTGAATGGCATTTCAATTTATGCTACGACGTGTGGGGGGGGGGGGGGTTAGATATATATTCCTTGACTCTCCATGTTATTAAATGTGAAATATCGCCTCGGACACGCCATTGCAGAGCTGTGTCGTCAAATAAAACATGGTGCATGTCCGAAGTAATTTTTCATATAAACACCTACCCTTATTGCAAGAATTATTCAAAGAACACAGCCCCATTTTACGCCACTGATTCTGTCATCTATAAAACTAAAGAAACTAACTTAAACCGCCCTCAAATTAAACTTTACATTTGAAAATTTATTTCGTGATTAAACTGTCGGTAAAATACGTTGATAAGAACGATATTTACATAACAGGAAAACTAATTTTTTTACATCTTCTCTAACTGTGGCTCTTCAGCCCCTGTCACACTGTCAAATTTTTCCTTCAAACTGCTTCCAATAAGTCTGATCAAATAAAGTTGCACAGTTATGACGTCATTGAAACGTCATAAACGTCGCCATTTCTGTATGAGATGGCTTCGGTTTCCATCAAACGTTTGAAGATTGGACCGGTTCTAAAATTTCTTTGATATTTGACGGCCTCAGCCAATCAGAATCGTGCACGACAAAAATCCACGTCAAGAAATTTTAAAATGCTGAACAACTGCTGGAAACGAAGTTGTGTGCTATGAAGATAATTGATTTATGTTGGAGCTGCCTGGGCATGAATGCTATATTAAGTCAATATTGAACATAATATTATGAACTCAGAGGCATTAAATTTCATTGTGCAGGAAATGATTCTCTGATGAATAACATTTGAATTCATTAAATAAACGCAAGCAAATTACAAAATTCCTTGCATTTCTTCCTTTAATGGACTGCATGGAAAAACAAAAGAAATATCTTACTATAAAAATAATTTTTAAATAATAATTCAAATTTCCTTCTCCCAGTAAAAATATTTGACAGTGTGACACATTTTAAAAAACACATTCAACATTATTTGATAAAAATTTGTTGAAAGGAAAAATTTGACGGCCGTATTGTCTCTTCGAATTTTATTGCCAAATAAAGTTGGAGGCAAAAATTTGACATGTGTGACAGGAGCTTAACAAAGAAAACGCGCGAATAATTTTTGCTTGGCTAATGTTATGTACACAATTTAATCAGCCAAGCAGTGCAGTAAAATTGAACCTAACGACGACGTGAAAAATGTACTACCAGCAGCCGAATCTATTGTTTCTGGAGAGCACAGCAGGTGCGCTACAGCTTCGTCCGAATCGCGGGACACGTTACCCGGCACAGAACAGAAAAAAAAAAAAAACCCCGGAAAATATACGTACGGAAAATGGTAAATTGCAGCCGGCCGGGAAAGGTTAATAGTACACAAAACTGACGGATTAATTCCACGTCAGCGCCGCTAAATACGGCCGGTATTGTTCTTCGCCGGTCGTTATTACAGTCGCTGTTTATCATTTACCTGCCGATAAATTTAATCACGGCTGCAATAAAATGCGTGCTTTTTGGTAGGGGGAAGGGGGAGAGGGGGGGGGGGAATTCAGCGGTCGAGCTATATTTCAGGAGGGTGCGCGCAAATTTCTGCTGCGCTCCGGGGACTGCAGTGACAAGCGATGATTTAGCGTCGAAAGTTGGCCTGATCTCCGAATATTTACAACGTGCGAATATGTTTGGGAACTTGTAAAACTAGTCCACTGCCTCCTGCCCCCCTCCCCCCTGGGCCATAACCCCCTACCGGCCGCGCGACTGATTATCCCGGACCAATGTATTAACCGTATTAACTGTCACCTACCTCACGTACGCGCCGGGATTTGCACGGCCCCAGATTTATGCAACGTAACATCATGTTTTGTGGTGTTGTGGGCGGGGGTCGGGAAGGGCGACAGGATTTGCGAAACAGGTCCCGGAACACTGTCGCATAAAATACGCGGGAGGGATGGGCCCTGGGGTGAAGGGGGGTGTTCCCGGGAATTAGTTAATCCGAAATTTATTCGGCGTATTAATCCGCGGGCTACATGCGCCCCGCCCTTCACCCCCCTCCCGGTCGGATGATGCGAGGGGGTTTAAGCCACGCTGGGGGTCGTTCGGGGGGGGGGGGGTGATAGCGTGGGTTCGATTTCCCGACGGGGGGGGAGGGGGTGGATTTTCAAAAACCTGTCCCTGTGCTGGTTACGCTAAGTCTGCTGGGTAGTTAGTGCGTCCCCGGGGAGCTTCGTGGCACTGAACAGTGGGACGATTACACATGGTAGCGATTTAATTTGTACTGAAGACACACGAGTTTGGTTGCGCATCTGCAGTGAGAAACTATACACAAAGAAGTTACGGGAATCGGCTGACGCCACGCAAGATGACTGGGTAAGGAAACAATAGAAACCATAATAATGAAGTACAAACGCCAAGGTATAATAAACGTCAGGAGAACTATGGAAATATCGTATTAAATACATACGCGGAGGCGGAAACAAACATTTCTGCCTAAATTGTTCTCAGTCTCGGTTTCGTATACAAAGACAAAGTTCCCGGTGGAGCTGGCGCTAGCCTCAACAGACCTCCTCTCTAGGTGGCCGATACCTATTAAAGGGTCATACCTGGACCGTGCGGAGCAGCGCCGGAATGAAGGGGCGAGGGGAATGGGGATCTCATGTTTGGTATGATGATGTGTCACCTGCCTCATTGAAATTGAGGTGACTAAGCCTAACCTATCCTAACCGACCAGCGGCTTCGTCCGGCACGATTCACACATTCGAAGATCTGGGGGCGACCCCACCGGGAATTCGAACCCGGTTTGCCTAGGTGGGAGGCGAGTATTCTAACCACTACACCACCGCGACCTCTGTGGGGGATAGATAAACCAACTGTTTACAAGGCATGATTCTTGTAATGTCAGTATGATAGTTAATACAGTCACTTGAGAAACTTTCTCTGGGTCCATCGTGGGATGTGATACTTAACCCATCCCCCTCCATATCAGTTTTACAGTGTCAGTGAAGTTTTGTGGTAACCAGTTTATCATGCTTAACAATATGAGTACGAAGGATAATTCACAACCGAGATTTCGACCGAGTTTCAGATGTCTGCTTCATAAGTTTATAGCCGTATTTACAGTCGCTACTCAGATCTTTCATTGAGATCGGTATTTGGTGATACAGCTTTAAATGAGTTGAAACTCGCGCGATTTATAGTTAGATCTCGAGATGTACTTAGCTGTCATTAGTTTCAAGATTCTCTTCTCAAGTGATATGAGAATGGAGATACTCTGTTTTATATTTAATTACACACCCTCGTTAAAGGCTCTTTGAAGCAGAAATTTATGTTTCATTTTTACTGTCGATGCTTGCTTGTATGTCGCTGCGCTCGTCTGTTTCTTGTGTTTAGTTACATTTTTTTTCTCATATATTGGGGCGAACAACGGCATTTAAAAAAATTTGCATATAGTGAACAAATATATATTAATCATTCTACTTGTATAGGCTAATACAAAATCGTAATTGAGAAAAATGCCTGGTTCACATTTACGCCGAATAAACACAACGAAATGTTAGAACAGTCTTGTTTCCCAAAATCGCTGCACACAAAGAGCCGATTATTACATGAATTATCAACTTAAATTGACGTAAAAGTCTGGTTAAATTTCTTTTTTGATAATAAATGATGTGGATACTAATCAATGTTATTGAATACATTTGCAAATAAACGTGGTTTTAACGTTCATCGGTAGGTAACACTACACTACAAATGGATTTTAAAGAAATTAATCAAAAACTGTAAAAACATTACATTCGTTTAATTCAGAACATTGATATATGAAAATAATTAACAACCCGGCATTGTCGTAAAATATCCTTCCAACCTGCATAGTGGTGTGTCCAGACATCACGAGATTATTTTCTGGGAAGGGGTTAGGAGCTGCTATGAGGTATGAAAACTATCCCCGGGGATAATGCTCCAATTTAGACCTGCATAGTGCATTTTTATGTATATTGTTCTGCAAACAATATATTAAGTTAGAGTTTAATATGTTGCCAAATTTAGCATTTACTCATAGCTTTACTTTCCTTCTCTGAATCTCTATTAATCCGTAACTCTTAAATCCACTCCCACAGGCTCCTATCTCTCCTATAAATTATGTTCTTTATTTCAAGCAAGTATAAGGGGCTTCTGGCTGTGAGGGCATCGGTAGGGCTTCCAACCTTCAAGCTCTGGCCTGTCTGCCCTGCTTCCAACAAAACACAGGAAATTAACAAAATAATTACCGCTACGCATATTTGAAATGAAGTGTTGTAAATGCGAGAAAATTTGTATTCCGTCATAACAGTCGTTATCAGAGTAATCGTAAAAATCAAAACAATTATCACGCACAATACAAGGTAAATCCATTTTCGCATCTAACCAAATATTTGAACTACAACTTAAAACGGCGTATGGATTCGTATCTCGAAGTCCCGTACGGTCATCAATTGCGTAAAACAAGATTTTTTAGTTGTTCTTGCTAATATTTTCTGTTATTAGTAATAAGCGGCAGTCTCAAGAGTTGACAACTGAATCTAAAAAGTAGTTTGAAGATATATATTTGTGGAAACGCACTTAGCTGCCGAGAGGTGCTTCTGCGCGAGTCTCGAACATAATCTCAAGATGTTTAACAGCTGTTCCCAAAACTAGTTTCAAGTGCTGACACATGGCTAATAAAGGTTCTTACACAGTTGGAAAACTTTAACACTTGACTTTACGATTTTACTTTACGTTTGTTTTCCGACATGTTGTTTCTTATGGAGCTTGACACAATGGAACTGTCTTTACGATTCCGAAAAGTTACCATTTAAAGTCAAAGTCAAGCAGCCATTTTGCCAAGAATCTAACAGAGGTTATGTGGAAAGTGCGTGATATTACCGTAGGGCGATTTTAATCTCGGTATATTAAACAAAGCTCGTCTTAAATTAAATAAATGACAAATTAGTATAATGTGAAGAGGAAATATATGAATTGACATGTTTTAATCAAGTAAACAAATGAGTTTTTTTGTTTTGAAATAAACATAATTATTTACATTACAAGATACACATCTTTATGGAGCTCGTAGAACAGATGTTCAATTGTCTGAACTCTGACTTTACAATTGTATTGTGTGTTGGTAATTTCTATTGTGTAAGAAGGTAAATACGAATCATAGTCCTGGAGTTGCCGAACTGGAGTTGTTTCTCGTGTTTGTGGCAGACGGGATCGTCTAAGATTACGGTAACATTAGCCCATGCATAAAATAATCCATCGCTCCTACGCACAAGCAATTACGCGACTTAAAAAACAACTTATTCCGTATATTTATTGGTGCTAAGTTTGTCACAAAAAATTCAGCATGGTTTCCTATGCAAGTTTCGAGTATATTGGGCAAGTGAATGTTTCAAATAAATAATTCTAAACGTGTTGTTTGGCTGTGCTGGAAATGATGAAAGTCTCCAGTCACCGAGCTGTCTAGGTAGAATTTCTTTTCAACTTCCCTTTAAAACACGATGAAAATTAACCAACACATCGCCAGAGAAACATAGGAACTCTAAAACCCCGTTCACTATCGACTTGGCTTAAATAAACATTACTTATAAAGCATAAAAAGCTAAACCATCAGTCTACAATCGACGTTAACGTGAAAGGAAATAAACACCCTTGTCTCACCAATTAGGAGCAAAAGGACAGGAAATAATTTTTCCAGCACAAGAAATATTATACACATAAGTTTGCTACAGTAGTTTTTATGATGTTTCACAGTCTCATCTGCCAGCGTTTATAATTTGGCGTAATATGCTCAGAAATGACCAGCTTAACGCCAAGTCACGCAGATAGCACCAAGTATGGCACGCCAAATACTCGTTGTGGACGCTGCAATCTCGAATGTGTGTTTTTAGTTCTTTATGCTATGCATTTCATGTGCGCCATGTCGATTGTATACGGGGCCTGGCGATAGAACAAGAGGAGAAGTGAAAGGGTTGGAGCAAGACGAGGACACGACTAGCGAGGAACAGAGAGGGTGTGTGCGGATGCCCAAGGAGTTTGAAGACGGGGGGGGGGGGGCTGAAGACCCCCTCCCCCCTCATAGACTGCTTACACCCTTCGCTAGTCTCTCTCAAGTGGCCGCCGACAAGCCATCGAGCGGAAATGAGGGAGGGAGGGGGTGGAAGTTGGGGTGGTGGTGTAGGTGTTGGGGGTTTCTGGAGATTTTTAAGCGGGCGGGCCGAGAACGGGGTGATTCATGCCCGACCACCTGGCCGGGAGGCAGAAGGAAGTAGGACGTCGACAGAGGAGTCAGGCTGCAAGGCGCGCGCGCGCACACACACAAGGAAGCAGACTCCGTGTTCGGCGTCGCCGCACAGGGCTTGTGGGGTGGGGGAGAGGGTTTCGTTCCGCAATTAGCCGGGGGAACTACTCACTCCTAGGTTGTAGGGCACTTCTCGCCGACCAACACTCGACGTCCCTGCGACACTCCAAGAGGTCCGCCGCGCCCAGGTGCCTCCTCCAGAGCGCAATCTCCAGCTATCGAGGTTTTTTAAATTGCCCATGGGGAGACGAGAAACATGTCACACGATACGCGCGCTGCCACACACTCTCCACGCACAGCTGGCTGCCGAGGACCGCGAGCCGAGAAACAAAAGAAGTTCCGCCAGCTCTGTAAATATCTCCGATCGAGATTACGTGGAGGAGTTGTGAAATAAACCCATTCTGAGGAACACTGCAATTTTTGTATTGTTCTCGAGGGAGAGCATGAGTGGTGCATTGAAAAACTGTTTATTAAGCTCGTATCAATTCACAGGCACCAACGAAGAATTGAATTGGTTTTAAAGTTTCAGACCCTCTACGCTCTTGGGTGATAGACCACTGAATGATATTCTGGTAGACCGTGATTTGTAATCCGCTATTAATGAATACTCGAACGACAACCGAGGCAGCGATCCTTAGGAAACCCCGAGGCAGGCTCTTACAGAGGTCGATAGAGGCCTACACCATTCTAATTTTGAGGACCCTTTTCACCCACGAAAAAATAATAAATTAAAGCTAAGAGTTTACAAGTCACGTATATTTTGAATATTAACATTATAAACTGAGTACAACAATTTGTCACGATAACATTAACTAATTTATTTGTTTAAAAAATAATTGTTATTTTTTTTGAAATGCAAAGTTCATATCCAAAATGTGAGGTCCTCTATGAAGTAAGGGGTGCAGGCCAAATGGCCCTGCTGCCCTCTCCGCCTTTGATAGAGCCTGCATCGAAGATTGGTAGCCAACCCTCGAACGGATGAAAGGAGTCAACAACAGCAATGAAGAAGCACGACGGAATACAGCCGAAGATTGGTAGCCAACCCTCGAACGGATGAAAGGAGTCAACAACAACAATGAAGAAGCACGACGGAATACAGCCGAAGATTGGTAGCCAAGCCTCGAACGGATGAAAGGAGTCAACAACAACAATGAAGAAGCACGACGGAATACAGCCGAAGATTGGTAGCCAACCCTCGAACGGATGAAAGGAGTCAACAACAACAATGAAGAAGCACGACGGAATACAGCCGAAGATTGGTAGCCAAGCCTCGAACGGATGAAAGGAGTCAACAACAACAATGAAGAAGTACGACGGAATACAGCCGAAGATTGGTAGCCAAGCCTCGAACGGATGAAAGGAGTCAACAACAACAATGAAGAAGCACGACGGAATACAGCCGAAGATTGGTAGCCAAGCCTCGAACGGATGAAAGGAGTCAACAACAACAATGAAGAAGCACGACGGAATACAGCCGAAGATTGGTAGCCAAGCCTCGAACGGATGAAAGGAGTCAACAACAACAATGAAGAAGCACGACGGAATACAGCCGAAGATTGGTAGCCAAACCTCGAACGGATGAAAGGAGTCAACAACAGCAATGAAGAAGTACGACGGAATACAGCCGAAGATTGGTAGCCAAGCCTCGAACGGATGAAAGGAGTCAACAACAACAATGAAGAAGTACGACGGAATACAGCCGAAGATTGGTAGCCAAACCTCGAACGGATGAAAGGAGTCAACAACAACAATGAAGAAGCACGACGGAATACAGCCGAAGATTGGTAGCCAAGCCTCGAACGGATGAAAGGAGTCAACAACAACAATGAAGAAGCACGACGGAATACAGCCGAAGATTGGTAGCCAAACCTCGAACGGATGAAAGGAGTCAACAACAACAATGAAGAAGTACGACGGAATACAGCCGAAGCTGCCGAAATATCAGAAGTAAGCGTACTCATAATCCTAAGTATCTAACCAACCAACCAACCATTGGCAATATCTGTATTATGCGGAAACTGCGAACTACGATACGCCTAGTTTCGAACCGATTCGCAGAAGCATGGGGACGATGCGCTAGCGACCGAATTCGTCAAAAATTTAGAAACTTCCCAGAATCTAGGAATAAAGACAGTTCGTGATAATACATCGGTACACATGCTAGGGCTAGGAATCATACATATGTCCTATTTGTCTCTTTACAATTAAAAAAAAGCCTACAAGGTTTGCTTTTTTTGATGAGATTTTTGTTATTATTTCCACTATTCACATCTTACATTGTTTTTTTAATGGCCTTTTGTGTATCTGTGATATTGAGACATATTCAAAAATTGTGTGTGAGAATAATCTGTTGAATAACTCTTAAAATGTTTTGTACTTTTACAAGAGTAATCCTTGCCAAGAAAATCCTTTGTACAACTACAAACAGTTTTCTTGTAAAATCTGGAAAACATGTACTTGTAATATTATAAATGATAGCCTGGTATTACAACTTATATAATTGAAAAGTGTACATAAATTTTTTTCTAGAAAACAATTGTGATGAATCAATAATAGAGAGTAAATTAAAAAAATTCAAAATATAATTTACGAAGAAGTTACATTTTGCCAGCATGGGGACTAGATTCAATACCCTCTTGAGTTATCAGACTGGACACCATCGACCAGCCAGTCTCTCACACTCGCTCCCTGTAGAAAGTGCGTATTTCCCCTTGTCCAGCTGAACTCTTCTCAACATTCCGTATCGTATTCCTCCCCTACCAAGGTTTGCTCCCACCCCTACACAGCTGCCTACTGCCGACCCCCTCCCCCCCCATGGTGTGGGATATCCCCCTCCAAGCTTGCAGTCTACCTACTGACAGCCTTCCGCATGTCTGCTCCTGGCGGTCGCTCTTCAGGGAAGTGTTGTCAACGAACCTGTTAGCTATCTTACAATCCTTCCGGCATTCTTCGCAATTCACATGCTCGTTCGTTCTTATTACATTCGAGTAAGGTATGTTACATGAACATGTTCATATCTTTGAACATTTTTGAACACCTCGCTTGCTATATTACTATCGATCACTAGTGTGTAATATAAAACTACACACGTTTTGTCCCGTCTGATGGCATGGGCGCGAATGGCACATCACATACAAAGAAGTCACCATGGCTGTAACACGTGCCGTGGCAGAGGAGCTTCTGCCCCCATTCAAACAATAAATAAAAAGCACTGAATATGAAACACTGAAACAATTTCAGATAGAAAGATAGTAATGTAAAAAAAAATATGGTTTAGATATTAGAATATGAACACACAATACGGAGCCAAAAATATAAAGAGGGCATGGTACCTCCCTCTCTCATAATAAATCCGGGCTACGCCCACGGCGCAGACTGCTTCACCTACGGAGCACAAACAAAGAAGACAAGTAGAAGTGTATACTACATACACTATAATACTGTATGCTACTGCAGACAGTATATAACGGCATTCTACTGCAGACAGTGTAAGCTTTTGTGTAGCTGTTTCCAGCTCGTCTTCCCTGAGAGAAAATAAAAAGCCACCCCTCGTCTGAGCTGCCATAGTAATTTCAAATATATTATTATCACTCCATCTTTTTGCTTATGCTGCTGTATTCAGTTTTCTAATTAAAAGTATTGTTCTGTGAGAAATCTTTTGAAACTGTGTGTTAGCCATTATTTTTAGGGAAGTGGCAAAGAATTAAATAAACACAGTAGTATTTTTTTTTTTTTTTTTATAATATATTGGTACAAGAACATTTGAAACAACAACAACACAACAACAACAACAACAACAACAACAACAACAAAAACGCTAACTTATATTCATATGCCAGTCGTAAATCCTGTATTTTCTTACTTTCCTTTGGCTGTTTATTGAATTTCGGAAGTAATTAATGTGACTATGGCAGCAGCATCTTCAAACTCCAGCTTACTCAATGTTAAGCGCATTCCTTTTTGTTCCTGCATTTATAAAATGTTGTAGTATTAAAAATTTATTGTTTAGCCTATTAGTTGCCTAATATTAACTATGTGGCACATATTAATTGTAAACTGAAATGTTTGGATTGGTATTTACAATTTTACAAAATATATTTAGGGTAATGTTTTAAATTTAAAGTTTTCCCACAAACTAGAATAATAAATAATTATAATGACATAAATTTATTATTCAACCTCAGAAATGATTTTATCCAAGTATAAAATAGGTACGTTCGATGTACATAACAAAATTTGTGATTTTGACTTAGTTTCATTTTGTACCAAATATCAGCCATTTTATTTTATTGTATTACATTAAGTACTTTCAGTATAACATGGAAACTTAGTCAATCCTTCAATTGTTTTGTTTGGCGGTAGAATAATGATAAGAATATAAATAATTTATCATAAAGAAGTAAAACATAATTTAAAATACTGAGTACGTGAAAAGCGAAATCACAGTGGTTATGACATAAAAATGCTGTAAATATAATATTAGGTAAAACGTGATTTTCATGTGATGCCTAATTCGAGTAAAATAAATTTCACTCATCCAAATTCTCATAGTCAATTCATGGTATGTTCGCATTTTTTGGACCGACCCTTTGAAAAAACATCCCACGAATAACATGTTGGCTGGATAATTAAATAATAATCGTGAAACCTTTACTGCTGTTTACTTCATAGTACAGTAATATAAGTAAATAAAGTATGAACATATTTTCAGTAATTCTCGTAGTTCCCATTATTTTTTAAAGATAAGGAGTCAATTCAGTTTTTCTTTTTAAATTATTAAATGATCTCTATAAATTCCCGGTATCTTTATCGCGCCTTACAAGTGTTTCCTTTTTTTGTCAGAATTTCCTCTTAACAGTTGGACTCCAGTTAAATATGCAGCTATTCAAATCCTTTGGTCTGTATTTCGCACTAAGCAATTTATAAACCCAGGAAGCAACTGTGTGTGAGCATCATGTACCTAAAGCAAGTTGATTTGATTTGTACGTGTTTCCACAAAGCGGCTTTTGTAGGCTATCATGCCATAAAATGCTAACCAAGCCGCGCTAAATCACGTAAGTGTCTTCGATATACAGTATAAATGGCAAGGAAAACAGTAGCTGGATATTATGTCGCGGAGCTTTGTCTAATAACCAAAAGGTTTAACTTTGGTTCCACAATTATTATTTTACAAAAAGAAAGAAGTTATTTTAAAACTGTTACAGCTTAATGACAGTTCATTAGACGTAATTAATTGACGTTGGCCTATTCTGTTTTTGGATTTTGATGTGTTTATGCTCGTCCGCATGAAAGTGAAGTAACTACGAATTTTTTACCTGGAAAGAGTTCCATGTCCGGAAAAGCACTTTATTAAGTATTTGAAACTCTTAGGTTTTATTTGTGTGTGTACAGTAGGCCACTACGTCGTGTACGCGGAGAAAATTTTCGGAGAGAGCGACAGGGAGAAAAGAAAAAGTTTTGGGGGGGGGGGGGCAAGCAGAAGTTATCGGTACGATACCAGAGAGCGTCATTTCTGGCACTGCTTCTATAACGTGCATATAACTTAAGTTAACGACTTTATTCTAGTCTATGGTTTCTTACTGGCTTCCATTAAAAATGAGACAGTGTTGTACCAAATGTGTCTTTGTTGGACTCCCTCACCTATCTAGCTATATTAAAAAAAAAAAAGGAAACGCGCAAATAATTGACATGGCAGCTGCTCATTTTACTGTTCAGCAAAACTGTAATTTAAGTACATACATACATATATACACATACTCGTATACATATATACACATACATACAGGCCGCTCCCGGTAAAGTGAGCACTTTTGAAGCCCTAGTTATTTTTTTCTTTCAACCAATTTAAATACTTCCACCCATTGTTAATGTAAACCCTGCCATGGGAGTAATAAACACAGTGTATAGATTCACCATAACCAGAACCAAAAGTCCGAGGCCACAATGAAATGCATTTATTGGTCATTATGTCTGATGAAACTAGCTTCAAAAAGAGCTCACTTTACAGTGAACGGCATATATATACAAAAATATATATATTCATTCTACGTTGATTAAAGTTCTATTTATTGTTTCAAGTGAAATTACCTTATAAACTTAACAACATATTTCAATTTTTGGGCGTACGAACATGTGAAACGTGCGACTGACAGATTTCAGAGCTATTATATGAAATATTTTCATGCGAGGGACGACCGGAACAGCATATTTTGGGGACAGGTGGCTGTGTGAAAATTGCATTGTGTCTTTTAGTATTTACAGCACTAAGCCCGAGTGTATAGTCCACCCCCCACTGGAACAGACTTATGAACCTTTGAAAAAAAAAAAAAAAAAAAACCCTAGCCATTAGCTGCATGCATAGCTAGTAAAAAAACAGTTGCATGTTCTGGTGCGGGTACAGCGCCCGCGCCAGAACCCAACATTTAGTTTTACTAGATATGCATGCAGCTAATTGCTAGGGTGTTTTTCAAAGGTTCACAAGTCTGTTCCAGTGGGGGGTTCCAGTAGGACCATGGTAATGTTAAAGTTTCTCTGTCGTTGAGAAATGTAATTGTTTCAGTAGTGTCATTTACGAGCATACTTGAACACCACAAGAAGACAACAAGAAAAAATTAAATATGCAAAAAATATTTTTACTGTTTCTGCATTGAATATTCATTACCGAGGAACTTTTCAATTTATTAAAACAATTTACTACAGTAACATTAAATCAGTATTCTTTTGAACGACAGTCCACTAATAAAAGGCGAGTTCGTGTGTTCTATCACGTCACGCAACTTTCGTTGTAAATAAGGGGTTTTATAGCAAAATGTTACCTAAGTGAATGAGTTAATAATGTAAAGTTAAAATTAAATAGCTAAATAGTTTATCATTACTTACGGAATTAGATGGCGCACTACATTAAAACATATCGCTGTTGATATTACTTTATTGTTGTTTAGCTGCAAAATATGACAATGAGAGCGGATGTATTTACTTTCCATGTGAGTTCACAGGAATTTGACATCTATTGTGACCAGCGTAACTGTGTGTAAAAAGCAGCTGCTCCCTTTTTAAATGGACTGCATCAGGATATAGGTTGTTACTGCTCTGGTGTTGTGTTGCTTATGGAACGGGAAAATTAATTCGGTCCCAAATTTAATGTTTACAGTGGAATTTTTAGGTGGTAATTACAGCACTTCTTTATTAGATTATGCACCAAAACGTATATGCTATTTTCTGGGAAAGTTTTGAGTGTGAAATTGTATAACAATAATTTGTCACCGAACACAAGCACCTCGTATTTATTTGAAACTTCCTTCTTGGCCGTGTAGTGATAGACCACCACAGACTCAAGTTCACAGATTGTTTACATTTCTGACCTCTGTTTACACTTACGTAACGTGTATATATTTTGATTGAAATGTTTTATTAATATAGCCGTTTTGACTAAATAGTGCCCAAAGCTATATGACGATTTAAATAAATAATTATTTTTCCATCTCTCAAATGACTAAGTGTATAGAGATGTCGTTTACTTTAATGCTAGTAGTGTTTACTACAGATCAATTATTACTATTTTTTCTTCTCTCTCTTTATTGCACAAACTTTTCATCAGTTCTTATTCATGTGGAATATCTGAGCGATGTGAACTTTATTATTCCTAGTCGACAATTTCTGGCTAAGTTAGACGCACGGGGTAAACTGTTACCTGAAGTTACGGTTACCATAGCAACCCCGAGTGACGTCATTAAAATTTCCGTTTCTGGTGGCTAGCGTGGGCGTAGACCCGGGAAGAAGAACTCTCCTGGCACGTCTACCTAAATTAGGGTTTTCTGGCGTAGGGAGTGATGCCAATAACAGTTGATTGTAATTAGGGCAGGTTAAGAAGAGGCCCGTTTGATATTCTCTATATTTTGAGTGATCGGCGAGAAACTGACGCCTTCGCCATGGACGGACGTAAGACCTAAGCTGTTTAACTTACTCTTCAGTAAACCCATCTACTCATCTGTATTTTAATTAATTTGTTTGCTACGTATTTGGAATCGATCTAGACTGTTATTTTGTGTGCAGCTTTAAAACGTGAACCACCAAAAGTTCCCTGCAATAATGCGCGCCTGCGCCCTCTTCTCAATAGCGGCGCGGGTTCCTATCCATTAAACTGCTTCTGAGACCACTAAAAAATTATTTAATTATGCTGGCGCCGGGAACTGGCCAGATTCAATCCCGTCGGAATTTAAATCGTGGCTGCCTTACTCAAAAAGTCCTACCAGAAGCCTTATTTCAGGAAATTACGTATCGCGATACCACAAAAACCAGAACTAACTTCCGGAAAAAAACCTGAAAACCACAAAACGATCAACACAAGAAAAATAGACCACAATTAAAATAAAACTGAACAAATGTTAATCACACCAGAAAAAAAAATGAAAACAAATTACAACACAAACATTTTCTTTAAAAAACACAATTTAAATTTGAAGGAAAAAATGTCTGGAAATCCTGTACCTAGAAAATGGATGGGTGGTTTACAATTACTATGAAGGATAATGTTAATACAAATGAATATAATTACTTGGGTAGATAAAAGAAATTATGTTAAAAATAAAACATTGCAAGAAAATTGAAAACAAAATAAAATTTTCAATCAACATTTACTTTAAACATAATCTTTACTGGAAAATTATAGTTATAATGGACTTGTTATAAATGGCTTTGTGTAAGTAATTTAAGCAAGTAAAATGCATAATGAAGTATAAAGTTAAGTTATTTTTATGTTATAATAATAAACCGAATAGTAGTACACCAAAAACACTATTACTGACAATATTCAAAGAAAACTATGAAATCTAAACAAACATGTTTGGCGTAAAAGCATTTACATAAATACTATTTACTCGTGGCCTTAAATATTTCTCCTTATTAAAGAAATTTAGCTCCTAGAAAATAGTAAATAATAATTCAACCTACTGAGGTAAATATGAAAACAAATTTCATTAGCTAGAAATGAAATTAAAAATTACCCTACACATAATCTGTCGAATTTATTCGCTGGTACTTTGTTACAACGTAAAGCAACTGGTATTAATGACATAGCTCTGAAAATGTGTCAATGATTTTTGCGTCAGCATCATCTTCCCGAACATAACACAGATATGACAGCAACTCATCACCTTATCCAGCACTTTAGCAATGTAAGGATTTGCCATTCACTTACTCTTACATTGCTCACAATTTCTTTCAGAAGTTAGTGAATATACATGAAATGGACTACCTCCAATAACTTCGATACATTCATGTGTGTAATTACACATGCTGTGGGTTTACAAACACTGGGAACCACATGGCATTTGTTTGCAAAAGTGGGGTCATCACTGACAGAACAGCTGTGGCGGAAGAATACAAAATGTTTTAGAACTTCTTTCGTAGAAATGTCAAACTTTGGTAAAATTATATGAAATGGACTCTACCATTGGTATGAAAGGAATAACAAAGGGAAAGGTCAGATATTGCATATAAGCTATCATATGTCTGATGAAAACAGCATTTCGTAAGGCACATTTCTGTTCGGGTTCTACGGCACATAAGCACGCCAGTATCACGGACGCGTAAACGCATTGCCTAAACGTATTGCGGACTGGGAAAAACAAGACGTTTCAAGTTGATTTACAATGAACAGTACGAGTTCACGAAAGCTTATGTACAAAAGTAACAGGATAATCATGTCAACTCCAAACTATTGTGCGTACGTAAATCCGTACAGTAAACTGAAATCAAGTATTTGGTATGATACATGTTCGTTACCATCGTATCTTATAATAAAAACCGGGGTACTTTAAAATACGATAGGGCCATAACTAATTCTACGATTTACTATGTGTCTGATAACAATGTCGTTCATATAAAATGGTTAAACTAAGTGCATGAACTTTCTGCCATAGGCATCTGTAACAATATACGGAATGTTGATCCAAACTGGCCATAGCACTTCGGCTCGAATATAAATTAAAAATAATACTACTGTAACTAACACAAGGCTGTAGCTGTAGTTGTAGCTGTAGTAGTTTCATTTCACTTTTAATTGCTGCAACATCACAAATAATTGCACTTATATAATTGTAGAACTGAATTTCGTTCAGATGTATCCGCTTGTTTTGCTTACGGGTTTCGTGTTTGTTTATTTAAAACTTCGCATATGTCAGAAAGCCCGTGAGAAAATTAATGCTGTAGATCACAACACGCTAATATTTCCTAAATAAATTAATAAATTTTACGTTCGTTTTGGCAGTCTGGAATCATGTAATAAAATATTTCTCTCCCTTTCTCGTCTTTTAGATTTTGCTAGTCACGAACACTTTTATTTGACGCGGGTATTTTTTTTTAATACATTTTCACAGCCTCGTATTTCTGGGTCTGGTTATATAAACAATTTTAGAAACAGCAGGTGGGCGCCGTTTCTTTTCTTGCGTTTGGCACTGAGATTCAGTATCGGTTTCACTTTTCCCTTCCTGCTAAATCTGGACGAATGATGCATTTTGAACTTTCACTTCACCAGTAGCTTATCATTCGTCACAGCACAGTTCCGGACAACACAGCAGTTTGTAAGGATAGCTAGCGGAAGGTTGACGAGCCTGTTTGTGTGTGATGTGTTGTTGGGTGGGGGGGGGGGGGGCGTTGAAGGAAGGGGTGGTGCACCAGGTGGTAGCAGAGTCCTCCTCGAGTCGGGGGTGGTTGGGGGAGCCGTACCTCGGTGCTGCCTCCTGGAGGAAGACTGCTGAACAACACTGCCGCGAATGCAGTAACTGCTTGACATATTTTGATGGGCTCAGATTTATTGACAATGTTGGTTATTATTATATAGAAGAATCGTTGATTAAGTTTTATTTTTCAAAATAAGTAATTACACAAACGATAAAATCAGTAAATAGGCCAAAATAATTGTCTTAAAATTAAAAAAAAAAAGATATATTTTACAACTCCACGATACTGAAATTAACATATCATGAAGAAAAAGACGCATTTTAAAAATAAAACTTCTTAAGAAGTTGAGATTCGTTTAAAATTACGAAAAAGGGTTCGTTCAATTTTTTTTAATGCAGAATTCTACAAAATGAAGTTTTGCAAATTTCAAAACAATTATTTTTTGCTTATTTACTGATTTTGTGAGTTTTATACTTTGCAATCCTACTTTGCATCATAAAACCGCCAACAACCATTTATACGGAAGCTATACATTGACTCAACTATATTGTATAAACTATTTTCTTAATTCAAACGAATGGTTCATAAAATAACTCCCGTCGAAGTATATTGCGTAGTTCAAAATACGTTCTTGGTTTTATGTTTCACTAATTCGTTGACTTCAAGACCTTTCCATAGGTCTTAGGTTTAATACGTACGCAGTCTCACGGTTAACCAACCGAAACGCATAAAATCCCGATCAATAATAATTTTTGTTCTTACACCAAGATTAGCAAAATAGGTTTTCAGTTGTGCCGGTATGCTTTCAGTTCGCAGGTCGGAGAACGCTACAATAAACTGAGGTAAAGGCTGTTCATGATAAATTGAGCACTCTAGAAATGAACCTTAGAAAAAAGTTACTGCCCCTGTATGCATATATTTTAATGGGCGCACTGAGTGACAATCACCCGATAAAGTTGGTAACGGTGGATGGAAAGTAGTTCCATATCATAACATCGAGTAAAAAGTGTTAGGTAACCATTTGTGATAACTTAAATTTAACTCTTTCACTTTGTTTTTTAATGCATCGAAGTGTAAAAATGAGCAGATTGGTAAAATATTTACTTTCTTGATAATTTCGCGGATTCATTTGACAGACGTATGAATAAAGTGATGAAGCCCATAGCAATGTTAATTTTACATAAAGCGGAGGAATACACAACGTGCATTCAACAAGATCTTTAGCAGGGCTTTCAAAAGTGCTCATTTTACCGTGAACAGCATATAAGTGACTGTTTACACGCCTGCCTTACGTACGCGGCAAAATTCCTGCTAGCGCCCGACAATTCTGATGCATTGTCAGCGGGCAGAATGAACGGAGTTGAATACTGGGATGGGTGGGGGTATGAAAGGCCGGAGAGGGGGGGGGGGGAGTGGGCGGGGTAGCAGCGAGTGTTGCCGGGCGTGTGGGGCACATGTCATCGGCAGCAAACAATCAATCATAGACACGCGTGGCGCTATTCCCCCCCCCCCCCCCAAGCCTCTATGTCCGTGTTGCGTGGCGCGACAATGGGAGGAGCAAGTTGGCCGGCCCAGATATCATTACTGCATTTCAACTGTTGCAAGCTGGATTTGCGAGGTCAATCGCGACGCTCATCCGTCCCTTCCCCCTCCTCCCTTTTCCTTCATCATCACCCCTCGCCAAGGGCCAGTTAAATTGCTGCGGGGGTTTGGCTGGTGGTGGAATTATTGGGAATTAATATTTCGTCTGCCGGCTGCCGTATCGAACACTGGATCGCATTACAAAGCTGGAAACACTTCGGCTCATCCTGCCACTTTTTTTTTTTTTTTAAGTTATTCTCTGTCAGCTATTAATGTTAATGGTTTATCGTTATGGTGGAAGTTCGGGAACAGTAAATTACGTAACGCCATTACTCCAGGAAAGCAATGTGCGCCTGGATTGTTTTATGCTCGGAACTGTATGTAAGCTCCTGTGATTCCCAGTCATGCTATTACTTCAATTAATTTTCATACGTAGAATGCATATTTAATTCTGAAACTTTAGCTCTAGCTTATCTCGCAGTATTACAAGTCATCACTTTGGGAATTTTTTTCAATATAGCCTTCCCATTCCGGCATGCCTTAATAATCACAATCGTATACTTCCGAAACCTCTTCAAGCAACTATGTTCCCGGCAGTGGATACGGCTGGGGAGTAAGGCGACAAGTTTTGTACACTTGAGCAAGGTGATTAAATAATCTGCCTTGAAAACTTACTTAAATGCCCAGGAGTACGCTGAAAAAAAAAAAATTGTGGCGGCCACAAAAACATTTTAGTGGCCACTAAAAGCTTCTTTTGTGGCAGCTACAAAATCTTTTGTGTACGCCGCAAAAAATTTGGCAGGGTGAATACCAATAGAACGTTTTTGTGGCCGCCACAAAACGTCTCGTCGACAGCGAGGTCATTAGAGATGGTAAGGCACCATTAGGCCGTGTCTACATTCGGCTGTTCCTGAGGACTTGTACGTGTCCGAAATTCGGCGTCAAGTGACGTCACATTGACGCAGTCCGAATATGGTCTACAAATGCGTTGTCCGAAGTGAGCGTTCAGATCTAGCACTAGATCGCACTAAAATAGGTATCTTCTTTGTTGTTACCCCGTGATGTTTAAATCTGCTGTATTATTGATTATTTAATGGTTACGAAAGGATTGATTTGAACATTTATTTGTAATAAACGCCTTAATGGTTTTATTTTTATTAAGTTCGCCAACCGACATCGAAATTTTATTTTTAAACCTACGTTTTAAAAGTTTTCGTTTTCAAATATAATTGTTCAGACCGAACGAAGACATCCCTAATTATTTATGACCATTTCATCGTATTTTTTTTGAGAAAGCCCATCTTGCACCTCCATTATTTACATAAATAACGCTAACATTTCACGATTGCGGGCCAAAGTATTTGGAGTCTTCTTCTTTTTCTATCATCTTAGGACACAACTTGGTACAAAAGTTCAGTTTTCCGAATGCTTCAACTTGGGACACAGGTTGACTTGGGACAGCGCCATGACGTCAGAGGGTCGCGTGCACCAATCAGCACATCCTTGCCCTAAGACACAGGTTGGAATATCCCAAATGTAGACAGGCCCTTAAGGATCCATCACAGCATGTGCCTGCAGTGATTTCGGGAAACCACGAAAGCCCAACATCAGGATGGCCGGATCGGGATTCGAACCCCGGTCCTCCCGAATGCGAGTCCAAAGTTTAACCACTGCGCCTCCTCGCTCGGTGTGATACATTAAAATTTGTGTTTATGAGGGTTTATAGGTCATTTAAATATATTATTTTATCATTTTATGTACATAGTAAATTAGAAATACCAATACTGAAATTATGTATGGATATTCGATAGGACATATATTATAGTATGATTCATAGACTTAAATTGGACATTTCCTTTTCGCCCATACTATACATCAAACATGTATACAATAGATGTGTTATTATTGATGTGGATGTAAAACCAACATATAGCTATTGTATGTACGTATATTATTAATTGTGTCTTGTGTGGGTAATTTCGGTGATACCCATCTAGCATCATAGAATATGCACTGGGCTGTTCTCGTTACCCTGATGGCTAACAATCTGTCTCAAAACAGACGCTATGCTGGGCGAAAATCGTTCAGATGTTGGCTAGTCTAATAACAAGGCAAAGATACTGTGTCGGAATCGGTCCAGAACCTTCTTCTGGGCCATTGCATTTATCATAAAATTTAACAATATGTAATCAAAAACACATCGTGCCATTGAGAACTAGCTGTCTTCTTGCATATTCCCACCACTTGCCTATATATATATATATATATATATATATATATATATATATATATATATATATATATATATATATATATATATCTAGTAGGGCCAGAAGACATCACACAAACAACGTTCCTTTTATACCGAGTCTTGTTTTTAAAACAATACTAGGCCAGAATCTACTTTAAGATGTCGTTAATTACTTGTTCCTTTATCAGGCCGGCATAATTAGTGTGATATTTGTATCTGTTGTATTTAATCCACTCGGGCATTGTCTTTAACCTAAAGTCTAACATCCTGTCTCAAAAGGGACAGCCTGATGTTGACAGCTTGCTATCTCATTGCATATACCGACATTTTGCGATAGGTTGAGCTTACTGGGTTAGAAGTAGAACACTCACTATCAAAATTGACAGATAAGTGCAATTTTATGTCACTTGTACAATTAAAATTCATATATAGTGTAATGCTGTATAGTATTTTGCTGATGTTTGCTTACTTAAATGTCACAAAAAATTTTAACCGGTCAATTTCTCACCAAGTTTAAGGCTATTTGACAGTCTATAGGCTTTAGAAAGCATATTAAAAATATTCATCAAAGAAGACCATCGTAATGGTAACTGGTTGTATGAAATTAAATTAAAAATTGTAAAAAAAAAAAAAAAACCATTTATAAGCATTAAAATAATTTACCTTATCTTATGCAAATCCAGTTCAGCCACGAAAGTTATAATTTTTATAACTGAAGTGAACGTACATAAAATCAATCATTCAAAATATCTTCTAACATTTGTACCGATATTTTCTTACACACAACCATATGGAATATTACGACTGTCCTACTTAACGAAGGTATGCTTGCAATATTTGCTTCCTGAGGGACATCCTGAATGGAAAGACGCTTACATTTCAATTAGAAATATATATTATTAATTGATTTTAAACATTTAAATAAGTAAATTCTAGCAAAATATTCTACAGTGTTACCAAATATATGCAGCCTTCTTTCACATGCAACATAAATTCGCAGTTTCTTGACAATTTGGGTAGTGTGCGCGAGTTTCTAATGAGTTCTGCGCAGTGCACACTAAGGAACAGTGATCAATTCGAAGCACTTTTCGTATAGGTTCCTCTCCGTCTGTATGTCTTCTCTGCAGTTTTCGTAATTCGTTCAATTGTGAACAAGGGATGCAAAACTACTTCACTAAAACAAGTTCAGCTGTAGAAGAGCTTACATTACCTTCGAACGAGTTCCGATCGCAGTTGTTTCTCGTTCATAGTGAACAGTTTTCATAAGTAGTTTCGAACGATCTATCTTCTCTGCTTTGCTCCTATTGGCTGTTTATAAGTAAACATGCAGTGTAATAACTATTGCTGAATTTGGCGGGAATTCCTGCACTTGTTGAATTAACTTAAGTTTAAGGTTGAATGTACTAATACCCACCCATTATGCCATTACAGTAAAAGTGTAGGTTTCATAACAATTAAAAACACACATAGTGATCAATATTGGAGGCTATTATAATTTAATATCATGCATTTTACGTTCCATGTTTGTTGAGGTTAGAATTGCTATTGATTTCATTCTGCTTCGAGCGTGTGACCGCGAAAACACGTTCTGTTTTTAAACCTGTTCAGACATGGCTACCGAATGTATCTAGTTGAATGTGTTTAACAGCACTCGTGTAACCGCGGCCTAACACAGCAGAGGGAACAAGCTCTTCAGTTTTGAAATGTGACCTCGTAAGGCAGGCAAAGTGCGCACTCTCTCGCGCTGCCAACTTCAGAAGCCTGGTGGCTCGAGACGATATAAATGGCGCTGGACTTCGGTCGGACCAATAGCAGCTGCAGTATTTCATCGGAACTGGGCCACGCGCTTCGGTGGCTTGATTCACGACAGTCCGTACTTCAAAATGGCGCTATATTGGAATTTACGGAAATAGTTTCCTTCAAAACCAGCAGTGTGCTGCCAACGTATCAAGTTATAAAATAATTTTACAACACTAGAGCGTTCTGGAAATGGAACACGAAGCTCCATACTGCATCCTGCTGTTTTATGCCACTGTTATTAAATTTTTTTCCACCCATAGAACGTGTTTCATTCTGGGAAGGTGGAGTATTAATTTAAAATCGATTGGCCATGTGTATCTGTGTTCGTGGGTAGCGTTGTAATTTGCAGCCGCCTTTCAACCTCAAACATTTTGTGATAGTACACCAGATATAGCCAAATTTAATGTAGATATAGCTTAAATACACCACCAATAAAGCCTTGCCTTTTTTTCATTATCAGCAGAAGCATTTTCATAACATTGTTACGTGTAGCAGGTCCACTACGCTGACGTTGGCCCGCCCCGCACGAGCAAGAGAAGAGGAAGACAGAAAGTCGCTATATGACAGTGGCGGCAGCGAGGCAAAGGATTTTGTTAATGAGCAGACGAGCGATAGGGCGGTGGCCGCGTATCAGATACAAAAAGCGAGCTGACACGATAATCTATTCTGCGGTGCGCGCTGCTGAGCCTAGTTGTATGTACTTCTGCGTTTATCTGAAGAGTGCTCTGGATTACTGACCTCGTTCTCTCAGCGCAACTCGGGGTGCGTTGAACTTTCCAGATGGTCAGGGCGAGCAGTATAAATATTGCGACAGTTGTAGTTGATGAGCGAATGAGTGGCTGAGTTCCGAGCGATGGAAGACGAGCAGCGAGAAATGTGACCAGTGGAAGGGAAATCAGCGACTGCGAGTATCAAGCAGTAGAGTGTGCGGCTGGCAGACTGGACTATTGGATTAAATGCGTGAGTGAAATACATTACAAATGGTGGAAACAGATAGTCCGAACACGTGTTAATGATGAGTGTGAGTTAATTGACTGTAATCAAACAGAGACGATTAAGAAGGCCGTTAATTAGAGTTGAAATAGACATTAAATATTGCTCTCACTGTTAAATAAAGAGTAATAGTGGAGACATAATTTAATGCTGTTAATAACATCTGTGTGATAAATTAGAAATCAAATTCAGTTATTTTATTTTTATTAAGACCTCCATCCCTCACGAACTCAGATACGCCCATCACACTTCTCTTGTAACAATATTTTTATAACATATCAAAAATACAGTGAAAACCACCGTATTATTTTGTACATTGTGTATAGCGCTATGTAAGTTGCAACAAACAATAGTAATCTGTAAAAAGGACCTGTCTTCCTGTCTCGTGGGGCCTTCCACTAATGTTGATTCCCATACGAACGGTGCCAGAAGGGAAGATTGAGGAGGGGGGGGGGGGGGAATTCTATGGGTTCCGGACCCACCCCTTCTAAGCTTAAGAAAATTAATAAATAATATAAAAATTTAAAAAAATATCGCAGTGTGCTTATGCAAGTTTAAAAGAGCGACTGACTAAATAGATTGTCAACAAAAGTTATATTTTTATAGGCTACAACAATCTGGGTACTTCTACTAATTCTTTTTATAGGCTACAACAATCTGGGTACTTCTACTAATTCTTTTCTGCGGAGCTGGAGTTGCGTAGATGTATGTCTCTTTCACAGGAGTGGTAATGATGTTGTTCATTTGCAATACATTTTTGAATATATTGGCCTGGTGAAACGCACGCGTAAGAGGAGACATTATCTCCTCCAAGAGAACGTGATATTCTAGCACTCTTTCGTCTGGCTTTGCAAATATCGTCTTTATTGAACCGATTTTCAACGCAAGTGCAGTGCTCTTCATACAAAATTTCAAGGCTATGCCTGTTCTACGGAGAAGACACTTACCCAGGAAATTAGAAATCATTTTTCTAGAGATACCAGTTATTTTCTTTCATTCTATTACATAATTAAATAATAATAATTAGTGGAAATATTAAAAATAGTGAATTTTATTATTTATTTACTTGGGCGATTTTCTTGAAACAAAACAGAAAAATACAAAAGGCACCTGCAGTTTAAATTATGGCTTTCAACTCGTAATACACTACCGCTGATCAAATTTGCAAGAAATTCAACCAACTGCAAGTTAATGTGTAATTTTCGACAGGGCCGTTACGTCCTGCTTTTGCCGACCAGACACAGCCTTAAGGGGTTTAAAAGTACTTAAGAAGCAATGTGTTCTCGTTTACGTTTTCGCTTGTCTGCCATGTTGATTGAGGTCAACCGTTCTTATGATGCAGATTGCTATAGGCTGTTCACTGTAAAATGAACACTTTTGAAAGCCCTGCGTAAGATCTACTTGTATGCACATTGTGTATATTCCCCGCCTTATACAAAATTAACATTACTATGGGCCTCGTCCCATGCGGAAGTTATTACTTGGAAAACTTTCCGAACCTGTTAATGGCTGATACAGCTGCGATCCTAACTTACAAACATTTTGTGAAAATATTAATTGACAAGGGCAATTTTAATCATTTGCACTTAACCAATTTTGTGAATGATCCAAGTAATTTTGTAATGTATAAACTGTGGATTGATATACGTGAAAAGTATACTGATATATTTTTAATACTAGTGCTTCCCATGGAAACAATTACTGGTGTTTTTTCACGCATTTTTAAAATAACTCTTAATTCTTTTAGCGTATTTTATATTGGCTATCAAAGTAAATATCACGCGTGAATGTAGTGCTTTTTGCCATTTGCTGATTAAACTCTTGAGAGAAGTAAATATTGGCTTTCGAGAACATTTTTGTAGAACCTTCTTGAAGGACATCATTGGAAATGTATAGAGGATATTCTTACGATAATGTCATTGACAGGTAGTAGTATAAACATGGGAGTATTGGGCCGCGGTATTTGGGGATTTCAAACGAGACTGCCTTTTGCCCGCGAGGGTGCCTAGGTATTTCGTCAGTTGTGAAGCAAGTGAGGCAAGATTGAGAATTCCTGATACCCCCGCGGGGTAGAGGGCGTCTCGAGATATGTGTGAATTTTTTATATATTATAGCAATTTACTGTGGAATGTACACAATATATTATCGTATTTCAGTAAACAAACCCATTTTGGGTGCCCATTTACATTTAGTCTGGAGACCTTTACTAAATTTAGGGAGAGGCAATGTATAACCGCTCACTCATCGTTCTTACGCCACTGGTCGTTGTAGATATGAGTAACGTTGGGTTTACAATAAATAACTATGCGTCAAGAATTGCCGTAAGCGCTGATCTGGCATACGGAAACCTTTATTCTGTATTTGCGGTTTCCAATCAATGTTTTAATTCATAATCCAGCCAATAGAAACAGGCGACAAGCCTGATTTGTTTCATTTTGTTCCTAACCTAACCTCGTATATTACAACCAAGCAGATCATACTTCAAAGCCTGTGTTTTCTATCAGAGAAGCTTATGTTTGTAAACATTATAATCACAAACAAGTGCACACACACACACACACACACACACACACACACACACACACACACACACACACACACACACACCTTTTTAATTTTTTTTATACCCACTGTACCAAATAGCATAAAATATTGGTACTTAATTAATATATTGCACGTCCCACGTATGTTCGGCGCCAATTCTGTAGCCCCAAACTCGTCGTTTGTTGAATATATGTACAGTCGCTAAGTTTCGTTACCATACGCCTCACGAATAGGAGACAAGTCTGCACCAACCCACGTAGAACAATTATTGGTACATACTAATATACTGTTTAGTAACTCTGTAACACGAGTGGGCGCTACCTCTGTATCAAATATAACAATTGAAATAGTTGGCACTTATAAATAATCAATAGTATTTATCACTTAAAATACCTATTATTAAAAATAATTATCCATATTTCACTTGCCTCGGCTATGAGAATCTTTTAGATGAAGAGCAAGTGCCAACATTACCTCATTTACTAAGACCAATTAAACCTGGTTACTACTCAAAACGGGAAAAAAAAAAAAAAAAAAAAAACTGAAATTAAATTTAATCTCGAACAACTCCTGCTGTGTTTATTAATGAAAAAAAAAAATGCGCCAAATGAAGTTGGAATTAAAACAAAATGGATACTCCTTGGAATATTAGCTTTCTATCAATATCAATATAAATTAAACTATATGTATCTAGTCAGCACACAATCTTAAAAGCTAGCATGATTACAAGAAAATGATATATGAGTTTTTATAAGGAAGTTGTTTAACCTAGTAAGCTTTAGTAAGTAAGATGGGACTCCAACTAAATGTATGAGTTTCTCTGGTTTAGAGCACTTTAATATTTAACCTCCGAAAAATAGCAAAGAATGTTCAAAATCAAACAGGAGACACTGGACAGAATCAGGTAGTTCGCAGCTGAATATGGAATTCTCCCCTTAGAGCAGAACCTGGTACTCCTTGTGTCCCAGCAGACTGCAATCACATGCCAGCAATAGGCACTCCGACATCCTTCAGTCAGTTGAAGTTGCTGTAGTTGACTCCCGTATGCAACCACTAAAGCGGCGTATAACTGCGCTGACCTGGGCTCCGAAGTTGAGACTTCTTCCGGCGACGAGCCTCCTTCAGAACTAGGTAGCGATGAAATGTCTATATGTGACGAAAAACGAATAACGAGGCCCTCGGTTCCTAGGGAATTCACTGATGACGTCTCGGCCTCTGAAGACTTACAAATACGCCATTAATTTATTACTTTTTGCGTATTTTTGTAGTTCAATCTCGATTCCGTTTACTCACAAATATAAAACGTTCTTCCTTTAAACACCGTCGTCAAATTACCATCAATCACGGACCACATAAAAATTGGAGACATACTTCTATCAGCTTTCCATAGATTACTCTCTTTTTGTACCTTCCTAAAAACGTTCCAAACATCCCCAAACAAAACAGTTGTCCATGTCCACCAACACTATTTATGTCACGAAGTTATAACTAAGAAATCTGTTTAACATTTATACTCTATTTACCCTTTTAACTAGAACAAATTTTACATATGCACAACTTGTGAGATTCAAATTACGTTAATATTATTCATCAATAAAAACCAGGTGTTACACCACACTACTGCAAATAACAGTTTCCCGCCAACAACACCAACTGCTATGTTCTGATTGGTTGCCGCCTCACAAGTTTCACTTAAAATACAAATAGTAAGTATTTCTTTTACCGCTTAAGGAAATCCCAACAGCGCACTCGACCTGCTAAGTTCCGGTGGAAACCAATGCGAGAGGTAACACACGTTCAGTTCTTACGCACGCGAAATAACGAGTATTTGAACGCTTGGGTTTTCTATTGGGATGGAACCTCGCGTCCAAGGACAAGAAGCGAGGGAGCGATACGGGCGACACTAACACGCGCGCCTAGTGCCTCATCGCTCCTACGTGCAAGGCGTGCAGTGTTTCCGTCGTGACGCTGTACTGTTTAAAGTAGATCTTATGTAACAGTGGGGGTTTTATTACACGCAATGAAAACCCACAGATTAAACTACGCCCGTATCTTTGTACTGTTCTATTGCCGCTTAAGGAAACTGCTTGGGCAAGCTTTAAAAATGCGATTTTTGACCATTTTCACGATTTTTTTCTCTCTCTATGAATACAGTTAATATATGACAAAAGTAAAAAAAATAGGGGCGTAGATAATTGTTTGTTATATTTTATGTACATGCAGAACATTTATTCACCTAGATACGCGTATTCGCGCAAACAACTATTTCATAAGAAACGCGGGAATCCAGCCCACTGTTAACCTGACTGCTCCTTTTACAAGTGTATATAGACTGTTCACGGTAAAATGAGCACTTTTGAAAGCCCTGCTTCCAATCTACTTGTATGAACGTTGTGTATTCTTCCGCCTTATGTAAGATTGGCATTGTCATGGACCTCATAATTTTAGTCACGCGTCGGTCAAGTGAAACTGTGAAATAATTAGAAAAGTAAATATTATAAATATCTGGTTATTTTAAAACTTAGATGCATTAAACAAAAAACAGAAAGCGGAAAATAAAATTTAAGATATTGCAAACGGTTAAACACTTTTTATCCGACGTTAAGATACAGAACTACTTTCAATCCATTAGTTACCAACTTAACCGGAAGCATGCCACTTTATGTGCCCGTTAAAATATATGCAGTTACGGACAGTGACTTTTTCTAAAGTTGATTTCGAAAGTGCTCGTTTGATCGTGAACAGCCTTTGTAAAAGAAGAGCAGCGGGCAGGTGCATGTCGCAACTTTTGCAGGCGAGTGTACGGCGGGCGGAGCGCTTTGTCCGCTCCATGCGACCGGTGCACACGTAACTCGAGGCTGTTGCTCTTTTGTTTTCGTGTATCGCGCGCGGCCCGGCTGGACAGCGAGAGGGGAAGCTGGGCGCTGCTTCAGGACAGATGACAAATGAGTGTTTACACATGGCAGCCAGCCGCCATTGTGTGTGTCCCGAGGTGGGCAGCTGGTGCCGCCATTTCCCTTCCCCCCCCCTTCTTAATTTCAAACCATCTTTTTCCACTTCTCAAAAACTCGTTCACCTCGCATACTGCAACTCCTGGGATGTAGTGATGGGATAATCGCATAAGTTTGTGTTTCGAATGAATCGATTACAATTATTTTCTTAATCGAATAAATAATCGGTAGTAATGATCAATTGTTTATTCTAATCCAAACACAAAAATTAACCGTAAACACTGTATATATCTATAAATTTGTTTAAAGCTATTCCCACCAACAATGTTTCGGTTTATTTTTATTAATTTTTGCTATTTTAAAAATTTGTTGTTTAAGAATTATATTTTAATTTTTTAAATAAATGTGAAACATATAGGTATTTGCAAAGTTATATATATTATAAATAGCTGAAAATCGTGAATAATCGATCTGTTGTAAAGTAATCGACGAATCGTTTATAGTTAAATAATCGGATAATCGATTATTTTACAAAAGATTATCCCATCACTACTGGAAAGCTTCTGTCCAGAGCACTAAGTAAAGCTGGCTTTACAATTGAAAAATTAAGCGTTAAGTAATGTAACTGAAGTGTACTCCGCAATCTCTTAATTCCTTCATATCAGCCGCATTGGCAACAGGCTGCAGCTGTCGGCGACCTTAATGAAATTTTGGAACATCGCCATTAAGTGTTAAAATATTTTTTCAACATTTTAAAAATATCTTATTTTGTGTCTCCCATTAAAACCCAAAGCACCATGAACAGATAAGTAACTAAATAAATGTGTAAATTCCGACCATTTACATTTATTTTCTATAAACCTTACTACATAGCAAAGTATAGTATGCAATCATTGTGCCCCAAATATATTTCCCATGAAAAAGTCGCTAAAGCTAGCCTCTTAATGTAATATTTTTTGAATCTGTTATGGTATTGTACAGAAGAACTGAAAATGTGTTATGCGTTGGTTTCCAGTTTAACTTAATAGGCCGTGTACTGTGTTCGGATGTCCTTAAGAATTAACGATATAACCATGGCTGAAAAAATAAATGTACTTAAAAAAAACTTTTAAAACCAACCTTTTATTTATAAATGCACTAAAAAGAGAAAAATAATTATAGTAGTTCCACAATTTGTGGAATTTGTAAGACGTGGTCGAACAGCCGTGATAAACTATACTACAAGTTTATATGTTTTTATCAATTTATATTTAATATTTAATAGCTTGGCACAATATAGAACGCATACCTCATTTGCGTAAGCGTAGTAAGCACATATCTTGAGTAAGAATCTTAACTATTCACAATATAGAGTGTCTACCTCATTTACGTAATTGTGGTAAGCACACATCGTGCGCAAGGTTGTTATAGGCTGTTCACGGTAAAGTGAGCACTTTTGAAAGCCCTGCTTCAGATGTACTTGTACGCACGTTGTGTATTCTTCCACATTATGCCAAATTAACATTGCCGCTAGCTTCACCACTTTATTCCTTCGTCGATCAAGTGAAACTCTGGAATTATTAGAAAAATAATTATTTTACAAATTTGGTCATTATTACGTTCCGAAGCAGTAAAAAAAAAATAGTAAGCGAAATAAATACTTTAAATTAGTATAAATGGTTACCTAACACTTTTTATTCGACGGTAAGATACGGAACTACTTTCCATTCATCGTTACCAACTTTCCTGGGCGTATGTCACTCAGTGCGCCCGTTCCAAATATATGCAGTCAGGGGAGGTGACTTTTTTCTAAGGTTGATTTCAAAAGTGCTCACTTTATCGTGAGCAGCCTTTAACGATTCGCAATGTAGAACGTATACCCCATTTAAGCAAGCGCAGTAAGCACAAATATTGCGTAAAACTCTTTAACTATTCTCACTCATTGTCGAGGCGATGTGGTCCTGGATCATCCCACACCTTTGTTCAGAACGTGAATAAACTGATCTGAAGTCTACTGCAACCCGAAGTTTCCGTGTCTGTTTACGACTGTGCGCTGCAAAACTCACTACAACGCGGGATCCATTCGTGCAATTTGCATACAAACAGCTAAATACTGACAGGGCCAGCAAAGATTTCAGATGATGAGCTGAAGCGTTAAGTCCATGACTTGTTGAGAAGATCGGGCATTAAAGGCAACATAAGCGTTTATTGGGTGCTAGTGAGTGGCAAGTTGCCATTCGCGATTGTCAAATCACGGACGGGAGTGAAGCACTGTAAATCGTCAATTATGCCAGGTTGCGCCAACATCTTCCCCGATTGGAGATCGAACTATCCTAGTTCCAAACCAGGATCCAGTTGGATCTTGGTTCCATTGTAAAAGTGTTGTGCCAACGAAATTTCACCATCCTGGATCTCCGATTCGTCGATCTTGGTTCCAAAGAGAGAGATCGAGTTTCAGTATGCGACAAATTTTGCTATTGATTAGTAATATGTGACGTCATGGAAGTAGGCGCATTTTTCACTATATATAGAACTAGATGTGCGATGTTTGATCTGTTTTAAGCGAATTATTTTTGTACGAATTTTACTGAATAATATTCAAATGCGTATAATGTTGTTTTATTTTCCCAAGAAAACAATCGAACGTAGCTCTATCTGTTGGCGTATTCTCAAACTTCATTTGTCGACGATTGCTGCTGATCTCGGATAGAGATTTCGAACCGCCAAATTCGGCGGTTAGAAATGAACTTCATCTCGATCTCCAGTGCAACGGTTTTCTGTGTCGATCTTAGATCCGATCTCGGATTGAGTTTCGAACCACGATGGTGCAATCGGGCATTAGAAGCGTGTATTTGTGGGAAGATCGTTCAGAAGGTGTAGGCTACCGACACGGCGTCCTAGCTGTGCTGGTGGTCGACGCTGTAGGAGACCCTGCCTATCTCTCAGCCGGCGCTTCACAATTGACGAGAGTGAATGCAATCATTCAGTACTGAAATTACATAGTTTTGCCCACGTGAAAACAGATAACTTGAAACTATTCAGTTCTTTAAATCAGACCGACACATCGGGTATAGGCTGTTCACGTTAAAGTTTGCATTTTTTAAGGCCCTGACAAATTTTTTCTTTCAACCAATTTCTATCTTTGCGCCACTTCTTAGTATAAACATTGTTACGTGGCTTATAACACATTGTATACTTTTCACCACTCTAAAAAGTTAACGTCTGATGTTACAATGAAATATATTTATTAATGATTAATGCCTGTTGGAAGGGCCTTAAGAAGTGCTCACTTTACCGTGAATAGCCTATACTAGAACGGAAACGGTGATGTAACGTTTACTGGGTGATCAATTCCTACAATCTAACTAAAGGCTGTTCACGATAAAACGAGCACTTCTGAAAGCCCTGCTTAATATCTACTTGAATGCACGTTGTGTATTCTTCCTCCTTATGCAAAATTAACATTGCCACGAGCCTCGTCACTTTATTCATGCGTCGGTTAAGTGAAACTGTGAAATTATTACAAAAGAAAATTGTTTTGAAAATCTGCTAATTTTTACACTTAGGTGCATTAAAAAAAAAAAAACAGAAAGTGAAATAAATAATTTACGTTAGCACAAATGGTTACCTGGCACTTCTTATTCGACGTTAAGAATTGGAACTACTTTCCATTCATCGTTACCAACTTTGCTGGACGCATGTCACTCAGTTCGCCCGTTAAAATATATGCAGTTAGGGATATCGGCTCTTTCTAAGGTTGATTTCAATAGTGCTCACTTGATCGTGAACAGCCTTCAACATCCTGACTGACCACACGATAGAAACAAACGTATCCTCGTTCGACCGTGTGCGAGACTACGACGCGAGCGTGACGTTGAACTGGCGCCGCACATGAGCGAGAAGCGGGTGGGGGCCCGCGGCGACTGGCGGCAATTTTAGGCGTAGGCGAACATTTCCGAAGTAGAATATCTCGTGACTCCGATATGCTAGCAGAATGATATTGGTGCCAAACAAGAGCTCTCGTCTAGATATGACGGTTTGAGCTATAAAAGCCAAGTTTACGTATCGTTACTTTCATTTCGCCCCCTTCCCTCCCCAAAACCAACATAGGCGTGCTCACGTAAAACCCACCGCCATGTCCAGAACACGGCCACAGCCCATTTTTTTTTTTTTGGAAGCGATTAATTTAATTTACTACAGCCATAAGTTTTCTAGGGGCTGCGGTGGCGTAATGGTCAGACTACTCGCTTCCTTCCTGGACGATCCGGGTTTGGTTCCCGGCGGGGTCGCGCTGGACGATGTCGCCGGTCGGTGGATTTTCTCGGGGATCTCCCGTATTCCCCGTTTTTGCATTCCGGCGTAGGCTAGTCACCTCGTTCCGCCCTCATCGACTCTCAAGACCTCGATGTTGAGAGCAGCCCAAATCTATCCACTCCCATCCTAAGTTTCCTAAAGACTGTTGATGATAAAGTGAGCACTTTTGAAATCAACCTTAAATAAATGTCACTTCTCCTACCTGCACTTTTATTAACGGGCGCACTGAGTGACATGTGCACAGTAAATTTGGTAACGATGGAGGGAAAATAGATCGGCATCTCAACGTTAAATAAAAAGTGCCAGGTAACCATTTGTGATAACTTAAAATTATTTCTTTCGCTTTCTGGTATTTTAATGCATCGAAGTGCAAAAATGAGCAGATTTGTAAAATATTTACTTTCGTAATAATTTCTCAGTTTCACGTGTCTGGCGCTCCTGGTAACGTTGATTTTACGTAAGGTGGAAGAATACACAACGTGCATAAAAATAAATCTTAAGCAGGGCTTTCAAAAGTGCTCACTTGACCGTGAATAGACTATAAAGTAGTTACTGCGTCCCACCGCTTTTGTGTGCACTGGTGGTTATCAGATTTTTAATTAAATGACGTGCACAGCTAGCGGAATACGATGATCTGAAGTCAAGTTTACTTGTTCACGATTTAGGGAAAACGAAAATTGCGTCTCATATAAACTACCGCGAATTGCAAAAGTGGCCGCAATTAACGCAAAGCCACTCGCTTAAACACGCAGGCCCGTCCACATGGTGTGCTATATGAAGATAATCACTGCCTAACGAAATATTACGAACCAATTATAAAATACCGCGTGGAGTGGAAAACTCTCTTCCGGTTCCCCAGGGAAAAAAAAAAAAAACTAACCTCATTTGTAACACTCTGTGCGCTTATTTCTTGACGTACGAGTTCGCCATCGTCGACTTTAAAGAGCTCTCCCCTGACGTAGCCCTCGAGGCCACTGAACTACCAACAGCCACTAACGAACACCGAACAGGGCATAATAATGTAATAGTCCGGGATCGCCATTCTCGAACGATATCGTCCAGGTACACAATCACGCATTAGCGCACCGGTTCTACAAAGGGAAATGCTAGGACGGAGGAAATGAATAGGGAGCCTTAGTACAGAGATACATAATACATGAACGTTGCTCCGAGCACAGCAAAAACCAGCAAACCTTTGAGGGCGCTGCCTGCCAAGCCTGCCGTTACACAGTTTAAAGGAAAAATAATGTTTAAGAAATTCTTGTCCAGTGAGTAAATTTCAAAGCTAACCATTTCAAACGAAAAATATTCTACGTGGGTTTCCTTAAAGAATACTGGCAGTTTTTCCAATTTTGGTCTCACATTAATTTAGAATTAAAATTTACATTTTACAAAAAAACAAGGCGAATGAATAACATTGGGGGAAAAAAAAATATTTTTACAGTATTTTCTTAGAAAGTTGCGTTGAATGATGTTTTTGTTTGAAAAAGTTATCTTTATAATCGATGCTTTGAGGAGGAATTCCTATAACATTGATTCCTCGTTTAAAATCCGCTGGTGTGTGCGCTTGGTGTGCACAACCCTTAAAGAAGCAAAGCGACGATGAAAAGTCTAATTTTCTGTTTAGCTCTGTCGAACCGGATGGCGACTTGTAACCTAACACCTACATGTGGAATTCGAATCTGACCTCATATGGACACGTTAAAATATACGTGAAGTACGTTTCCCAACATGGACTACAACATGTTGGAGTGGCGACAGCCTATTTTCTCCACGTTTATCAAGTGAAGCCGATGGCTTGTCTGACTTCTTTCAACTGCGCATGCGCAGACCGATTGTTTACGTCAGCCGCCGTATTATGAGTGGCGAAAGTTACGCAGTAAGCAATGTAAAACGTGCACCTTTTTGCCACTTCTTGTCCTGTCCTTGTCTTTCATTATCGGCTTCGCTTCCGTGTCTCGGCTTCCACTCCATAGACTAACACCTCCATGGATGCTACAAGGAAAACGGTGAGTAAATATTATATTCAGGTTAACACGCGGCAAAATAAGGTCTATTTCAACTGGCAAACGCCGTCGCAAGTTGTTTTGAATCATTTCAACGCGGACAAGTCGAGAAAATTGCAGCGGCGCATGGGTATCCAGGCCAGAGGAAGACTGTAAAACACACTGCACCGGGGTGCTAGTGTATAGCCCTTCCTGGCGGCACAACATTCGGGACAAATGTGCCACCACGAATCTTCAAGTATAACGCTTGCCAACATCTTGAATGAGTTCCGTCCGTGGAACCAGACCAAGAAGAGCAATCCTCAAAATGAGTGCTTCAACTATGAGCGCAGCTCGTCGCTCCTCGTTATAACGAACAGCCTGTACAGGGTGTAAACGATAAGTATTTACAACTGTACACAGCAGTGTGCAGGGCTCCGAGACGAGCAATTGGATGTAGGACACTTGTCCAGAGAGTCGGGAAATAGCAGTAAATCGCTTGACAAATGTGTACTAAAGCACGTGCAGCGCACCGCTGTGGGCCCGGCCTTAATCGACCTGCTGGTCAGCTGAGACCGATTTGTACAGAGGTCAAATCGGGCAGGAAACGTTTAGTAATAGCTTTTGTCTGAACCACATGTTGCATTGTCGCAATACTAGTTACAGAAATCAGGAAAGAATGAATGAAATTGCAACATGTGTTTCAAACAAAAGCAATTACTAAACGTTTCCTGCCCGATTTGACCTCTGTACAAAGTAGCTTCAGCTGACCAGCAGGTCAATTAAGGCCGGGCCCACAGCGGTGCGTAGCACGTGTCTTAGTACACATTTGTCAAGCGGTTTTACTGTAATTTCCCGACCCTCTGGACCACAAGTGTCCTGCATCAAATTGCTCGTCTCGGAGCCCTGTACACTGCTGTGTACAGTTGTAAACACTTATCGTTTACACCCTGTATACCAGGTGTTTCAGGGTTAAATGGACGTACGTTAAGATATGATAGTAATGACCATTCTGAAGGAAAAACATCCGTAAATATATATGCTCTGTTCACAAAGGTGTCCGATATACAGTTACGTGAAACTATCAGGAATGGGAACAGTACAGGTTACAGTAAATGAAAAATACGTTACATATTGCGTTACAACACGTGTTCGAAAATTCCAACACCAACTTCAATGCATGTTGCAGCCAGTGTAGTCAGATGCTGTGTTGCTAATCTGAGCTGGTGTTGACATAATTCTTTGGCGTGCGCACAACCATTTACCATGTCTTTAACCAACCCCACAAACAATGATATAGCTTAGTAAGGTAGCACGTGAATGTCACATACATAGCTGTATCTTAGACACCATTGAGAATATGATATATTTATTGATGTCTTCCCTTCAGAATGGGAATCTCGCCTCTTAACGTAAGATAATTTCCCTTGAAACACCTCGTATTGCAACGATACATGCAAGTTATTCACACATTGCTCATGACTTGGACCTCCCCCGCCAACATCTTGTATTTTAACTATTTCATGGGTATTAAATTCCTGCTCAGTACGTCAGCTAGTTAACGTAAAACTTCCCTAGTCAAAAATACAGAAATATAACATTGTTCTGTTGGTGGAGCGGTAATGAAAAATCGAAAACAGATGGGGGGGGGGGGGCAAACTTCGTGTAACTGGTCTGTATACTGTGAGAATATTAGCGTTGCCATCTTGCTCATATTTTTTATTAACGTCTGTCCCACAGTGCGGTCATTACAAACGCAATAAGTAACGGGAAATTAGTAAGTAGCCATGCATCGGCTGTATGACGGAACCACTGTAAGCTTTTGCCTGGAAATATTTTGAACTATGTAAGATCCAAGACCGAAATCGGGTTGGCTGGACAGGGATTGAACATGCGCCCTCCCTCTAGTAAGCCTCTTCGGTCGGCTACTTTAATACATGTTGATAGGTTAACACCGAGTAATTTCTTAATGATATATTTCGCATGCAGGAACTTCAACTGTAATACCTACGTTACTTTTACCCTCAGGTTTCTGTCGTGATATCCGTAATTATGCCACGTGGCCTAAATTAATGGCCACACTAATAAATGCCGAGGAGAGTTTCAGATCATGTCTCAAAAGCATACGACTTGCTTTGTAAATATTTAAAGTAAAAATTTGCCAGTTTTATTGCTTGGTTTTACTTCAGTCGTTGAAGCTAAAAGCATTTACGGATTACGTCCAGAAGTTTAATACATTTAAAATGGGCGCCAAACGCTCTCCTCGAGCTGCTCCATCATTCGTTGCAGCCGTGCTAGCATGGAGAAACGGAACGGGGAGATCAACGCGCTGGCGATATTGCGTTCTGTGCGCGGAACGCAGTTCGCCGTAGGCGCAGCACGCTGGTGGGAGACCACCCACACAGCAGACGGGACTCGCGTCCGGTTTCTACCTGATTACCCCCCCTGCTCGCGGAGGTCACATTCAGGATCGACTCGTGAGGCTGGCAGTGGTTTGAAAATCGCAACCGCCAATGCCCCAGTCGTCGAAAGACGAGCGGGGCATTGATATGACATCATGATATAGGCTATTCACGGTAGAGTGAGCTCTTTTGAAAGCCCCCCTCATTACGAATAACAGTCAGTAAATATATTTGGTTCTAGTCTCAGACGTTAACTTCCGAGTTCGATGGTATGTACATACAGTGATAATTACTTAGATGGCAATATTTATTTGAAAAGGTGGATTTAAGGATGGAAAATGGCTGAAAGGGAAAGGTAACCAGGGCTTCGGAAGTGCTCACTTTACCGTAAACAGCCTATAATGTGAAATTTGCCCGAAAGTGGATTCTCGCCTCTGTAGGCTGGGAGGGGAAAATAGCATAATATACCAGTATGATGATAGGTAGTGGGCAATAAAAGATTCACAATAAAATAATACGCCAATATGGGAGCTGGTGATAAAATCACAGACTTATGCCGGAATCACATAGCCCGGACGAGCATAGCATGACACGACAAAAACCGTAACCACGACCATCTTCAATATACCTGCTCGAATTTACAGCCCGACAGTGTTTACTGACACGACACGAGTAGAATTTTGCGGATCCATTTAGAAGGCGCTGATTAACTACGCTAGTTTCAAAGGCGGTGGGCAGACGGGAAATTTGGAATGCATTATCGTGACAAACTGTTATATCTAATGTGTAAAAAAGTAAAAGTATTATTTATAAGAGTTAAACTCAATAATTTTCATAATTTGTTCTCATCTAAGCTACGCATTTCCCATTGTAGGAACAGTTTATCAAATAATTTCATTTCTGTGCGTCGTGCCGCACGACAGGAAGAATATAAACAATTTCTAATCCAAAACTGCTGGTCGTACGATATAATTGTCGGGCTTACGTCAGATCTATCTTGTAATTAATTGGTTGTTTGGTTTTAAGTGTCGTGTCGTGCTTGCGGTGGCGTGCTGGTCGGGGCTATGCGAGTCCGACATTACGCCCAGTGGGGGCGGAAGTGGATGGAAACCGCAAGGGGTGCGGGGTCGTGAAAATGGCCGGTCACGATCTCCTTATGCAGAGGGGCTTGCACCCTTGGAAGCTCCATGAGGTTGTATTGAACTAGCATTGGTTCAATAATATAATGTCAAGCTGGATTCGACATACCAGTGACCCCGAAGTATAGTTCAATAGCTTATAGCATAACGTCGCAACTGTAGTGATGGCTTTGCAAGCCAGGGACTGGAGTAATACAAGCCTTGTTGTTGTTGTTGGTGTGAACAGATTTGGACGAATCTTAAAAAGTGAGGTCTTGAGAGCCGATGATGGTGAAGCGAGGTGAGTATGGAGCAGCGCCGGAATGAAAGGGCATGGGGAACGGGAGGTCCCCGAGAAAAACCCCCGGACCAGCGGCATTGTCCGGCGCGATTCACACATACGTGAAAATCCGGAAGCATCCCAGCCGGGAATCGAACCCGCTTCGCCAAAGTAGGAGGCGAATAGTCTAACCACCACACCACCGCGACCCCTGCTTATTGGGTACCACAAGTACAGTTCCTGACGGGTGTGGCGACTCTTCACCTACTTACGTGCCGTACCATAATTTTACTAAAGACCTACGAAATTCGTTGTTGATATGCTATATTCTACTGCACTATACTACCTGAGTGCATTTCGTGATTTAATTGGCTACTTGCAACTATACGGCGGGATATACCTGTGTGACTGCTTTACTGGAGGTTAGCTGCTCAACCATTGAGCAATTGGTTAACAGCGTCCCTTGGGATGTGCCACACAAGTTGTCTGTCAATGGTAGGAGTCGAACGACCATGCAGCATCTTGGAGTTTTGCCTGTAGGCACAAAAATAAAGCGAATTTGGCAGGTTCCTAATTACTCGTGTAATTAGTGGTTATCTTCTAATGACGTTTTATCCTCAAAACTCATTGTAAAACATTTGTGTTTGCTGGAATGTGGGAGGAGATTTTCAAAATTTGCTGAGAGAAATACGAGCGATGGAAATATTAGTTTTCATGTTGGGTGTGTTATATACAGAGACCCGAGACTTTCACGTGTTCATTTCTAGACAAGTTGGAATTCACACACATGTACGTTCATGTTACGTTTGTAATTTGTCGACGTGTTTTTGACACCTCCTGGATATAAATATGCCAATAACGAACATGCAAGAAATTTTGCGCCCAGCCATCGCATTTTACTACCATAGCAATCAACCAATAAACAGTTGATATCTGTATGAGAGTATATAAGACTGTGAATTACAGCCTACAGGTCATCGACTCACGAATTTCTCGGGTCTCTAGATATGCAGAGGCTCTTAACTATGTTTAGTGGTCTACGGGCTGGAGCGGAATTCAACCGAAAATCTTCGTTAGGTGATTCCTTATGTAAAATCAAATAGGAAATATGCAGGACACTTTATACCTATATGGAATATTAAGGGAGATGTAATCTTTCAAATATCCGAGAATTTAAACTGTATTTTTTGGAAGATAAAGGAAACCAAGTTAGATTAAACTACACTTCTCTGAACATTGTTTTGTGTTATCGGGATCTTCAACCTAAAAGGAGGCTCTCATTAATACCTTCGCTTGTAATGAAAATAGCAGGCTCTTTTTGCAGGAAAAATTTTACCGTCAGTAGTTATGAACGGTGGATGCTGGTTTATTCAGCAGTATTGCCTAATTCTCAAAAATGGACCTTATGTTGCAACTGCCCAGGGCCCAGCGTTTTCGTGTAAGCGAACCCGAAACTTGGCGGCAGCAACACAGATCCAGACGCGTAATAATAACCAACACTTCCTGCAGGGAATCACGCACTGACTTCCGTCAGAAAACCAACAGGCAGCTAAGTATTGTAAGCTTATTAATGTGTGGCTCATCCTCCGTCACTCTCTTTGCAGCAACGTGCATACACTCATGTAGGTAGTATTGCCTACATGCCAGGCACTGTAAAGTGAGCACTTTTTAAGGCCATCCCAACAAGCATTAACCACTCATAAATATATCTTATTGCAGCCTCAGTCATTATATTTTGATGGTGTTGAAATGTATACACCGTGTTTATTGGCCACATTGCAATGTTTATATTAAAAAGCGGCAGGAAGATGGAAATTGGATGAAAGGAAAAACATATAAGTGCTTTAAAAAGTGCTCACTTTACCGTGAACAGCCTATAAGCTCGTGGTTCGAAACCCACTACAACGCAGGATGTCCCATGGTATCTAACCTACATGTGCATACACATTTAGAATTTAAATGTAGATTAAACGCTCATATAAAGGGAGAGTTTGAGTTAAAATTCTCGCAGAGATAAGAGAGGCATTCAACTCGCACCGTGAGGCTATAGGCTGATCACCGTAAAGTCAGCACTTTTGAGGTCCTAGTTACTTTTTCCTTTCAGCCATATTTTATGCTATAACTGCATTTTAAAACAAATATTGCCATGCGAGTAATAAACACAGAGTGTATATTCCAATGCACTCTGAAGTTAACGTCTAAGGCTAAAATTAATTATTGATTATTATTCCAAATGAGAGGGCTTTCAAAAGTGGTCATGTTACCATGAATAGCCTATAGTTACATTTGCCTTGTTAGTAACTAAGTCTTCTGGTTATTGGTACTCCTAAACGCCTACTACAGTCTCTTTCATGTGTTTTTCAGAAATCGGTATCGGTTTCGTATCACATAAATAACTTTAAAGAAATGCATATGCAATTATAAATTACAGATTAATACTCCGTAGAATACATTACTGATGGCCAAGATAAAACACCAAAGGAAGAATTTCAATAATTGTAAAAAAAAAATAATAATAATAATCCTTACAGAAAACTGCAACAAAGAAATAGAGGGGCAAGTTATTTTTTACCTATTATAAAAAAAGTTTTTTTTTTGCAATGAATTTTAAAAAGGAAGAAATTCCACAATATGGCAAATATCCTTTTTTAATTGGATCCGATTTTCTCTGAATGTTAAAAATATTTCGTTGATACGAAATTCGGGCCCTCGGAATCACAGACTTATTGCAGCGTGTTTCACCCTCGATGTCGAATGCTAGTCATTCCCTTATCGAAAAGCCGACGAGGTCGTTCTAGGGTGTAGCGATCGAGGCAAGGGTTTGAGAGATACAACAGGCCGAGAGGAAGGGAGATTATACTCCGCTTATTCAGAAGAAAAAAAAAACGCGTTTCTTTAAATAGCAGTGCTGTCCCCTTTCACGCGAACCGAAACTAGCGTCGTTTTTATTCGCCTGCGATAACACGTCCAGGCGGGACAAAAGGCAAAAAACCTTAATCCCAGTTCATTCACTATGTTTAGTTCTCGGGCGGAGGGCGTAGGCTTGTGAGGGGAAACTGGGGTGAGGGGCAACTACCCCCCTTTCCACCTCCACTGAGCCCCCCCCCCCCCCCACAACGCTACACCGCCGGGCCAATTTTCCCGGGCGCTGCCCCATTGTTCCGTGCCAGGGTATTTACAGTCGGGACGGCGTAAAAAAAAAAAAAAAAAAAGAAACGAGAGAAGTGCACACGTAGTGGCGGGCATTGTGCGGGATTAGACATTGGATTACAGTTAAATGGATGTGCAGTCAGACCTGCGCCACGCCCCCATATCCCAGCCCGCGGGACGTCACAGCCATCTGTTCGCCTCGCGCGCCCCGTACAGTCGCTCCGCATCACTCCGGTCGTACTCAAGAGTACACTTTCCTACAGGCTGTTCACGATAAAGCGAGTGCTTTTTAAGGTCCTTCTAAATTTTTTCCTTTCATCCGATTTCCGTCTTCCTGCTGCTTTTTAGTATAAACATTGCAATGTGGCCAATAAACACAGTGTATACATTTCCACACCCTCAAAATTTTATGGCTGAGGCTGCAATAAGTTATATTTATTATTGGTTAATGCTTGTTGGGATGGCCGTAAAAAGTGCTCATTTTACAGTGAATAGCCTTATAGGTTGTACATGGTAAATTGAGCATTTTTGAGTACATAGTTAATTTTTCCTTTCAGTAATTTTCTATCCTTTAACCGCCTTTTAAAAATAAATATTGCCATGTAATTAATAAACACAATATTTATATTCCACTACACTTAGAAGTTAACGTCTAATGCTAAAATAAAATATATCTATTGGCTGTTAATCCAAATAAGGGTGTTTTCAAATGTGCTCGCTTTACAGTGAATATCCTATACATAAGACACCTTGATATTGCGTGTAAAATTTATGTTGGAGCGAATACGTGTCTCTCAGTAAATAAACGGTCTGGCAATAAGATATTTTCTCCAGGAGAGGTAGAAAATAATTATCTACCGTCGCCAATTTTTACTTTTATCGTATTAAATATATTAAAAGAAAAACATGTGAAAATTGTTTAGATCAGTATTTTTATGCCTTTCCGCACAGTTTAATTAAGATTGTTGTCAGGTTTGAAAGTAGTGAGAATTCCGTATAGGAAAATACATATGACTGAAATTCTGCTTTTTGAAGTCAATTTTGGAGATACAAAATTGAAACAAAGACCTGAGTGTGATAGATGGTTCTCTCAAACTCGGTATCGACGCAGATATATCAATTTGTTTCTCAGTAATGTTTTATTTTATTTTATTTTTCCAATTTTCCCATGAAACAGGCTATACAATAATGTTACAAAGGGCTTCTAGATAGAAAGCACGTATTTTTCTACCAAAAAAAAAAAACATATATTTCCATATAGCAAATTCTCGCTGATTTCAAACTAGACAACAGCCTTAAGGGAAGGGAAAAAGTCTAAGTAATATCTGCAATGATATCCTACTGTTAACAGATCTAATATGCTAGAAATTCATATTCGCGGCAATACATATTGCAGCCCTTTGCAATGCTTCCTTATGACCAGACTAAATCTTGAGGCGTTGGATGTTTATTTACTGAGGATTCGCCTTGAGAGTTAGCTGTCCTGTGTGCACGGTTACGCATATCTCAGAAAAATAAATATTCAGGGAAGACGACATTTTACCAGATAAGAAAAAATCAACTATATATTCCCCTGTGATTTTTACTTTTAATTTTATTGAAAGGGAAAAAAGATTGGGAAAATTGTCATGAAAACCGCATATTTAGAGCTTGCGTGCGCTATTCCTTTTAACAGGCCGGAGAAAAGCACAGTCATACGGGCTTAATCTGTGTTTTCATCGCTTGTAATGGAGTCCCACTGTCACTGATCTCATTAGCACAGTACATAGTGCCGATGTAAACACTGCACTCCTTGCACGTAGGGGTGATGAGGCGCTGGGAGTGCGTGTTAAGTGTCGCCCGTATAGCTTCAGTGATTGCATAAAAATGTTTCCGTGATCATGTACTAAGGGCCGCCGATGGTGTGGGAAATTCCGAATCGTAAAATCAAAGACAGATTCCGAACTACTTAATATATTTAAATAGGGTTAGATTTACGGACACGCTATTTGAATGCTATCACATTATCATATAGTTTATAACTTCCGTCTTACGTATTAAAAAAAATATTGCTAAATATTAGTGATGTAAGTCACAAAATCAGAAAATATAGCAAAATAATTGTCTTAAAATTAACAAAACAATTTATTTACAACTCCCGTGATATTCAAATTTACATGTTATGAAGAAAAAATACTTTTTTTAAAACAACATTTTTAACACGACTTTTTATGAAGATGGAATCAGGTTTAAATTAAGAAGAGAGTTTCATTTGAATTTCGTTATTCAAGAGTTCCCCATAATAAACCTATTTACGTTTCAAAACAACTATTTTTGCATATGTAATTATGTTTCGCTTTCTATACGTTACTAATTGACAAGAAATCAACATTTTCTATAAGACACGCTTTGTAATCTGTTGGTGTATGGTGATCATTTTGTTAATTCAAATGTAAATAAAAGTAAACAAACCCGTACGACATGTAAAAAGTAGTTCAGATTAATATTTTAGTTTGTTTTGGAAATCCATGCACAATGAGACCTTTCAATAGCCGCTAAGCACGATTGTATTTTGCCGACCTCCCGTGGCGCAGTCTGTTGGTGCGCCACCGATCTGGGGTACTGGGAGACTCTGGGTTTGAGTCCCAGGGAAGGCATGGGAGTTGGTTTAAGTTAGGTCATAAGTTAATTTGTAAGCCATCGCCTGATAAGTCTTCGGGCATAACACGGGGGGGGGGGGGGAGGGGCTTTAATAAGCCCTGTACAATACAATACGAGAGTATTTCGGAGCTACGATAATATGGAAATAAACTCGTTTCGTATAAGAATCTGATTACTGAAATCGGGCCTATATGAAAAAACCCCCTCACTTAACTACGCCACAGAACAGCTTGAAAGACAGAAACAATACTACGCTGCATCTTTAAGTTAGAGACCGATATCTAATATGTCACAGACGGAGAGCTGCACTTGCCAGCAAATAAGCAAGCAAATAAAAACCCTATTGCGTAGTGACTCCCGGATTTTCGCATGTGGGAATCGTGCTGGACAATGCTTTGGTCAGCGGGTTTTCTCGGGGATATCCCGTTTCCCCCGCCCCTTCATTCCGGCGCTGCTCCAAATTCACTTCTATCAACCCTCATCGGTTCTCAAGACCTCGCTGTTAAGAGCCGCCCAAATCTCTTCACTCATTACTCTCTAACAGGAACACCAAAAAGCTGAATTTCACTAACATGTATTTCCCTATACAAAATTCTCATTGCTTTCAAACTAGCTTCGTCTCTTTTGCAGGAATTTTTCGTTTTTGGTCATAATTTCGGATTCTTAGTAGTTACTGACAATATACCATTATAAGTTACTGTTTTTTTACAAGCAGGAAATATCACACGGTGAAGATGAGTTATAGGCTATTCATGGTAAAGTGAGCACTTTTTATGGCCCTTCTAAGATTTTTCCTTTCAGCCTATTTTTATCTTTCCTCCTCTTTTTAAAATGAACATTATGATGTGACTGATATACACAGTGTACACATTTCAACCAATCTCAAAAGTTATCGTCCAAGGTTGCAATGAAACCTATTTATTAGTGATTAATGCCTGTTGGGAGGGCCTAAAAAAGTGCTCACTTTACCGTGAACAGCCATTAAAAAGTATTTAACAACTAGTAAATTATAAAATTCTATGATCAAACATTATAAATAATACCTCTCAAACTGAAATAATGACACCGAAAGGAAGAATTTCTGCAAAAGGAGGCAGTCTGTCCGTAACCAGTTAAGCTGTGAAGCTTGGAAGTTGGTTTGGAAGGAAGTGTACTGCTAGGGGGTGGACCCTTCACCCTCGTAGGGGCGGCGAGTGGCTGGAGGAAGGGGGTATCGAAATCAGGGCGCGTGGCTTCGCTGCGTCATCGCAGGCGACCGGAGCGATCTCCCGCCGAGGGGACACATGTGGGTGCGGAGTCCCCAGAACACACTTCACCCCGCGGCAGGGCTGGCGGGTATTGATTTGGCCCAGTGCTCCACTGCCTCCACCCATCCCTTCATTCCCGTCCATTAAACAACCTCCCTGGGGCGCCATTTCTCTGGCCACCACACCACGACGCACTTGTCTGGCCTACACTCGGGGCACCCACTGTGTACGTCGTCCTACTATCCCAGTTATAATTCATTCTCGGTTACTACACACTTTTCTGAAGCCCTCCTCTAGTTCTACTTCCAGGATATTCCTCCGCCTCGTACCAAATAAGCTTAACAATTATAACTGTCTGCATTTCTTATACGGCTGACAATCGGGTCATATTGCTACAATTTCTCTCTCTAGAAATTATGTGGGCTGTATGAAGTTCGGTAAGGGATGTAGGTCTTAATCAAATAAAATAATTAATTATAATTTTCTTATTTTATTTACAGTAGCTACATCATAATTCTCTGAACTCAATTTCTCACAATCAATTGAAATCAGTTACTGTTCACAATTGACACCAATTAATAAAATTGATAATTACGACAAAGAAATCAATGAAATTATATAATTAAAGATCAGTCCCAATATACAGTGTATCAACCTATTCAATTATTTTCATAACTTATGCGTCCATATTTGACAGTTCGAATATTTACAATAAAATCAGTATTACACTTACATTCAGTCCCACCTCAGTTCAGTCCATGTCCCGCCAGTCTCAATGTTCTAGAGTCCTCCAAGCGCCCTCATGCACAGTAGGCTTCACTTGTCTGTATCACACCCTCTCGTCCATTCAAGCCACGAACACCTCACTCGTCGTCGTCCCGCAATCTCCAGCGTCGTCGTCCACAACCCACTTTGCTCGCGCACACTCGGCCAGGCGGCCTCCATCAAAGACTGCCGGCCACTGGGTTGCGGCAGTATATATAGTGTCTTAGGCCGCCACCTAGAATCTTCCCCAACTCGCGTGATGCGTCGCGGAGGGCTGAGACACCAGCCAGTCTCGCCAGAATATTCTTGCATCGTCGCTAAACGTATCGGAAACTCTAGCAGGCGAGATGAGGTCTGTGACGCCAGCAAGTCTCGCCGCTATCGGCATTCACGGGATTCCCAGAAGGGAAGCAGACAGCCACGAGCGCATCGTTCCAGGAAGAGGGGAGGGCGAGGTGGGTCTCCGATTACGGCGCGGGGCAGCGGAGTCGGCGCCAGCTGCAGCACGTAACAATATAAACAAAAGTGACAGTGTCTATTTTTTAAATCATCGTTATTTTAAGCCAGAGCTCTCACAAAGATTGTTAGATTTCAGTAAGCGCCCCCCCCCCCCCCAAGCAGGTGATAAACGAAATGCTAACTGTTACTCACTTCTGGGAAAATATTAGCAGCATGTTTATGGGCCATTTACGGCATATCAACTGTTGTTTACTGCTGGAGACATAATAGCAGCATACTTACCACCTTTTGTGGCATGCCAACAGTTCCTTATTACTGAGGAAACATTATCAGCAAGCTTATGCACCATTTATGGCATGCCGACTATATGTTATTGTACAGTAGCAAATAGCATATGTGAAATAACTTGAATGTTCATTTCATGCATACATGAAGTAAGATTATCATGTGACATTGCTAGTAATATAAAAAAAAATAGTTTTTAGACAAGAAACCTGCAAAGCATAACACGTAAAAAAATCCGTTATTTTGCATTTCCAACTCCACCTGAAACCAACCCAAACCAAAATACTAGACTTTTAAACGAAGCGCAGAAATGCCAGTATTGACTTGTGATTGTTTCTATAGCAAAGCTAACACGCTAACACGCTGACACACATGGCCCACTAATAGTGATGATATGTTTTGGGTGCAGTTGGTTACGCGGAAACGGGCCGCTTATGGGCAGATTGTAGTTTGCTACATGGACTTTATTTGAACAGTGGTCCAGATGTGGTAAACTACAAGAGGAATCATGTGGACAACAAGCTTCTGCGGATGTATTACAGTGGTTGGCTGATAATTATCTGATTATGGAAACCGCATGTAGCCCGTTCGTGTACAAGCAGATTTGCACGATTGGGCCAAATTTCCTTTTGCTACTTGCATAACTCATTTTGACAGTCACAAGATGCAATTTTGTCAAGCCATTGATGTTTCCACACGAATCGTGAACACTCAGTATTGAAGTGACAGAATTAGAGGTAAAAAGTGACCGTGGTTTTTTTTTTAAAGACAGTAACTCAATAAAGAAGTAACTCTGAAGTTGTATGTGCGTAGGAGGTATCGGAACGTGCCCAGCATCCAGCGAAAAGCCATTGGCTCCAGCTAGGTAAAAGGGTCGCCCGCGGTAATGGCATCCCGCACGTACGGCCTGGTGCTGCACCCACACAGAGAGAAGAGAAAGCTGGACCAAAGTGGCTTGTCATCGCCGCCCGCCTTTGACTGGCGACGTGTACAGCGGCGTTCGGTGGAGGGCGCCTGATCTGGTTAGTGGCCCGGATTAGCTCCGTGTTCACGTCCCTGGGAACACAGGGGGCTGTTAAGAGTCGATGTGAGGTTTCCGATACTGCTTATCCGCCGTCGCTCCGCCCTCCCTTCCAGGACTCTGCGAGAGGGGTCAGGGGGGAGTGTACACCGGTCCGAGCCTACACCGTGGGCCTTCTTCACAATGGACCTCATCGGATCTTGATCGGCGACTCCCATCCCTCACCCCTGGTAGTAGAAGGGATGAAGGGGACACCACTACCCCAAGGACGCACCCCCTAGCGGGAAACACGCACCGTTATTCACCCACATCGACCACCCCCCCCCCCCCCCCCCCTTCCACATGCCTTTTCCGGCAGCGTGTCCTGCGAGTGTCGTGCGATCTCCAGGGTGCAGTTAGGCGAAGCGGGGACCGGATCCCGCGGCTAGTCCCTCGTGACCTCATCTGGGGAGTACCCTACCCCCTTCACTAAATCCTCTCAGCCCCCCTCTAGAGCAAACACAAGCTCCGCCGCGTAATACACTGTCATAAAGTGTGCGCTAGTTCGGCCAGTTTGGAAATGTAAGGCGTATTTGAACATTTCGGAGCTTCAAGGTGCGAGCTAATTGATCTTTTCAACAGAAAATTGCAGAGATTCAACACGTAGTTTTGGCACTAACGGAAATCAAATATGGAAGAAAACTAAACGATTTCTAAATAATTTACTGGTTCATTGGCCTGTTCTCTATACCTCAGTCCCTTAAAGAATAGAATTTTGGCAGGGTTTTTACTGGGGCAAATAGTTTTGATAGATTGTAGCTTTACACTCTACTCTTATGAGTACTACATTTAATTTCGTCCTTTTGACCTTCGAAGTTCTTTCCGGAGCTCTTCATGGTGTGGTAAATGAACTGTGGTCCAGTTGCACGAATATGTAAAGTAGCTCACCTCCAAATAAATCTCGAATTTTTGCATGTGGGAATCGTGGCGGACGATGCCGCTGGTCGGCGGGTTTTCTCAGGGATCTCCCATTTTCCCCCAACCTTTTATTCCGGCGCTGCTCCATACTCACCTCACATCACCATCATCGGCTCTCAAGACCTCGCTGTTGAGAGCCGCCCAAATATTTTCACACACGCAATCCAAATTAATTTATGAAATTTTCCTGTCCATAGAAATCATGTACATGATGCAATGCAGCCATTGCCAAGCTCTGTTGAGTGTGTGTGTTCACGATGTCCGGTGTATAAACTTTGTACACTGTAATTTGACTTGTCCAATATCTTTGTACAACTATGTATTGGGAAAAGATCTTACGGGTGCAATTAAAAAAAAAAAAGAACAAAAAACAAAAATCCAGCGAAATGGACGAAGCAAAAACCCTTTCCCAACAGCATCTGTAGCATTGGAGGACTGTGCGATATTAAACATATGTCAGTGATGTTCTTACTCGTTCGAGAAAACGAGTTATAAAACCACAACCAGCAAGGCTGCAAAATGATTCTGAGGTGGCGTGCTGTTTCCTAACAAAGTAGTAAACACCCGGTCGTAAACCTGGAAGGAAATTTTCCACTCCTAAATACCCTAATTCCACCGGGTTTACCAGAAGGTGTCCTGCCCATAATAGTTGATGGTAAAATTGCATATGCTCATAAGCTAACCATTTGAGGTCATTGCTGAAAATTTCGCATTTCAATCTGATTGAAAAGTATGTAACGGTTTAGATGTTCATAAGACTCGTGTTGATCATCTCAGTTGTGGCAATTAATCATGCTGGCAAACCATTGCAGACATATTTCCCGGCTTGCAGACATAATAATTGTGTATATGACACGTTCTAAAAATGACTATCCCGCGCCTATTTCTCGCAACCTACGAGTCTGAAAAACGTTCAGCAATTCCGACCGTCAGACGATTGCCCATACAATTTTTAAATATTTGAGAAGCCATTCAAAATGTGTAAATAAAACCACGTGACAAGGCAGTAGTTTCAAGAGACATCGGCCCGAACGGGCATATCCTACGCAACTAAGATTCTTCAAATTGCATGATCAAGGTTGCTTAGCGGGACGGAGAGATTTGGATGTCTCTTGAGAGCCGCTGAGGATGAATCGAGGTGGATATAGAGCAGAGCCGGAATGCACGTGCAGGGGAAACCTCCGAGAAAACATATTGACCAGCGACATTGTCGGCACGATTCCCAAATGTACACTGTAAAAAATAATGGGTGAATTACCTCACAAGTGTAAAGTAATATTCGCAAACTTGTGGGGGAAACATAGTTTTCCTTACAGGTAAGGTACAATTACTGCACTCTGGAGTAAAATTCACGTACATGGCAGTGGAAAATCTCATAAATGGATGGGAAAATTACCTTACGACGCGTGCATCTCTTCAGCATTCTCAACAGCTAACTAGGGCGAGGGGGGAGCGGAAGAAACGACCATTTAATACGCTTATATTCACTGATACTGTTGCGCTGTCGTTGTGGTGTAATGGACAGCGCATCGGCCTATCGTGATAGAGGACCTGCGGCCTGGTTTGTAATTCATGCGATCGGTTTTTTGGTGGACCATTCGAAACCGGTGACAGTTCAAGACTTTGTCCAGCTTCTTCGTCAAGATAGGTGGAACATGGCGCGGCGTGGCACATTGCGTCAGTGATACGGCAATTTTTTATTTTCATTCTGACGTTCACGCCTACAGGAAGTGCGTGTATATTGCCGAGGTTGGGTGTACGCCGTGCGCTGCCCACCCCTCGGTCCTTACAAGTGTACAATTTAATGTCCCAGTAATAATCGTCGATAGGTGGTAGTGTTATAAGTCAGTGTCACGTGTCGGGGTGTACGCCGTGCGCTGCTCCTCACGTTAAATAATTTTTTATGTGTTCATCGACTTTGTCAGTAAAACCAGTTCACCAAATGTTCATATCGTTTTGTGCCCCTATGTAAGAATTGTGTAGAAGTTTTAGTGAGTATTGTGTTATTGTTTATATTGTGGGTTGAATGTGTACTGTATATAATAGGTTAAGGGTAAACGCCTCTGTATATCATGTGTGATAATAAATCTATTTTTATATTAAAAAAATAGGGGGCAACTGTAAGAATTTGAAATTATATTTTCAACCAATTTTACCTAGAGGAGAACATAAAGGTTCGCTCTTGTAATGGATATCAATAAAAATATTTAATTTTGCAAAAAAAAAAAAATTGTTTGCGCCCACCCATCAAGTGTCGAGGAATTTAGTGTTGTGTACTATTCGTCATATGATATAAATAATAAAATATTTTACGGGATTATTAATCCGGGGTAATTTAAATATAATTTTATTATACATTATAGTTAATTTTCCCGTACTTGTATGGGATCCCCCGTCCCCCCACTTTTGTCAGGTACTATTCCCGCACGATTAGGCAATATTACTTTACTTGTTATGTAAATTTACTCTACATTTAACAGGAAATTTTACCTTACATGCAAGAGAATTTTACCAAAAAAAATTTTTAGAGTGTAGAAATTCGGGAGTTTTGAATTGAACCCCAAAATAGGACCCGGTTTGCCGTGGTGAGATGCGAGCGATGCGCCACGCACGATCACCAGGTTGTTAGTATGCCTAATTGAAGACGAGGAACCTCGCAATGCTGAATGTGACCACAGTTTCATGTGTACAACAGTAATTTATCTTCGTCTTCATTGTAACCAAAAAGGGAATACGCATTTCTTATCTACACCCTAAGTTCTTTGCATAATGAAAGTTGTACTTTTATTTTAACTTTCCTCCCCTGTTTACTAACCACCATAAGACATAAATTTTGTCTACACTACGTAATCGGCTAACCTAATTGGCTGTGCTTGAAACATGGAGCAGCACAATTGATAGCCTCGGGCGGTCTCCCGGCAAACAACCGTTGTTCCTTCTGAAATTTATGACAGCTAATTACGACCTGATTATTATCGATTGGCCATGCGACTGAGGCAGGTATCTTCACCTGTGGTGGATTGCTTGCTCCTAGAGACCGGGCGCAATTATTCCAAGCACCTCGATCATTCTCGTGTGCCAGACATCGCCTGTCTTTAACCGTACTCTCCCCCCCCCCCCCGACACTCTGCCAAAGTAGTTTCATGGCTAAGTTGTACGTTCTGTGTTGTGACCAGCTGAAACATGCTGGGAGTTCTAATTGGGAAGTGGCTTAACCCTAAATGTGAGGTTCTCTGCAGAAAGAAAGGGAAACGGCACTGCCGAGTTTTGAACCACTGATCGTCTCCTCCCTGATATCCGCGAGGACTGAACAGGCCGCGTACCGACGTCCTATCCGCTAGGCACGCCAACACCTAGTTTCCTGCGCCGCGATGGCCGTTAAACCACGGGTTCAACTCCCGACGGGGTTACTTCCGGTTTAAGAATGTGGAGAACGCTTCGAACGCTGCCGGTTGCCGGAAGGGTTTTCTCGGGGCACTCCCGCGTCACACACCCTTGCGTTCCGTCACTTCCCGCGCAGCCCACTTCATCACCACGAATGCGTATGGCTTAAATCTTAAGCGCCATTTTAATTACCCAGCCGCCGTTTCATCCTATCAACTGGCAGGCAGCTTAAAATTCTTCAGCTTATAACTTTGGAGTTTAGTTGAGTTGCTAGTTGAGATATTTGGGCTGCTCTTAACAACGAGGTATATAGAGCCGACGGGGGTGAAATTAGGTGGGAATGGAGCAGCGCCGGAATGCAAGGGCAGGTGATCATCCGAGAGAGATCAAACGGGAGATCATCCGAGAAAACCCACCAACCAGCGGCATCATTCGGCACGATTCCCACTTGGGAAAATCCGGGCGTGACCCGACCGGGAATTGAACCCGCGGTTCGCATTGGTGGGAGGCGAGCAGTCTAACCGTTCGGCCACTGCGGCCTCTTATAACTTTGGGGTTTAATGCGAACCATGCCGCTGTGTTCTGAAAGCATGTTAATTATTTAATTTCTGCTGTTTTCGTAGATCGACTACGAGCGTCTCGTCTTCAAGGTGACTGTAATTGATGTCGTTTTTCTCGTTCCCTGCTAGACGGGGGGACTGCGTTGGAAATGAAGACGACTGGAGTTAACTGTAATCAACCAGTAGGTCAATCGGCGGGATCCTAACAATTTAATTGGAAGCACCTTCCCTTGAATTAAACAGAGGTTGACTGTGTCACGCCCACTGTTGCCGGCGAATCTCGGCTAGCCAGGTGATGGATGTCCGACGGCTCGGTGCTGCGCCGGGCGGGAGCGACGCAACTACCGCACTATCAGCAGGCGGGATCGACCAATGCAGGCGTGGCTCGCTCCGCTGAGTTATTAAGGCGGGTCCACGTGGGCGCGACGCGTGTACCGTCCCGTCCCGCCACGTTCTACGTCCTCTCCCCCCAACATCCTTCTAACACAACCCGGCCTCGATGTTATATGCTGTTCACGGTAAAATGAGCACTTTTGAAAGCCCTGCTTAAGATCTACTTGTATGCCCCTTGTGTATTCATCTGCCTTAAGTAAAAATAACAATGCCGTGGGTTTCATCGCATTATTAATGCGTCGGTCAATTGAAACTGTGAAATTACTAGAAAAGTAAATATTTTAAAGGCTGTTCATATTTACATTTCAATGTTTTAAAAAACACAGAAAGCGAAAGAAATAATTTATCACAAATGTTTACCTGATACTTTTTATTCAACGTTAAACTATGGAACTACGTCCCCTCTATCGTTACCAACTTTACTGGGCGAATGACACTCAGAGCATGCTGGGGCAGTGACTTTTTTATGAGGTTCATTTCTGAAGTGCTCACTTGATCGTGAACAGCCTTTAGCAGGTTTTACACGACGCAAGATGAGTGCAAAACTTGCACGAGATTGTGTGCAAGGCATATCTTGCACAAAATGAGAAGACAGAACATGTCCTATTTAATTTTATTTATTTTTTTTTCGCGCAAGACGATGCAATTTTTGGTCCTATTATTCCTCGTATGTTGGTCATGTGACCTGTTGTACTTCACCCATAGAAATAAAATAAAATTTGATAGGAGTTCAGACAGTGTGCTGAGAATAAATAGAAAACATTAAATTTTTGGCAGGATAGCTTAAAGCAAATAACTTGTTGAAGTTAGCACCTTCATATTTTGTATTATAACATCACGGCTGTTTGTTAGTTACCAGTGTTATCGCCTAATTTTGATGTGAGACTAAATTTGTCTTATTTAGCTGCGTGTGAACTCGTTTCGAACGAAATTTACTCGGCACTCTGGCACGAAATTTTCCGCGAAATACATCTTGCGTCGTATGCAACCTGTTTCAAAGCTGCTTTTACACGACGCAAAATGGATTTCGTACGAGGCCTCGCATGAGAAAGCTCAAGATCACTAAAATCCCGTGCGAAAAGCATCAACAGATGTTAAACTTGCGGGGAAATATTTCCTTGCACGAGAAGAGTTGATGGCCTCGGAATACCTTATCTAGCCACAACTTTAATAAATAAATATAAGGGACATGCGTTGTTTTAAAGTGATGGCTGTTAAACAAAGCATATATTTTTGTACACCTCAGAGAATCTCCTAACACTATCTGGACTCCACTCCAATTCCAAAACAAAATTTTCAAAAGTTGTTCATAATGACTATTCTTCGTCAAATTCCTATTTGTACAGCTATGGTCATTGCACTCCCCTACCTCTCTGGTTGCTTTACAAGGTTATCACAATAACTATTGGAGAATGACCACTGGAATCATTGGTTTCGTGCAAATCATTGGTTTCGTAAAAAAATATGAGCTGCTCTATCTCCTGCTTTGGTACGAGATCTGCACTGCACTAGATATTGTCTCATGAGATTTTTATGAGATCGCCATCTAGCACGGGTTCAACGTGTATCTATGATAATTATAATTATGAGTTAGATGTACAGATACATATAAAAAGAACGCTGATGATAACTCACAAATTACAGCAAACGTTATGACATTGCAGAAAGGAAAAAAAAAGTACGAAAGAAGAACTAAATTTCACAGAAATATAATGTTAATACAAAAATGATCAGTCCCATGTTTCAATACAAGAGTGTAAAATGAAACTGGGAATAGGAGCCTCAGCTTGAAAATTCTCAGTGGGTGAATGAAGAGATTTAGGTAGCATAGAGGCCGTGAGAGCCGATGAGGGTGAACGGAGGTGTACACGGAGCAGCGCGGTAATGAAAGGGCGGGGGAAACGGAAAATCCCCGAGGAAATCCGTCGACCAGCGGCATCGTTTCCTCTGAAGGGAAAAGGGCGGATTTGGTGGGGGGGGGGGGGGTTTATCGAACCCGGTTCGCCTAGCTGAGAGGTGAGAGTAGTCTAACCACTACACAACCGCGACCCCCGCGAGGATTTCTGAGATTGGGAACGTGTGGTAAGCGTCGTGCCTATACAGCCGCGGTGAATGCACGTATCAACGACAGACGCAACAAGCACGGGGCATTTGAACGTGTGTCGCAGAGTTCGCACGTCGTTGTCATGCTTGCATTGACGTTGGTGGCAGTTACTTTGAGAAACTCTTGTGAAGTACGTTAGCGCCGGTCCGTCAGTGGAATGGTCCTGCACAGTACTAAAGGCTGTCCACGTTAGTGAGCACATCAGAAATAGTCCATAGAAAAAGTCACTGCTCCTACTTGCATATATTGTAACAGGCGCACTGAGAGACATGCCCCCAGTCAAGCTGGTAGCGATGGAGGAAAAGTAGTTCCATACGTCAACGTGTGTTAGGTGACCATTTGTGTTAACTTAAATTATTTCTTTCCCTCTCTGTTTATTTTAATGCGTCGAAGTGTAAAAATGAGCAGATTTGTAGAATATTTAGTTTTCTTATTTTTACTTGACCGACGCATGAATAAAGTGATGAGGCCGATGTCAATGTTTATTTTACACTAGGCGGAAGAATACGCAACGTGCATACAAGTAGATCTTTAGCAGGCCTTTCAAAAGTGCTCACTTGAACGTGAACAGCCTATACCTATCAATAGTGCACTCACGCAAAGTCAGAAGCACGCGTAACTAACCCAGACACCTGTATTCGTGTTTGACATGGTTACGCCCATACATTCTTTCGCTGGCTTCGTGGACCACAAATTCCCAATCTCAAAAAGTTCTATGGTGCGGCCCCTATCCCCAATTTTTTGTGCACGCTTTTACTGAAACATCTTGTATATTCACTACACACATAACTTGCGTCGTGTGAAAGCTGCTTAACGTGAAACATCCCCGGCAGGTAGAAACCAAGGTTGGGTAGAAGCGGTGGACTCTCTCTCTCTCTCTCTCTCTCTCCTCTCTCTCTCTCTCTCTCTCTCTCTCTCTCTCTCTCTCTCTCTCTCTCTCTCTCTCTCTCTCTCTCCCCCCCCCCCTTCCAAACCTTCTGCACCAAATGGTTACAACCCATTCCGTCATAGATCTCGGCGTAGGACCGCCTGAAGACATTGTCCACTCATTACCTCCCTCTCTCCCTTCCGAAGACCCGTCGACGATGACGGATGAGATGAAGGTTGGGCCGGCCGTCGAATCGTCCCGCCTAAGACAAACTCCTGTGTCGGGCCATTACAGGCCGTGCCCCAAGCAGCTAAGGTTTTCTCTACGCAGGCTGGGAACGAAACGAAATTCCTTGCGGGAGGGAATGGCGTATAGGAATTTTCGTCGCAATGTTCGCCAGTGTTCCAGAGAGGTCGTTTTTAAGCTGGCGGTGAATTGATAAATTCTAGTGTTTTATGTGTAAAAGTTTTGCGTTTTGCCCGAATTTATTGTAATATATAGTGGCGGACTAAAGTATTCCCACAGAAGATCGACAGTCCCGAAATACATGTTTGGACATACGACATTCGACATTTATGGAAAAAATTCAGTAACCTATTGCGACAAAAATCATCATCAATTTGAATAGTCGACAAAAATCTTTCAATGGAACTGCGAAAAATGTCGATAGAAGTCGATACACAATTCGAACTACTATTAAGATCTATGGAAATATTAAGTAATTGCTCAACAAGGCGGGAACTGGGAATAAAAAAAAGTAATCACTCATAAAAATTAATTCTACAACTATCGCAACTAAAATATAAGCCCAATTGCAAGAACACCATGAAAAATAAGTGCGTCCCTGGACCTTTCGGATGGTTCTTAACAACAGCGGATACCACTCTCGTGAGCCAAGAAAGAAGTTATACGCGATGATTTTGAGCAATGGGGACAAACTGAGAGTGACGATCCCTGAGAGTATAACACAAACAAAAAAGGTATAATGGACATACGTCCGGAAATGCATGGGTTTCTCGTTAGAGCGCGGTACTGTTCCCCATGAAGGCGGCGCGCTCACATAACGGTAACACGAGAAGTTCGCTTTACTGCTGTCGCTGACTCGCCCTGGCGCCCCTGGAGTGGACGTGTGCAGTGCAATGCCTGGTTCACATGCACGCGGATCACGCAGAACAGACGGAGCTGGAAACCAGAACAGCCAATCAGAAGCCGGTATGTTCTGGAAAGAGCAGACGTCGCCCGATATTTCCCAGAAGTCAGCTGGTTTACATATATTATACTACTAATGACTTGGATAATCGACGTGTATTGATGTAAATGTATGGAATAGTTTAATGAACGTTTTAATAATCAATACGTGAATATAAACATTAATGTTATTCAACATTCGTATTAAATAAACGTAATTTGAAAATGTACCGCAAGGTAGCACTTAAAGTGTAAAATATGTTTGAATATAAAAATAAAATTACAATTTTTGAAAATCATTTAGTAAATAAATAGCTGTAAATGTGGAATTAATAAACTAGAGTAGAAAGACGACAGCTAACTATAATTTGTTTAAGAATCACGAATTCAACAGCACAATGGCCACGCAGACAATATACTTACATGTGAACGGACAACCATTGGTTCTGCCTGCACTGTTTGGCGTGATGGGCTGTACATGTGAACCAGCCGCAATGCAGCGCCGTGGGACGATAGAGCGGTATTCCAAACGGGAACAGACCAACATGAACTTTACACGTGGACAGGCAAACGCCGATGGGCGGCCGGCAGCACGAGACTGCACCGGGATAAGTATCCCGGCCATCAGCAGCCGCACCGTACAATGATCGCAACAGTATTGCGCCGTTTGTGCGAGGGCAGGTCTCGTTTACGGGAATGGGTACCCACAAAGATGCGTGTGCACCGGGTACATACCCGGCCTTGGAGGAACATGTTCCTCCCCTTTCCCTTTCCTACACAAGTGTGTCTAAGGGAATAGGCTAAGGACGTAGAAACGAATTACTCAATAATTCATCTCAGTTGGACTTATGGTCCTCACTTTATAACACTCTTAAAAAAATAACTCTGATAACCAGGAATGCTCTCGATAATTACTCAATTAATTATATAAAAAATATAACTTATTTTTGGATTCTAAGACAAGACAGTATCTGCTGGTTAATCTCAATAAATTGTTATTAAATTTCAATGGTAAACGCTTCACAATAATGCTGCTACTGAACCAATCTAGGCAATCCCTTCGTTACCCGTTGCTATCCCAATTGGACTCACCGCTGGATTATTAAGGTAACCTGGGCTCTATTCAAGTGGAGCAACTATAGGCTGTTCACGGTAAAGTGAGCACTTTTTAAGGCCATTATACATTTTTCATGTCATACAATCTCTGTCTTCCTGCTGCTTTTTTGATATAAACATTGCAACGTGACCAATAAACACAGTATATACATTTCACCACCATCAAAATTCAATGCCTAAGGCAGCAATAATGTCAATTTATTAGCGGTTAATGTATGTTGGCAAGGCCTTACAGAATTCTCACTTTACCGTGAACAGCCTATACCAGAGTTTCGCACGGGTTGAAAAAAAAAAAAAAGGGATGGGTGCCTGGGGGGATCGGGCGTTTCCTTTCACTGGCGGGTTTTCTCGTGGCGCTACTGTTCCCCTCGCCCCTGCGTTCCGTCACTGCTCCATATCCGCATCGCTTCATCTCCATCGTGGGCTGAAGACATGTTTTAAGCGCTAACCATTTATTCGTACTCCTGTTAATATTCCAATTTAATTTCCTACTTGCAGAATGATGGCAGGGCGGGAGCACTGAACTCGGTCGCACGATATACCGAACACATTAACATAATTTCCAGAACGCTAATGTTGTGGAATATTTTAATGGTATTTAATTATTTAAGTTAAATTAATTAATTGACAAAAATAGATGTGTAATTAAATTATGGTTATATGTGTTAAAAAAAAGTTTTTTAAAAGTAGATATAGTAATTGTTTTATGTACGACCATTTCATTTATAGACATGATAACTTTCGTGGCTGAAATAAAATTGCATAAATTAAATTTTTAAAAATATTTGTAAACGTTATAACTAATTGCTTATTGCTTACAATCAGAGTAATTTTTGTGATAATATTGCTTTATGAAGGGTATATTTTTTTTTACAAAGTGTACTTTATGAAGCATTTAGAATGAACATTAGTTCTAATTGAAAATAAATTTTAAATAATTGATTTCTAAACATCTAAATAAGTTAATTCTAGCAAAATATTTTCAAATTTAAAAACAATATATGTGATTTTCTTTTATGCGCAACATAATGTTTGTGTTGCGAATTTCATTTTATCATACTTTTCTGACAATACTGTAAGCGTGTGTCTAGTTTTTAATGAGTTTTACGTGTTCCACAGTCGGGCGCCGAGCTCCACTGATCGCTTATTTTTGTTCTGGAAGATCTGGAACGACGTCTTTTTGAAAAAGCGTCAGGAACACGATTTACAGTAGTATTTAACTTCGGAAACCCTAAGGAAGAGTTTAATGTTTTCCCTGAGATTAAAGAAGTTCATCAATGCAAGATCTTAAAGATTGGTCCAGAAACAGCATAATTTTGAAAATTTTGATCTTACGCTGAGCTATGAGCTGTACATATTTTTCAAGTTTTCCACACTTTGTTAATTAGGTATGGCGCGTTTTAGATTTAGAACGACCACTATCCAACGGCAGTTGATATTGCCATCCCGGGTGTTCCAGCTTGGATTTATTTCAGCATTAGTGAATTGAATACCGTAAAATAGCCATTTCACTTAAATTCTTTATGCTGCAACCAAACGTGATGGGTTACGTTTTTGTAATACGTAGTCGCTTCACCCTCTTCTTCACTGTTTAATGGCAACGATGTTTTTCCTAAAGTTGTTATTTCAGCTCACATGCAAATGGCATGTGCACCGGCAGAGCTTATACGAGGTTTGTAAATCATCTCGAGTGCTTGCTGCCTACAGCCTCTGGAGGACCGGGCTACAGTCACCTCACAGGTTATTTACCAGTTCGTTACTGTGTGTGCATCGGTTCCTAATTACTAACACTTTTTTCAATCGCCTCTCAAATAAACAAATGAAATGTAACGTGGCTAGAAGTGACAGTAGCGCATGTTCCTAGGCCTAACACTGAAACGTATGCAGATTGATTCATTCTTAGGTTGAGTTAACATTCATGTGCTTTATTTTACAAGTATTGTTGAGGTGTACACGTGCATGTTCACTGGTTCCAAGAGATCCCGGTACGCACACATACACCTACACGAGTGAGTTGTTGCATGTTACATACTTGACTATCCCTACGTATATACGTACACCTTCGCAACAAACTTTAAACCCTTACGAGGGACTATTTTGCCTACGTTCCGAGTCATGTTAGATGCTTCATAAAATAGCGCCCCTACGAGGGGCCATTCATTTACAATTACATTACTGAGTTTACATTATACATAACTGTAGTGTGACTAATTAATTGATTAATTTGGAATTTTGCTGAAACTGCGTGTATCTTTAGTTACCGGTGAGTGGAGTTTTCTGAGGTACAGTTGACTAAAACGTACACACACTCGTCTATGAAAACAGGAGACTAGTAGGATTTCAAATTCTACAAAGCTGAAGGCAAATATTAATTAATTAACTCCTTAGAAACTTTATTGTTGTTTCTAGTACACTGTGGTAATATTCTTGCATGTATCACGCATTTATGAACTATTGTTCAACATCTGCACACCGATAATGGCGTACCATATACTACAATAAATATATAGGCCTTTTTATTATTATTTTTTTATTATGAATGTTTTTATTAATTTTATTTATAACTACGTAATTAATTTCTATTTTAAATGTTTTAAAAGTATGCAGACAAATTTAAAAAAAGTGCATTACAGTAGTAGGGATTTGGTTCCTTGACGGCCAAGGGCGTGAGGCGCAGGATTGCATGATTCGGCCGCCGCCATATTGTTACGTCACCGTCCGCCATCTTGGATGTCATTGACCCTGACCCACGACCTTTGACCCGAGACCTTGATCACGGCGACCTCTGAGCCCAAAAACCCAAAAAATGGCAAGACAATTATTAAAAAAAATTAAAAAGATTTCTTAAAAACATTTTACTAAAAAATCGTTTAAAATTAAAACATTGTTTAAAAATGTATAAAAAATGTATTGATAACAATTATTATAAAATTGATAAAAAATACCAGGATCCAGCCGCCCAACATCATGCGCTTTCATTCCAATGACCCGTCCACCATCTTTGACAAATAATAAAAAAAAATATATAAAAAAATCACAAAAAATAACAAAAAATACCAAAAATTTATTAGTAAAAATATCAAGAAATTTGTTAAAAATGTATTATAAAACTGTTTAAAAATTATTAAGAATAATTTAAAAACTCTAGTCCCTGCCGACTATTTTTACAAACAATTTCCCTTTTCCCCATACAATTTCTCTTTTTTCCCTTAAATTCTACTTTTTTTTTAAAATCTATATAGAAACTTACGTAAAAAACTATTTTAAAAAACTTACACTTCCGGAGGTCCTCCCAGCACCACCAATTACTCAGCTCCATTCGACTCCAGCAGACAATGAACTTCCTCACCCTCACTTATCCCACCTAAACTCATTCTATTGTATGCTGCCATATTTGTTTTTTTTTTTCGTACATCATTTGTGTATGTGTTGCTGGAGGCTGCCATGTTGGGAGGCAGCCATCTTGCTAAGTGTAGTCCTCCATGTTTTTATTTGTCATTTGTTTTATAGCTTTCATCTCACCTTCGTGTGACAACCATATTAATATGTTTTCATCATCTATGTATGACCAGGTGACAGCCATATTTGTTTATGTGTTTAAAATATAGGTTGCGCTGACAGCTTCCACCATTGTTTTTCATTGGCTATTTATTCACCTTCGTTCCATACCCTCCACATTGGATTCTATTCTCAGAACATATGTAGTATCGATTATGCAACCTGCTATCAGCCTGTACGGAATGGTGAGATTGGCCATTCCTGCAAACTACTTAAATTTATTAATTTTTTTGTTTATTCTTAAATGCGAGTATTTTTATTTTAAATATTTTTTTATTTAGAATCTTTCTTATATATAAAGCGGGGAGGTTTTTAAAATAGAACACAACATATCCTTTTAAATAAAGGTTATTGTACACACAATAAAATATACAGGTTTATTAATCTTCTTCGATGTTCACCGCTCGATGTCCACCCCGACGACCCAGGAATTAAAGCGGGCAGGGAAACACCTTCCTTTATAACATTTCGGCACCTTCTCGAACCTTGAAGCAGGCAATGTTCGAATACGACTAGACCGTTATAGTGTGCATACAGTCAGCTGTGCTCATGACAGTATTTTGACAGTCTTGTATCGGTAATTGTAACATACAAGCCGGTCGTGAAGTATCAGGCAGAATGCATACGTGGTGGCAGGAATATTTCCATGTGTAGTGAATTCAGTCCTGCAGTCGATCACGTTGGAGGTAATACGATTATCATGTTTACTCACATCGAATACAATGAGCGGGGCCAAACTCTTGAAAGTATCAAGTCTCAATATCGGGGATTCGGTGGGCCCAAATATACAGTTTGGAGTTGAGCGTACTTATTATATGCCTGCAGGTACTGGCCATTTACAAAGTTCGTGTTCATGTCTACGTATAGGTAGCTTTTGCTATCCAAAAATATTTTGGCATTTTCTATTTGGCATGTGTCGAACTGTTAACGGCTCACTCATAGATTGTGCTGTCTTCTGGTCTGTAGCCCCAACAATAATGTACCTCGGCTTCTCAGAAGCAGAGCTGGACTTCACCATCCAGTTGATGCGCTGGCTTGCTGGCAATCTGGGGCATGACTCCATACTCCAAGACATGAAATCTACATCGATGTGTTTACCATCTTTCACATTCTGCAACATGTGTATGCGTTCTGCAGTTCTCAACGACACATGAGGTAGCATTCATTCGATAGACTGTAGTTTCAGTTCCACTGCCTCAAGGTTTTCTCCAATACCCACGATAGTATCCACGTGTGTATTGGCGAGTATTATCACCAGCTCCTGCTTCGAATTGAAATAATTAATTTGTAGTCTTCAGCAAATCTCAATAGCATGGAGAGCGGAACACATACTTCGAACTTGCCTTCGGCATAAATGGGAACACTGTAGCCATCTTCGATTTCCCAGCCTGCTATCTTGGTTGCAGACAGCCCATTCGGCGTGAGCGATAGGTAATTTTTGATAGTTGAGGTTATGCCCGCTTCTCGTGACTGGTCCACCTCGGCACCGTTGAGAAAGTAGGCGATGCGATCGATCAGGTGAAGAATTCAATTGCTCGTCATTTTCGTCAATGCTGGATTGGGCCTATCTTCTTTCGTCGGAGTCCCCCTGATCCACAAGAACGACTGGCAAGGAAGAGTGCAGATATCTTGGTGTTGGACCGCTATCCGAACTTCCGATGGTTGTGGGTACGGCCCGATCAGGAAAGGCTGGTAGGCATGTAGTTCCACCTTCGTTATACTGTCTTCGAAAATGGTTAGCTCTTCGTATTTTAGGGAATCTTCCATGGTGATCGACCTTGTAGCCGAGAATGCAGAGGATAATCTCGCTAGCATGTGTTAACTCCTTGGAGACCTGTGGCATACTGATTGTAGGGTTTGCACGACTCTTTCTTTTATAGCGTCTGGTCGGCGTAAATCTTATACCCATCTTCTCAAATGCAGGCGTAGGGAGATTTCTTCGTTTCGAAAGTTCACCAACTCTCCGTGCTGGTAGACGACTGTCACGACCACCTCATGTGCTCGCTTCACAACGACCAGAACGTAAATGATGCTTTGCGGTGCCACGACCAATTTATAACCTGGAGGGACCATATGCAAAAATTCGTGGAGTGTATTGCTCGGTCTGCCATTGAGGTACATGCCGTTCGCCAAATTGCAGGTTATTCGTATCACATCGACTGTCAAAACGTTTAGAGGCTGCGACAACACGTGTGTTTTACCAGCTTCCTAGATGCATGGCTCGAACCCCAGCATAGGTTCAATAGTATCCGGTTTCATAAAGTCGATATCTTTGGTGCATCTGATAACACTCTTCAGAATATTGGGATTCCCATGAAGTTCGAATTCTGTTTCGGGGTACAGCGAACCTTCAATGTACCTTGCAATGTCGTCTATTTCATAAGAACCAATGGGCAGCGAAACTTCATGGGAAACATTGCCACTTTTCAGGAGGTCCAGTTTGCAGTTTTTTCATCAATGTTCGGGATTGCATTGCAGGTTTGATGGCAGAAAGTTTACCACACACAGCTCGGAGCTATTGCCCGTCAAGGTAATAATTATCGACATGACTGATGGTTTCCTCAAGGTGCATAGTCTTTTATACAGTCATTTGTAAGAGCGAACCAGGAAGTGAAGGCACAAATGTCCGCAGTTCACGTGTTAGGCAGCTGCTCCATTTTGTAATTGTATGATATTTTGGTATATTTCAAGTACTTGCGGAATTCGGGTGGAGGATGCAAATATACCCAAAACTATCATAATAATCTGCTTGTTTGCCCTTTTTATATACGCTGTCCAGTGTGTGCCGGGCCCTGCTGTCGTATCTAGATTAATTACGGCACACTTATGTCTCTTGGAATTAACTGGCAAATCATCTCTCATATACACTCCTCTAAAATTAGGTATTTTCAATTTGCATGCAAACAGTTCCAAAACCACAATCGCGAGTACTCGTTTCGGTAGAGATGTCGTTAATGCCTCTTTATGCAGCATTGCTTTTGACAGTTCTGCTTCCTACTGGGTATGGCCTTAGGTAGAAGGTTTGCCAGTTTTTTTTACCCATGGCAATAGCTTCCATGTTTACATTGTGTTTTTGTACCACAGATAACGGCTTCAGTTCGTTCGATGCTGTGTGACAGCTCGGACGATACAACTCGTGGCTCCGATCAGGCTTCCGAGGGCCCTGAGTGCAGGCAAATCAATAGAAAAAAATCCACCAATATATATTTTCTTAGTCTTGCAGTCTAGTCCTTTCGTAACAGCTTTTCTTCTCAGTTGTTTCTTTCTTTTGCTCTTATCACCCAAGCCCAGATTCACTTTGGCGTTCATCAAGTTGGAAACACCAAAGACTGCAATTTTTTTCTCCGAACCCAGCATATGATGATTTTCTTATTTAGTCTCACCTTCTGCAAGTATCTTGTCTGCTTGGTGTCTGGCTTGCAGATCCTTGTGCTGGGAATAGGCGATGTAGTGCTGCTTGCATGCCTTGTTCAGGGCGATTATGCTCATCTTGTTGCGTGACAGCCTTTTAGCTAGCTTGGTTCTTGGCCCGCAGAACCTGTATCTGGCAATGTGCAGCTCGACTGGTAGATTTTTGATCAGCGTATCGACGACTCTGCTTCCAGCTATGATCTTCTCTCTTCGACGCATTGCAGTGAACAGAGCGAAAAAAACTATCAATACTGTTACAATATCTCTCTCTAGAAATTAAGTGGGCTATATCAAGTTCGGTAAGGGATGTAGGTCTTAATCAAATAAAATAATTAATTATAATTTCCTTATTTTATTTACAATAACTACAGCAAAATTCTCTGAACTCAATTTCTCACAAAAAAATTTAAATCGCTTACTGTTCACATTTGACACCAATTAATAAAATGTATAATTACGACAAAGATATCAATGAAATTAAATAATTAAAGATCAGTCCCACAAGACAGTGTATTAACCTATTCAATTATTTTTATAACTTATGCGTCCATATTTGACAGTTCGAATATTTACAATAAAATCAGTATTACACTTACATTCAGTCCCAACTCAGTTCAGTCCATGTCCGCCAGTCTCAATATTCTAGAGTCCTCCAAGCACCCTCATGCACAGTAGGCTTCACTTATCGGTATCACACCCTCTCGTCCATTCAAGCCACGAACACCTCATTGTTCGTCGTCCCACAATCTCCAGTCTCGTTGTCCACAACCCACTTTGCTCGCGCACACTCGGCCAGGCGGCCTCCATCAAAGACTGCCGGCCGCTGGGTTGCGGCATTATATATAGTGTCTTAGGCCGCCACCTAGAATCTTTCCGAACTCGTGTGATGCGTCGCGGAGGGCTGAGACGCCAGCCAGTCTCACCAGAACATTCTTGCATCGTCGCTAAACGTATCGGAAACTCTAGCAGGTGAGAGGTGGTCTGTGATGCCAGAAAGTCTCACCGCTGTCCGCATTCACAGGATTCCCAGAAGGGGAGCAGACAGCCACGAGCGCATCGTTCCAGGAAGAGGGGAGGGCGAGGTGGGTATCCGATTATAGCGCGGGGCAGCGGAGTCGGCGCTAGCTGCAGCACATAACAATTCGACCCTTTTATAGATTTTCGTTTCACTATCATTCTAGACTTCTAACAGTTCAGAGATATCGCATATTCCAATGAGACAAATGCCTTAAAATCGAGGTGATTTTGTTGTCTCCTGCCCGCCTCCATTTAACTCTACAGTATATGAAGTTCGTTACCTGCATGCATAGGATAGTACTGCTAGTGAAAATATGGACAAATGCTGATATGAACACTGTGAATTTACTTACAATTTACTTATTTGCAAACCTGTTTGCTGCACACTGGTGTGGATTTGGCCCGGCGTGGCTGAAATAAACTTTTTCACGGCACTTGGTAATTCGAATGCATGCCCGCGCTGGAGTCACCCCTCCCCGCCAGCCAGGGGTGCATCGTCACTTGCACGGAAAGGCAGTGTGCAGTTTGAACTGAAGTGATGCAGCATCTCCCTTATTTCAACATTTTTGAACAAAACCGCTGGGGTCCGCAGTTCAATTGAAGAACCCTCTACTGCATAATGAACTTTGAATTTCCCCACTACCAAGTGTTGACGATCTCGTCACCTTAATTGGGCAAAAACACCCTGATTTTTTGATTAATTTGAAGTGATGAATAATGTAATTTTATTGGTGTTTGAATTTGTTCACCCCTCTAATAGTTAATTGAATTAAAATTTTGTATAAATATGGGGTGCAAATGCTAGTTCGAGATCAGATGATCGGCCTCGAGGGAGCATCCATCACATTAAATTCTGTAACGGTACAATTTATATATCTTCACAAAGTTAGACTCTTCAAGCTATAGGTCATGACGTCACTTTGACATAAAGCTAGGTGCCCAAAGAGGCGATAATTTTCTAAGTATAAATATGCTTGCAAATAATAATTCTGATTGGAATCTGAAAAGATGACTTAAATTTTTCAGTATGTTTACTAGGTAGTCATCTTGGTACAGTAATCTTAGATATTTCAAATCATGTTTTCTACTCAAAAGTTAAGGCTCGCCATTTGTAAGTAGTTGCTTACAAGTTGCTTGCAGTTGGACGAGGGGAAAAAATTAATTTTTGTGCGGTATATTAATGAATTACTCAGCCTGGATTTTTTAAAATATTTTAAATATGTTTTACTGTTGACATATTTTGAAAATATGAAAGGAATGGCAAATTTACTCATGATAGTAGGGGTTAAATTTAACTACTAATTAAAATGGGTTGTTACCCAATACATGTATAGTTCAGCCAAAATAAATAATTTGAAGCCAAGTAATATTGTTGCATGACCTTTTTTTGGTCGGTTGGCCAGAGAAATAATTATGACTTTAAAAATAAGATTTCACTGCTAACATAAAGGCTTGGTAGCCCGAGCATAAATATTGCTATGTTAAATATATTGAACTTTTACTATGATTTTAGAGAAATCCAGTTTTGCTTGGATTTTTAATCAGATATTTTATACTGGTTGGAATTTTATGTACCTGTATTTTTCTGGTAATTTGAAATTATTATGAATTTGCTGCATTGTGGCAGAAAATCTTTTGCGAGTATTTTTCTAGAAGTTTTTTGTGATACTCTTTATTTTCTTTAAAGGAAATGGTAATGTTAAAAGAAAATGGAGATGTTTGCTGAAATGAAAGAAAAGATTTTGAATTCAATAAAATAAAGTTTTTTCCATACTTCATGTCTTGAACATTTCACAGGCTAATGATACTCCTCCCCTGCCCCAGAGAACTTTAAATGCTGGCATTTTCCAATTGTTTTAGATGCTCAGATTTATTTGGGATTGGGGTAATTCCAGCCTTGCTACGGCTTTGGGTCAAGGACGCCGCAAGGGTCTGACCAATATCATATTTCAGTGAGAATTCTGCTAGAGACGGTTTACTCGGAGTGATAGTTTGAAGAGACATTCTAAAATGTGCTTAATGTCATCAAGAGGATTGTATATGCTACCTCCTCCTCCTCTTCCCCCAATGTATGACATAAATCAAGCAGACGAAAACAGTATACAGATAGTCAAGCAAGATGTTACTCTGTCCATACGGATTCATGCCGAAGATGAAGCTATCTACAACGAATCGCGACATAGAAGCCTATTTCCGGATACAGTGACCATAGAGTGGACCATAAATATGCGGGCAAACGTGCGTCCTACTGAGCCTGCTGGAAGAAGAGAATGGTCTTTGGTTCGAGAACGTATACCTCTATTCTAAATCTCCCCGGCAACCGGAATACCGGAGATTGGCACGATTACTACAGGCAATAGAAGGTATGGGTTATTTACCATGCAGTGATAATGAAGCCATTGTACCTCCGAGCGAAGCACTGTCAAACTCGATATCTGTCTTCGACGGCATTGCCTGCGAGAAATAAACTTGTATTCAAGAATATTTTAGCATGGGACGACATTCATCGTGGACTGTGTCCCCCTCGAACAGACTTATTCGCACATACCCAAACAGATGTTTCGCAATAATGCTATAGACTGTTCACGGTAAGGTGAGTACTTTTTAATGCCCTTCTAGATTTTTCCTTTCATCCGATTTACTTCTTTCTGCAGCTTTTTAATATAAGCATTGCAATGTGACCAATAAACACAGTGTATGAATTTTACCACCCTCAAAATGTAATGCCTGAAGCTGAAATAAGGTATATTTATCAATGATTATGCCTGGTGGGAGAGCCTTAAAAAGTGCTCACTTTATCGTGAACAGCCTATAATGTGTTGGTGCTTTTCTCATGGACGACATTAATTTATGCCACGTTTACGACTATCACGTCAATACGGACATAACGTTATCTGATTTCAACCATGTGTGCAATATGCTGGAAAGAGAAATGCAGATTTTGACGATCGTACAGGACTGTCCTCTATATAATGGAAGGTACAGCTGCGGGTTCGATCAGTTCATCGCCAGCTGTCGACAATGAGTTACAGCATATCAAAATTTGGGCAATGTATCCTCAAGCTGCGTTCTCACAACGACGAAGATGGCGGTTGTCTCATACTAGAAAATGATGAAACATGTGATACTGGTAGAATAATAATTCGAAATGTTGGCAAACCCGAACAATCTGAGTATGCTGCTGGGAGGACCTCCGTAAATATAAGTTTTTTTAAAATCAATTTTTAAGTTCTTATAAATTTTTCGAAAAAAGTGAAATTTTGAGGAAAATGTTATGGGAAAAATAGAGATCGTTAGGGAAAATAGTCGCCGGGTATAAAATTTTTTAAATAATTTTTAAAAATTTAAAAATAAGTTTTATAATAGATAATTAATAATAAATATATTAATAATGTTTTACTAATATATTTGGTATTTTTTTAATTCTTTGAGATTTTTTGTTTTGTATTTTATTTTTGGGGGTCAAGGGTCAAAGTCAAGGTCAAAGGTTATATGGGTAAAATATGGTGTACGGGGTATCAGAATGACAGAGCATGATGTCGAGTGGCCGGATCTTGGCTTTTTTTTTTAAATTTTTAACGGTTTTTAAATTTTTAAACAATTTCTTAATACAAATTTTGTAATATAAAAAAATTGCATTTTTTTAGTCAGAAGTCACCGGGGCCAAGGTCAAGTTCACGGTTAAAGGTAATGGGTCAGGGTCAATGACATCGAAGATGGAGGACGGTGACGTAACAACATGGTAGCGGCCGCATCCTGCGATACCTCGCCCCACGCCCTTGGCCGTCAAGGAACCAAACCCTACTATTCAATAGTGTGAATTATGACTATTAGAAGTGAGCGTTACCCGAGACGAATTAAAAAAAAAAAAATATGCGTACGGGAAAGAAGGGGGGAAGCGTCTTTCGCCTAGGGCACGAAATTATTTTGCACCAGCCCTGACAGACCGTGTTGACAGTTACGAACTACAATGAATTACGCTGTGGTCTGTTTTGCCCTAGTAAGGAAACTATAAGTGTAATCTAGGTAATAGCTGTCTGAAACATTTTCAAAGCCTATGTAAATTTTCTATCTTCATTTATAAATCCTACCAAATTAAACTACATGTCTCCGGTACATCTTACCATAACTAAGTATTGTTTTCTAAGTGCGTTATCTATGTAACTCCAAATCTCGTTTAGTAATCATGTTAGTAGTACGTATATAGGGAAACAGTTGCAAGGGCTCGGGCAGGAGGCAGGAGGTGCCGGCCACCATATTGGATTCCGGACTTCCCGCTCTGTCATTACGATCACGCGACCACTATTTCCACACAAAATCGTATGTTTTAGCCCAAAAATTAGTTAAAAATTCCCTTTTATCCTTACAAATTTCCCGTTTTCCCTAAAAATTTCCCGATTCCCCCTAAAAAAAAAAGCACCAATTCTTGCTGTGGCTGAAACATACTCAATGTGGCTGAGATACACGAAATTCCACCACAAATACAACGTGGCACCTCCGGTAGCCTATCCAATAAGTCACTACCGCAACTTGGGTAGTCGAGCCACTGAATCACCAGGGGCACCTCGGGTAGACTACCAACAGAGTCACCGCAGCACCTCAGTAAGACTAGCCATTGAATCACCGCAACCTGTTGGTTAGTCTAGCCACTGAATCATAGCGGCACCCAGGGTAGTCTAGCCACTGAGTCATTGCGGCACCAATTGTAGTTTAGTCACTGCATCACTGCAGCACATAGGGGATTCTAGCCCCTGAATCATCGCGGCACCTCGGGTAGTCTAACCACTGAATCACTGCGGAACCTGAGGTAGTCTAGCCACTGAATCACTGCGGTACCTCGGGTAGTCTAGCCACTAAATACCAGCTGCCCCTCGGGTAATATAGCCACTCAATCCCCGCGGCAACTTAGTCGATCCACTGAGACACCGAAGCACCTCGGGTAGGCTAGTCACTGAATCACCGCGCCACCTTTAGGTTTTTTAGCCACTGAGTCACCGCGGCACCTTTTGGTTGCCTAGCCACTGAGTCACTGCGGCACATTTTGGTTGTCTAGTCACTGAGTCAACGCAGCAACTTTTGGTTGTCTAGCCACTGAGTCACCGTGGCACGTTTTGATTGTCTAGCCACTGAATCACAGAGGCACCTTAAGGTTGTCTAGCCTCTGAATCAACTCTGCACCTTAAAGTTGTCTAGACACTGATTTACCGCAGCACCTCGGGTAACCGAGGTGCTGCGGTGACTCAGTCGCTAGACTTCCCATTTGCGGCGGTGTCACAGTGGCTAGACAACCGAAAAGGTGCCGCAGTATTTCAGTAACTAGACAACCAAAAGGTGCCGCGGTGTTCCAGTGACTAGACACCAGGGTGCCGCGGTGTCTTAGTGTCTATAAACCTAAAGGTGCCGCTGTGATTTAGTGGTCAGACAACCTAAAGTTGCCGCAGTGATTCAGTGGCAAGAAAACAAAAAGTTGCCCCAGAAAAAGTGAAATTATAGGAAAATTTTATTGGTTAAATGGAAATTGTTAGGGAAAATAGTAGCGGGGGTACTAAAATGTTTAAATAATTATTTTTTAATTTTAAATAATTTTACAACACTTTATTAATAAATATATTGATAATATTCTACCAATATATTTCTTTGGCATTTTTAAAAATCTTTTGTGAAGTTTTGTTTTGTATTTTATTTTTGGGGTTAGTGGTCAAGGTCAAGGTCAAAGTTCATATGGGAAAATTATGGTGGACAGGGTATTGGACTGATAGAGCACAATGTCAGGCGGCCAGCTATTAGTTTTTTTTTTTTTTAATTTTAAATGTATTTTTTTTTCATTTTTAAGAAATTTCTTAATTTTTTTTTTTTAATTTCAAAAATGTGATTATTTTGGTTTTTGGAGGCAGAGGTTACCTGGATCAAGTTCAAGGTCACGGGTAGAGGTCATGGGCCAGGTTCAATGACATCCAAGACACTGAGACACCGCGGCACCTCGGGTAGTCTAGCCCCTGTGACAGCGTGGCACCTCGGGTAATCTAGCCACTGGGACACTGCTGCACCTCGGGTAATCTAGCCACTGCCACACCGCGGAACCTTGAGTGGTCTAGACACTGAATCATCGCGACACCTTAGGTATTCTAGCCGTTGAATCATGGCGGCAGCTTTTGGTTGTTTAGCCACAGAGTACTGCGGCACCTATTTGTTGTCTAGCCACTGAGTTACTGCAGCACCTTTTGGTTGTCTAGATACGGAGTCACCGCTGCACCTTTTGGTTCTCTAGTCACTCAGTCCACCGCGGTACCGTTTGGTTGTCTAGTCACCGAGTCACCGCAGCACCTTTTGGTTGTCTAGCCACCAACTCACAGCGGTACCTTTGCTTGTTTAGCCACTAGGTCACCGCGGCAACTTTTGTTGTGTCTTGCTTTTGAGTCAGTGCGGCACCTTTTTGCTGTCTAGTCACTGAGTCACCGCGGCACCTTTTGGTTGTCTTATCACTGGGTCACAGGGCACCTTTTGTTGTCTAGCCACTGAGTCACCGCAGCACCTCTGGTTGTCTAGCCACTCAGTTACCGCAGCAATCATTTGGTTGTCATGACATTAAATCACCGCAGCACCTTGGGTAGTCTAGAAACTGATTCACCGCAGCACTTTGGGTAACCGGGGCGCCGCGGTGACTCAGTGACTAGACTACCCGAGGTGCCGCGATGTTTCAGTGGCTAGAATACCCAAGGTGCCGCGGTCTCTCAGTGGCTATATTATATTACCCAAGGTTCCGCGGTGTTTCAGTGGCTAAATGACCCGAAGTGTCGCGGTGTCTCAGTGGTTAGACTACACAATGTGTCGCGGTGTCTCAGCGACTAGATTACCCAAGGTGCCATGGACTCAGTGGCTAGAATACCCGGGGTGCCGCGGTGATTAAATGGCTTGATTAACCAAGGTTGCCGATGTTTCTCAGTAGCTAGATTACACGAGGTGCTGCTGGGATTCAGTGGCTAGACCACCTATGGTGCTACGGTGACTCAGTTGCTAGACTATTCGAGGTGCCGCGGTGTCACAGTGGCTAGACTACCCGAGGTGCCGTGGTGATTCAATGGGTAGACTACCCTTAGAGCCGCGGTGATTCAGTCGTTATACTACCCTAAGAGCCGGGTTGGTCAGTGGCTAGATTACTCGAGTTACCGCAGTGACTCTGTGGCTAGATTACTCGAGGTGCCGCGGTGTCTCTGTGACTAGATTGCCAGAGGTGTCGTGTATTGTCAGTGGCTAGACTGCTCAAGGTGCCGCGATGTCTTAGTGCTAGATTACCCGATGTTCCGCCGGGATTTAGTGGCTAGACTAACCAAGGCGCCGCTGTGATTTAGTTGCATAAATTGTCTGAGGTGCCGCAGTATGTCAGTGGCTAGATTATCTTATGGTGCCGTGGTGACTCAGTGGCTAGACTACCAGAGGTGCCGCGTTGTATCAGTGTCTAGACTACCCTAGTTGCTGCGGTTTCTCAGTGGCATCTGTCATCAGGCGTAGACAACCACAGGAGAGCCTAGAATCTCGCAGCAGGTATCCGAACAATTATCACACTATAGCCCATTGTGAAGTAGTAGCGAGACTACACAGTTGAGGAGAGCCATACAAACAACAATATCATAAAAATCAGAAACAAGTTATATTACTGCTGATAATATATAAAGATTCCACATGAACCACAGTAGGTAAGAATCCTTCTAAAGTATTTATGTGTGTTAGAAAAGAGCATGTTGCTTTGAGTAAAAAGGCGGGGGACTGTCTGTCTCTCTTTTTTTTCAGACCAATACGAATTTATCAACAAGCTGGAGTTCAGGTGCAGCCCAGGGTACAACAAATCAAAACGAAGTCTTAGAAGAAAACCTGGGATTTCTCACAGTGAGTATTCTAGCTGAGTGTGGGCAGTGGCAGGTAATTCAGCGTTACTAGGCATTGCTTAGCTTGTCGTCTCCTGGTTAGGCCATTCATCTCCAATTTATAACCGCGTGCACACAGTAAAAGTTGCTTAGTTGAGAGCTTTAATATTTCCTCTTCGTCGTTTTTCCTTCAGCGGACTCACGTGGCCGACCATGTTTACTTGAGTAGGGGCATTTAACGTAATGGCATGCGCTCTAGCAGGCGATGAAGGAACTACGTATACGGCGGGCGAAGAAGGCGATAAGAGAGAATGAGATGGAATGAGAGAAAGACAACATGGAACGATAGAGCATGAAAACACAAGACGGAATGATAGCCTACAAGTATTAGGAATGCATCACAGACGTTAAAAATAGCCTGAAAATAGAACTTCAGGGCTTCGTATTGCACATGAGGGAACTACTCATTTTTAAGGGGAAATGCGAAATGTTTAAGGAAAACGGGAAATTTTTAGGGAAAAAGGAACTTTCTAAGGAAAAAAAAGAGAAATTTGGAGGGGAAATTTCCAAGATGGCTGCCAGAGCCACGAGAGCTGTATCGTGTAAGAAACTTTGTTCTACTACTCCTGTTCGTAAGCAATTTCAGGTTTCGAAATATGATCCTTTAACGATGTCGTTAATCATGTTAAAATCATATTTACTTGGCCCCCTCCGCTCCTATGTGCGTTTATCGAAACATGTAAATAATAATAGCCCAACCATCCCCAATGAGTCAATTTCTCACTGTATTATATAGCCCAATCGTGGTGCGAAATAAAGGAATAAATACAAAGACGCAACAATTTTAATAAATAGTTATATTTCTATGAAGAAAACCATTTATGGATTAAAAAAAGATATGAACAAAATCCATCCCACTTGCTTTTTAAATCCACCAACTAGGGACATTTTTCTTCTTGAAAACGGCAAAACCTCATAGTCACTGGCATAGGGAATACATTTTTTTTTTTAGGGAAACGTAGGAAACAGCCAATAGAAACGTAAACAATATAGCGTTATCTGTCAGGACACCTAATGAAGAATGAAGGTTATGTTAACAAAACTACAATATCGGCACCACTTTCCTCGAACTGTCAAAATCTTGCCTCCGCACCTGATGGAATGTTGGATGAGATCAGGACAGCCCTCGAGGTAAGTCCCTCAACGTCAGATCGAGATTCACGAGTGCTGAACATCCCACGCTCAAAAGTCCACAGAATGCTGTGTTAGTGAGTGAGTGAAGAGATTTGGGCGGCTCTTAACATAGAAGTCTCGAGAGCCAATGAGGGTGATGGGGGTGAGTATGGAAGCGGCACCGGAGTGTAAGGGCGCGGGAAGCGGGAAAAGCCCCGCTGGCTAACGGCATCGCCCGACACGATTCCCACATCCGAGAGTCCGGAGTGACCCGGCCGGGAATTGAACCCGGATCGCCTTGGCGGGAGGCGAGCAGGCTAACCGCTCAGCCGCCGTGGCCCCTTGCTGCATTAGTGACTCTGTTTGGATTAATAAAGAGAAAATTGCTCAGGCGCTGCGCAATAGTACACAACAACGCCAACAATATGCTATTGAGTTGCTAGACACATGTCAAGCAAAACCCTCGGCTACCTGGTGAATGCAGTTCTCATAGACCCTTGGGAAGGTTAGTCGGCACAAAGTTTGTATCTAGGGTCCCGAAAACCCGTACATTTTTTTCGGGAACATGTCGGAGACAGAAAAATGAATATGTCGTGGAAAACAGAAGAAATCGGACACTTTCTCTTCATCGAGAAAACGGTAACCGGTGATATTTATCTGAACGTGGCTGAGCAACCTGCTGTCCCTCAGCTCCTAACTCTGCAGACAGACGAGATCTTACAGCAGGATGGTGAACTGCACGCTGGAGTTTACATATATGTTCGTGAGTTCATGGACAGAACTTCCTCTCAGAGGTGGACGGCCCGAGTGGCTCCCAGATCTCCGGACATAACCTCTTTGTATTTTTTCTATGGGGCTACATGTGAAGGACAAGGGAGTACACCTCGCCTGTAAATTACCTTGACCCCAGTAGCAGAATTGTGGACGCCATCAGCTATATCACTCCAGGCATGCTTTAGCGCACACGAAGGAAACTTTTATAACGACCAATTAACGACTCTAGCGTTAAAAAAAAAATGTAATTTTTATGTTTAGGCAATTTTGATCTCTAATTGAAATAACTTTTTTATAATATCCAGCACTTTTTTTTTTTAATTTCCGGTACGTTATTGGCAAAGTTGGCTCATTAAAAACATTTTTATAATTTTAGTAAAAGTATTTCTCGCTTTACCCGCCACAGTCGTCGCTGAAAATTTTTGAGAAAAACGATTCTTACTACGGCGTTGCGCACCTTGCACAAGTAATGCATGTATTATATAAATCAATAAGTGAAGGGAAACTGACGTTTTTTCACTGATTCGTCAGTTAAATTCACAAAAGTGACTGTTGAATCAATCAGGCACTGCTAACTGATTCAAACAGTAAAATTCTCATTGATTCAGATTTAGAGTATAAAACGTAACATTTTGTTCCCCCCATCCTCTCCCCCTACCCCCCTCCCCGTACATATAATGCGGCCGTATAACCTAAAAATTGAAAAGAAAAATGACGAAATCTTCCATGATTACTCCTGAATGCTTTTAATTATGCCAGAACCGTTAGTTACAAATAAAATTTTTCCTTTAAAACGTTGTTAATTTTGCAAAACCTTTGAGTATATATTCTTGACGTTGGTACGAGCAACATTCTACACTTCAAAATATTTAAGTGTTTTCTTGGATATTTTTGTGTTGCTTGACTTGCCAACAAGAAAATAGTGACTTAAATGGCTAATTGCAGAAAAAAAAACACAGATTCATTTTTTTTTGTTTGGAAAATATTTTGTGACTTATCATGACTGAAGACTGAAGTATTGTTGGACAAAAAAAATTAAATGAATGTACTTGTCCCACTCGTAAAGGCTGTTCACGATAGAGTGCATATTTGAAATCAACCTTAGAAAAATGCCACTACTACTACCTGCATACATTTTGACGGGCGCACTGAGTGACATGCGCCCAGTAAATTTGGTAACGATGGAGGGGAAACTAGCTCCATATCTTTACGTCAAATAAAAAGTGTTAAGTAACCATTTGTGATAACATAAATTATTTCTATTGAAGCGTCGAAGTGTAACAATTAGCAACATTTTAAAATACTTACTTTTCTAGAAATTTTACAGTTTCACTTGAACGACGTATAAAGAAAGTGACGAGGTCCATAGCAATGACAGTTGAAAGAACACACAACGTGCATTCAAATAGATCTAGAGCAGGACTTTCAAGGGTGCTCATTTTACCGTGAACAACCTACAGCCGTAAGGAAGTGGTGTTCCTTGGGTAGATTGCCGACGCGGCCGCTAGATAGTGCTGCGGACGCTCCAGCACCTGCATCGCAGCGAAGGAAAGGGACAGTGGAGGGGGGGTTGGGGTAGTATCGACCAGGTGGGCGGGTTTCCACAGTAACGGGCCGGCCTAAATAAAAGTGCGCGGCTGCAGTAGGGTCGGGACGCCTGGTCAGGGACGGTTACCTCGATTCCAGTGTCGCAGAACAACCTGCAGACAATGCCCCTCTCCGCTGACAGTTCCAAAAAACTGATGGCTGCAATTGAAATACATATATATCATATACGTATAGGCTGTTCACGGTAAAGTGAGCACTTTTTAAGGCTGTTCTAAATTTTTCTTTCAACCAATTTCCATCTTCCTGCTGATTTTTTTATGTAAACATTGGAATTTGATCAATAAACACAGTGTATACATTTCACAACCCTCAAAAGTTAATGTCTGATGCTGCAATAATATGCATTTATTTATGTTTAATGCCTGTTGAGAGTGCCTTAAAAAGTGCTCACTTTACCGTGAACGACCTATAGTAGTAGTTTAGTGCCACAATAAAGGCATAATATAATCATAAATAGAATAGAATGTCAATAAATTGACCACCAAGCTGCTAGGGGAGTCAGGGTGGAATGCAGGAAAACGGCGCCACTCTCACCTTCCAAGCAACTTGGTGTAGATAGTTGTAATATTATATAAAAGGCTGTAGTGAGAAAATAAAAAAGGTATATAAAAAAGGAATATCCCATACTCCTGTATTGCCCAGAAAGGGCACAGGTTAGTTGGTTAGTCTTGGTTAGTCTCTCATGTGCCCCCAACTAGAGCCACTCGTTGCAACAGAATTCCCTCCTCTTCTATCTGCCTGGGAACGTACGGGAAATCTTCCACATCCTGGCATAGCTAGTCGGAATCAAGGTGACGGCAGTACGAAACCAATCACGGACCAAGAACGCTTATTTTTAAACGCGCCCCTACTTCATTTAGCTTCTGTATTCCCGTCCATTAGGTACTATTCTCTTGGTGTTGCAGATTCCTCTGACATATTCATTAAACCAGCGCTCCCTCATAATCCCATCTATCACCTACACTATTTAAAATAAGTTATTTGTAAACTAGAGCAAATCACAGATACATAGCATCGCTTCACTCGTCTTCATAATCTCACACACATTCGCAGACCTGTCTTCGTACAGCTGCATTATGATCATATGTGTAAATATATCCATGTATTGTGTAATATGGGAAGCGGAGGATAGCCGAGAGGACCTGCCGACCATTGGCGTCGTCCGGCACGAGTTCCTTCTGAAGAGATCCGGGAGCGGCCCCGTCGGGAATCGAACTCGGTTTTGCTTTGGTGGGAGGCAGTAACTCTAGCCGCTGAGCCACCGCGGCACCCAAGTGCCGGGGCTACAGAAGAAACTTAAAGGAAGTGTAAACTCAGAGAGACCAAGGGGGCCCCCAGCGCTGAAGCCACACCGGCATGAACAGCAAATTTTGCTGGCATCCCCAGCAAACAAATTTGCCCAACTCTCTAAGAGGCCGCGGTGGCTGAGTGGTTAGCCTGATCGCCTCCCACCAAGGCGAACCGAATTAAAACCCCGGCCGGGTCACCGGATTTTCGCGAGTGGGAATTGTACCGGTTTTTCTCAGAGATCTCCCGTTTAACAGTATTGACATACTGGACATTCAAAGTGAGTCTGCTAGTGATACTGTAGTAACTAGATAAAGGGAATCATGTCCATAAACATAAAAACTCCTACCTGAAAATTGTTTTAAGTGGTTCAAGCACGTCGTCTAGGAAACCTCGAAAGACCAGTATGTCTTCAGTATTACAGAATTATGTAACATATGGAATCTACGACAACAAACTTACATATCATCTGACTTATTTCCAAATCCATCTAGGAAACAGTCAAAACATTTTCTCAGAAACTTCACATACAGGTCGAATCCAATATATCCCGTTTGGCGCAAGATGAACGCGAAACTCTCTGTAACCTAACTGTTCAGCAACTGCACAGCCATTCACAACCAAACATGTCTTCACGTTCACAATAACACACCGACCAACCAACCAAAGGGGACACTTCCACACTTTTAGTTAATGTTGACAAATTTGTACATTTAGCTGCGTGTTACCTCATTTCAAGAACTGTTTCTTTAGCATTAACTGCATTAAGTACGGAAGTACGTTTAATATATTACATCAAAACATATTATTTTAATATTGAGAAGGCCTGCTGTCAGATATTTAGCTCACGGTACCCGTTACCTCCGGAAAACTATGCTGATACTTTTTTTTTTTTTTTTTTTGCTGCAAAATGAGAAGAAGTTCGTAAAACTTCTCTTTGCTTACTTTGAAGAACTGGAAAAATCTTCCTGCAATATGCACGCAAGTCTGGGAATAGAATAATGAAATTCGTTATACTTTTCTCTTCTGATATACTATAACTTATAACGAACCAACAACTTTTTTTCGCTCTTCTTTTTCAGCTTATTACTGGCCGGTGGAGAGGGTTTATACAACTGTCCTTCGCAAGGTGTCACGCTCATGCCCTGGTTCAATGTTTCAAGGCGTGATCAGGCCGACCGTCCACCTAAGGCATGATCACATCATAACAGTACGAATGTAATGTTGATGGAGGAGCCTAGGGGTGTTTGTCACGTAGATATCACACTAGTTTGTTAAGGGGGAAGTATCTTTGCTATCTGGATTTAGACATTTACCTCATTAACTTAATTTTCGGAGTCGATATTTAAAAACGAAGCTAGTTATGACATAGGGAACATTTTAACACTTATTTCTAAACACCACTCATTTTTCTTACATGATTAGTGTCACACCTGTAACCGTAATTAAACATTATCTAATTATTTAATAATTTCAGTCCCACGTGGGAAAATTCAGGTATATTTGAAACCCTACAAATTAAAAAAAAAAAAGTCCTTCAGTATTCGTCCATGTCATGTCTAGCTTTGATTTTTTATTTCTGGTCATGCATTTTCATTACGAAGATTTGTAAGAAAATTCGAAGATGGGGTGGATACTACACCCTTAACAAGTTGATCCGGGGTCGATTCCCACCGGTTTCACGCGATTATTCGCACGCGGACAACGTTGCAGACGCCGTTTCTCGGCGGTAGTGGGGGCCGCGGTGGTGTAGTGGCTAGACCACTCGCCTCCCACCTAGGCGAACCGACGGGGCCGCCCCCGGACTTTCGCATGTGCGAATTGTGCCGGACGACGCCGCTGGTCGGCGAGTTTTCTCGCTGATCTCCTGTTTCCCCTACCTTTGCATTCCGACGCTGATCCATACTCACCTCGCTTCATCCCATTGACGCGAGATCTCGATGTTGAAAGCTGCCCTAATCCTGTCCACTACTATTCACCGCCCTGCATTCCGTCACACAAGTTAACTGTGTTTTAGTGGCCATCAGACCAACTATAGACTGTTCACTGTAAAATGAACACTTTTGAAAGCCCTGCTTAAGATCTACTTGTATGCATGTCGTGTATGCCTTCGCCTTATTTAAAATCAACGTTGTCATTTGTCGGTCAGGTGGAAATGTGGAATTATAAGAAAAGAAAATATCTTACAATTCTGGTAATTTCTTCACTCCGATGCATTAAAATAACATAAAACAAAATAAATAATTTAAGTTATTACAAATGATTACCTAACACTTTTTTAAGTTAGGGAACTATTTTCCATCTATCATTATAAACTTCACTGGACGCATGTCACTCATTGCGCCCATTAAAATATACGCAGGCAGGGGCAGTAACATTTTTCTAAGGTTGATTTCAAAAGTGCTCACTTTATCGCGAACAGCCTTTAGCAAATAGCCCGGCACATCTGTACCTCGAGGCTCTTCGCCAGGGATGTAAACCCCGGAAGTTAAAAAAATTAGTGCAAGTAGTCTATGCAAAAATTATAGTGTTTAGTACAACATTTTAGAATGCTGACGAAAACTGTTTTGGTAGACATTTCAGATTTACTATTGTTGCATGTCGCTGTCCGGTGTTTCCTTCGCGTGAGAAGGCGCCGAGGACTGGAGGTCAAGTTTGTAGCGTTAGGACGAAGCGAGCGGCCTATCATAAGGGACGCCGCCGCACACGCTCATTAACTTATCGCAGCTCGCACCTCGCTGACCCCGAGACGATCATATTCCTCCATTTATCACGCAGGAATGTCGTCGTTATCCTCATTACCTTTCCCAAAACATCTTGGATTGCCGAGAACGTTCTAGACTGCACCTACCTCAAATGTAAATACCGCGTGTGGGCCTCTGAGGAATGAGTGATTAATAAGAGCAGAGAATTTGTCGCCTCGTGCAGCCTAAAGCGACAGTTGGGCGATTATGGCGCGGCGAGAGACAGCTGCAGCGATCTACGAGAGTGCGTCGGCGAGCTCGTGTGCAGTGAGGAGTTGGACTGATCTGCGGGACTGTGAACTGGATGCGCGAGTGAAAATACATTCGGGACGACGGAAATAGACAGCGTTAAATAAACTTGTGGAAGTAATTGGAGCAATATCAAGGGACATTAGCAAGAGTAAAGACTGTGATAAAGACTTTAATTGAAATGGAGATAGTAATTAAATATTGCGCCAATAAGAAAAATAAGAGCTAATAGGACGTCCAGACTGGTAAATAACAGACATTTGACTGTTTGTAGCATTGAGATTAAATATAATTATTGAATCTAGTCCTTTTATTTTTATTAAGACCTCAATCCCTCACGAACTGAGATAACCCCCCTCAGGCGTCCCATGTAACACCATGTGCTCCATTCGTGATAAATAACTTGAGCTTTCTATTTTTAATGTTCTACAACTTATAAAATATATTATACTAAACTAAAGATGATATTTGAAATGCTACTTTAGTACTCAACATATTAGGTGTTTCTATTACTTGTATTAGTGTATTCTTGGCCGTATACTCGCTACGTTGACGTACGGAGTACACTGTCAATGAGTAACTATAGTCAATTCACGGTTAATTTCAAATTTTCTGAAACCCTGCTAAAGTTATACCTACTTCCGGAATATTTCTCCGTCTCGTGAAAACAAAGCTTAACAAAGTTTTAGAAAATTACACCAAAGGGATATCGCACGGCATGCGTGCTCATTCAGTGCAAATATATTTTACATAAGAAATATTTCTTACTACTACACACCTATTTCCTCGCTGTTTTTGTTCACATTAATTATAGTTGAAGTATTATAATGTATAGATAAATATAAGTTAAAAAAAAAAAAAAAAAAAAAAAAAAAAAAAAAAAAAAAAAAAAAAAAAAAAAAAAAAAAAAAAAAAAAGAATTTCTACGTTAACAAAGTATATACCGCTCTAGCAAATAGCCAGACACGTAATACATGGGATGATTTTCCAAAGGTTAGATTCAAAACGTGTGAATGTGCTGTAGTATATCCTACGTAGCTGTAAATTGTAGTATAAATACTATAGTTATATTGCAGTTTAATCCTACTCTTCGCCGACAATGGGTTTCACTGTCGACTAGAAAGTGTGATGATGGAGAAGGGGGAGGGGGGTAATGGAGTACGGGGTGATTAGCCGCGTCGCAGGCGATGCTGTGACGTCACGCACAGTCGACCGCACCGGAGGCAGTTGGAGCGCGCGCGCGCGGTCACGTTTCACGGTCGAGGGAACAGCGCGATAACCGGAGGAGTAGGAGAGATTGCGGAGGAGGAGGGGGGGGGGGTCGGATAGGGGGCTGCAGATGAGGGCGAGGGGTTGGCGATGACAGCCTGATGACGGCCACGTGACCGCGGCGGCGAGGCTGGCGCGGGAGTAGTGAGCGAGGACCCTCCAAAGCACCGCGCGGCGGGACGAAAGTGCATCTCCGTGGAATTGGCCGCCGCCCCCTCGCCGCACGAAGCACTTCTTCTTCCCCTCCGAGTCGGGGGGCGAAGGCACTTGGACGGGACTTGCAACGAGACGTGATGTGACGTGCTCTACGAGGGGGGGGGGGGAGGGGAGCGCCTCGCCGACTACACTCGCCGCCGAAGCAGGAAGGAACCTGGTTATAGTCCATTCGCGGTTAAAGGCTGTTCACGATAAAGTGAACTCAACTTTAGAAAAAAAAAAGTTACTGCTCCTACATTAATGTGACCAGACATCCCGAGTTTTTTTCGGGACAGTCCCGATTTTCGAGGTTGTGTCTCGAATTTTTTAGAGTCATTCGGGATGGCCGTTTGCCCGGAATGTTGGGACCTGACAGTGTTGACTCGTGGTGTGTCCGCTTTTGGGTGGATGTGGGCCAGACCTTGTGGAGGGGGGGGGGAAGGTGGCGCGGCGGAAGCAGCAGCCAGTGACCTTCCGTCACCAGCAATACCGGTGACTCATCGACCTATCTATGTCACAGTTTTTATTTAGTGTTTTTAATCAATAAATCATACGCCATATGATAAATCATTAGTAAAAATCAATAGGATTCTCTTCTTTTTTTTTTTTTTTTTTTTTAACAAAACACCACCTGTAAACAGTCCACACCCCCCCCCCCCCTTCCGCCCAAACTAATCCCTCCATTACTATCCCCTTCCCACTACCGTCCATTTATGAGCGAAAACGAACGTCCCGAATTCGGGCCAGAAATATATGGCCGCCTTATCCTACATGCATGTGTTTTAACGAGCGCACTGAGTGACATGCGTCACAGGAAAGTTGGTAACGAAGGATGAGAAGTCTTAACGCCGAATAAAAAGTTTTAGGCAACCATTTCTGATAACTGAAGTTATTTATTTCACTCTATGTGTTTTTTAATGCATCGAAGCGTAAAAATGAGCATATTTGTTAAATATTTACTTTTTCTAATAATTTCACAGTTTCACTTGACCGACGCCGCGCGAATGAAGTGATGAGGCCCATGACAATTTTAATCTTACATCAGGCGGAAGAATACAGAACGTGAATACAAGTAGATATCAAGCAGGACTTTCAAAAAAGGCTCATTTTACCACGAATAGCCTATATTTCCAACTTTTATGAAGCTCTGCTAAAGTTATACTTAAGGGGATATTCCTCCGAATCATGCTAACGAAGCCTAACCGACTCTAGGAAATCACACCAGACGCACAACGCAGAGTTTTCGTTCGCATTAAATATCAATTAAGTTATAACTTATATATATATATATATATATATATATATATATATATATATATATATATATATATATATATATATATAAATTCGACCGACAAAATTCTGCTGTAGGTTAATCACGAAAAAATTAGTTGAAAATATATACAACCTAAGGTCTAAAGCGAATACTAAGGATAGTTAGTACACGTATTTGAAGTTGGATCTGAAACATTTGTTTATTGCAAATATTGGATATCCTATTTAAAATGGAAAACCGATTCTCTGGATAATGGTTAACTGAACAAAGATCTTCAACTAACATCCACCTCGCGGTAGTATATTCGCGGTTTAAATGACGAATTATTAATCCTCATGTCACAATAAACACAAATGTCACCTTGTGTAAATACCCTACAACTCACCGTTTTCGAGTAATTTGTGTTTCACTTTCAAAATAATGTTTACCAATACCTGGCAGGTGGGGCAGCAAAATCCTCAATAACATACTTTGGCGGCTATTAAAGGGAGGTTAAAAATTCCAGAGAGAGAGGTACATTACAGTGGCACTGTAATAAACATTTTCTTCAACTACAACTTCAAAAATATGTACCTCCTCTTAGAATTAAATTTAGACCATACGTCGTATATATGTTTCGAACTTCTTTTTTCATGATTAACCTACAGTCTAAGCTTGTCAGTCGAATTTAGATACATCCCTTAAAAAGGAAATTTCACTAGAATTAACATTAAGGTACTTTTATGTTTTTTCGTGTTAAGACAAATATAAAACGCTCGTGACACATGATATCTTTAGGGAACAGCAAAACACGTCATGCATAGGGGGATTTTTCAAAGGTATGCTTAATATAGTGTGAAGAAACCGCAGGTAGACTATAGCATAGTTGGTTCACGACTGGCAAAGCTATTTGGAAATTAACCTTTGGAAGAAATCCCTCATTGTAGCTACGCATATTTTCAAATCAACCCTGATCGCCGTATCTATGGCAAAGTCAGCGGCGATTATGGCTCCGAAGTATAATTTTGAAATTGTCGGTGTCCCTGGCAGCCGCTTACTGGTCTTCAACGAAGGCAATCCAGCTTTGACAACCAGCGAAGGCAGTTTCTGGATTTACACATGTGGAAAACGTGGCGGATGTTGCCAATTGAATCTTTGTGTTCCCGCTCACCTCGACTCACTAACTCCATCTCGTCCCGTAGCGTTCGTTCTCCTGGATGACTCGTTCTCCTGGATGGTTCGGGCGCAATGTTTGTTCCGCATACGCAGCACCCGGCTTTCTTGCTCGTCGACGTTTCGTGCGTCATCCCGTGGTCCAGCTTACAGACGGCCGGCAGCAGCGCGTGGTTAGTTACCCCACGTCGGTGAAGACATGGGTCGTGTTCGTAATATTACCGGACAGACTTCTGACTGCATGGCGGGCAAAACTGTCATACGAATGTCTTCTGTTCTACTGATGAACTATAGAGCCAGGGTTTGGTATCCCTCTCGGTGTTGTAAATCAACTAACGCAGATTATCCTTTATTCCTACTCGAGTGTAAATGTAGTATATTTGCAGTTATTCCAAACTTTTTGAATCATCCTGTCTAAGACGTGTAACAAGTAGAAAGAAATTGTTCTCATGAATAATATTTTTAATATATTGCGCAAGGATTATTTTTATATTATATTTTTTAATATATTGGTTAAGCTTTATTGCATATTATTTTTTCTTGGGGTCAGAACCAATTTCTTTCACAGTCGTTACTTTTGAGCTTTAGGCTGTTCACAGTAAAGTGAGCACTTTTTAAGGCCATTATAAATTTTTCCTTTCAGCCAATTTCCATCTTCCTGCTGCTTTTTAATATAAACATTGCAATGCGACCAATAAACACAGTGTATACATTTACCCACCATCAAAATCTAATGTCTGAGATTGCAATAACATATGTTTATTAGTGGTTAATACCTGTTGGGAGGGCCTTAAAAAGTGCTCACTTTATCGTGAACAGCCTATACTTAGCTTTCCGCCTGTAGCCTATATGTTACAATATGGGAAGGATGATTTATGAACTTTGAATAGTATTCATAATACACGCAAGATGAATTGTTTGTAAATTTACCACCTCAGTTAATATGAGTATTGAAAAAACACGAATGTTAATTTTCTTTCCATACGTTCGGGGTTGCTTTCTTGCATTTGTTTAGGAAAAAGTTAAGTGCGTAGAGTAAATGCCTAGTGAAATTTCAAGCGTCATACAGCTAGCGAAACTGAATATTATTTATATACTTGCAAACAGATGTATCCTGGTAATTTTTTTTATCCTGTGTGTGTGTTATAAACTACCATTACAATTAATGAGGTTCATTATATTTTTTTAAAAGTACAATGTGGTTCAAAAGACGCACACTTAAAACCGAAAATTCTCCTAATGTAGTGTTTCAATAATTTTCATTACTTACTTGTGACGTCAAAGTTGTGATAGCTAGTTACGTTCTATTGTTGTGACAGTTTAAAAGTGAATTGTGCTGGAAAAACAGTAATTAGCAATACAGGAGCGACAAGCAACAAGACCAGTATCGCAGGTGCGCGAGAGTTGCGTTGCAGGTGTTGACTGTACCCGGTGAGTCGTAACAGAGAGTTGGGGTGGGGGTGGAGGGGGCGTGACCCCATGGCGAGGCTCTCAGGCTGGTGGCCTGTCCAAACACGTCCCCTCCCCCCTCCCCCGACCAGCAACAGTCCTGCTTCACCTTCTGAAACCCTCTCCATCTTACCTGATTGCCTTCTGGCCGCGCACAAACACGTCCCCCGTATTGACATCTGCGAAGGGGGTGGTCCAGCATCCAGCATCCAGACTCTCCGCTCTAGACTCCCAGCCATCTCGACCGAGTGTTTATCAGTCTCCCCGTTCCCACCCCCCTTTCTCGCCTCACCTCGCTTACACTTTGCCGACCCCACGCCCGGCCGAGGGCCGACAGCAAACTGAGAGGAAGAAACAATAAAAGTTTCCTGAGGGGGAAAAAGTAGCGGTCCTCTCCTCGACAGAATTTCGCCTCAGCAAGTCCTTTCGCACACGTACACATCATAACCTTCTGAATGTATGTTTGATTGCGCGGGTGAAAACCTTTGATCGCTTTTAGAAACTACTAAGTTTGTTTATTTGAAACTACGGCATTGTGGAGCACACGTATTTACCCTCCTAAATGGTCAGATTGTATAACATATTCTCGAACGGTTTCAGTCCTGAATTATTTTACGAGCTCGAGTTTTGAAGTCTTTTAAAATTTTTTGATGTCTGCTGTAGGGCTGTTCGAAATATCGATACGTCGATAATTATCGATATGAAAAAAATAATTTATCGAGCTATATGTAACTTTGAAAAATATAGATATATCGATGTTTCGATATTATCGAAATTGTCGGCATTATCGAAATTGTCGGTATTATCGAAATTGTCGCTATTATCAAAATTGTCGGTATTATCAAAATTGTCAGTATTGTCGAAATTTTGGGTATTATCGATATATCGAAAATACCGAGTAACTGTTCGGAAAAATATCGACATTAAATGTTTATGATATGGAACAGCTGTACTCCGCTATACTTGCCTGGAGAATGAAATACGTAGTGGAGATTTATTACGAGTTTGAGGCCAAGAAGCGCGGGAGCTATAAGGACAACACCGCCACGCACATCAAGTGCGCCATCGCCTCTAAAGGCCGGACTACAATTGACATATACCTAACACATTCACAGTTATAGCGATAAGCACACGCAAAATACAACACAAGCACAGTGGCCTAGCTACAATTGATATAACGATAATAATATTAGTTTGTTTACGTTGTTACATTTATACCGAAGAAATCAAGTCCTCTATAGTTGGTAGTGGTTTTTTTTTTTACAGAAATAAATCTTTTCATGTGATCTAAGACGTTTTTAAAAATAGAAATTATTTTCATTTAAATTTTTACTGTTAATAATACCTAAAGACGTTATAAAACTTCAATGGTTGCGATTATCCAGAAATAAACAAAAGAAAATATCTGCCCTAGGAATGAAGTCAAAATACACACTTTCTTGATTTGTAACTAAGTTTCTCATTTGGTAACTTAGTATAAGAAGTATCGGGGCTTCTGACTGGCTGAATATTGACGCACAGCGATAGTAATAAGGAAAGTTGAACCAAGTTGAACTTTTCTTGTTACTATAACTGTGCTTAGGTAAGTGCTTATCGCTATGCGTGATTGTAGCCACTCGAACTGAAAACAAGCAGTTTTAACTCTTATGTATATCACTGTGTTGTGTTAGTGATGTGCCTATAGCAATTGTAGCTCGGCCTTAAGCACAAGGTTCTGGTCGCACTGCGTGTATTATGGGACTTTCAGCGGCGACCTTATTATTTTATTGGCGTAAAGTCTGCAGTAAGGCTCAGTGCAGAGCCCTTTGAGTAGTTTTGTATGTAGTTTAGTAAGTAGTTTTTGTAGGTTTCTTGGGGTAAAAGGTCCCCTCGGCAGCTGCAATAAGTTCCTGGAGAATGTCTAGTGGGTTGGAAAGCCGCGAAATTGCCACTTTAAGCACATTCCAAGCATGCGCAATGGCATTCAAGCCAGGTCAACCAAATCTGTTGGTGTTGCTTCTTTTAGGATACGAACGTGCTGCTACAAATACGGCGAGGTTTTGCATTGTTATCGGCTAGGATGAAGTGCTCTCCAACATGACGTACATAGGGCCTCATGATCGCCTACAGAATTTCTCGAATATATCGGGGGCCAATCAACGGAATTAAAGACGTCCATCGTCCCACCGTTATTCCCATCCGCAGCATAACACATCCACCAGAAATCAGATACTGGTGGGGTCGTCCAGAGTATCTCCTTTATCCTAGTACGCCTGGTGTCAGGACGCAAACCAATCCTGGTCTCATCACTGAACATCGCATTACTCCATTCTGTACCGGTCCAAAAGTTGACGGGCTAGAGTCCAGGTCCTTCGATATACACGACTCTGCTGATCGAGTGCAGACGTCCTCATTGGCTTTCTGGAATGAATACTTCGCTGATGCAGTCGTCTGCGCACTGTTTGATCGGAGGTTATGGACCCCTCGTTGCTCTGTATTAGTTGTATCGAAGAGCCCGGGCAGTTGATGTTGGGCGCTTGCGAGCCGCCACTTGAAGAGAATGGTCCCTGGGCGTGGTGTTGTAATACCAGGACAACCACTACACTGGCTATCGTGCACATTGCCCGGGTCTCTGTACTTTCCCCACACATTTGGCACGCCGACACTTTTGGCACGCTGCTTTACGTTGCATTTAACAGATCGGCAACATCTTGCTGTGCATGGCCTGCGGAAAGTAAAGCCGCTATCTGGATCCTATCGAACGCTTGTATTCGTCTACGTAGAATGTATTACGCTTGTATTGCTATCGAAATACGCACTACGAACGACAGTTGTATTGGGAATATGCATGCCCTTATGATACGGATACGAAGCACACTAGTCGTATGCCCTACACACGACATTCCATACGGGCGCTCAGGGTCCAACAATACCTATAATAATGGGGCACGGAATATCTGCGAATACACTTTAAGACAGTATTTCAAAGTTTAGTTGATGTGTGGTGTTTAATGAAAGTTAGAGCTTAGTCTCTAAAATTATTTAAAAAATGTTAACAAGAAAACGATGAATTAGTGCAAATAAAATAGAAAAGCTCCCACTCCATCCAAAATTAATACTACATAAAAATAATACTAGGAAATTAATAGGTTCTTAAAAAAAGCTGTCGCCTCGTTTTAAAGCAGTGAGAATTTGGTATAGGAAAATACACGTTAGATAAATTGGTTTTTTAAAGTCAGTTTTGAAGATATAAACCTGAAACAAATAGGCCTACCTAAGTGTGGGAAATGTTACACTCAAGCACTGTATAGAAGAAAATATAGCAATTTGTTCTTCAGTAATTTTTTATTTAAGTACTAAATTTTATGATTTTTCCAGGAAACATGTTATGCTTCGATAGCAAAGAAGCGCGTATTTTTGTGCTTAAACAAGTCCCTGGTGGTATATATCTTTCTTTAACAGGAACGCCAAAAAAACTAATTTCATTAACGTGTATTTCCCTATACTGAATTCTCACTGCTTTAAAACGAGGCAAACCAGACAGACGAGAACAAATGAAAGATAAAGCGGACAGCTGTCTTTCAGTCACGTAAATGCAGACGCAGTTAAATGAAGAAAGTGCGCAGACGCACGGGTGTACCTCAGACTGAAGCACGGCTTAGTTTCCGAACTGTAGGCCGTAGGCAACAGCAAGGACCTCACACCCATCTGGGGCCCGAGAGACTGGAACTCGAGCAATAATAATCGTCCTCGTACCTGCAGGCGACGTGGCAAAATTAGGATCGTGCGGAGCCGGGGAGAAGGGGCACGAAGCTCTCAGTTCTAGTAGAAGGTGGTGTTGGCAGAGGGAGGCGGGGTTTCTACACCAACAACCAGTTTTACTTCAGTGCCTCTGGTAGGCGCGGGAGTCGGCTGCGCTGCCGGGAACTGCGTGAGTTAACGGCGCGCGTAAATATGGCGACATCTTGGCAGTACACGCGCGCGTATTTCAACAGTGTCGAGGCTTCTCTAGAACACCCCTGGCTCGCAGAAATGCTCGCCGTAGAAGCCCGCCATTCGTGGGCGAAGATACTAGGGGTGACACGGGGGATGGTGCGTGCTGCGACTATTCACACCACCCTCTTCCTCCTCGTACTGGGGACAGTAAACTTGGCAACGTCGCGAAGGGTTGGGGCGGGGGATAACCCTGTGGATCTGCGAGGGGGAGGCTGTGCGGGGTGAGAGAAGACTAAATGAAGCACATGTAAGCAATCTGGCCACTCCCTGGAGGAAAGGCGGAGGGGTTGTAAAACTCAAACCTCCTCCAACCACCCCACGGCAGTACATCGCCGCACAGGCCAACCCTCCATCCACCCCCTTCTGCGAGAACAAACTACACGACACAGAACACGCCCGCGCGTTTGCCAAGTTTCTCGCTCTAATCCTTTTACGTCTGGCGGGGTAAAACGCGTGTGCGACTGGAGTTGGGCCGCGCGCTCTTTACCCGTGTTTTCTCCCGAGCTTTTTACTGCAAATCTTCCTCCCTCCCCTTACCAGGAAACTTTACTGACTGCAACTTCCAGACTTTACACTGCGTCTGCTCTCGGATGATCAACAACTTCGTCGCTACAATCAACGCCATCCCAGACGCGGAACAGCGGCGCTTTAACACCAGCGGTTATACTCCCCCCTAACCCCCCCCCCCCCCATCACCACGCTGATTAAACTTTAACGGTTGCGAATTTCTCTCTTTACAGGTTTTGTCCCCCCATAAAAGTTTTATGAGCAAGTCAGGAACTACTCTTCGTCGCTCTTTACTGCAAAAGCTCCAGTTTATAACACAGAAGTAGTGAGGTTTCTCCTTGGTGGTATTTCATTGTTTTTTTTTTTTTTTTTTTTATACAGGATTTCACTTACACCGTACAAACTGTTCAGGAAGCGTAAATAAAATAATAGCAACCTCACAAACTGATCTAGTTTAGTTTGCAGTAAAACAGTGAAATGACTTGGGGCTGAGAGAAATTCATAGGTTTTTGTTACTTCTTGTTACTGCTTGGAAACTCTCTTATTATTCGATTGAAAAAAAAAAAAGGCAAAATAACTAGCTGTTGCAGAAACAAACGACGATAAACTCTCATTAATTTCCTTCCCTGCCATTAGGTGTATGTATATACTGAATTGAGCGACGCATTTTGACTCAACTCCAGCTTATATATATATATATATATATATATATATATATATATATATATATATATATATATATATATATATATATATATACACACACACACACACACACGTGTGTGTGGGAGCGTGTGCATGTTTATTTAATATGATTATTTATTATTTCTCAAGACCAAGGGCTGCCCGGTTCTTACAAAGAAGATCGAATTTTTCATCTTACTAGTTACCACTAAAAATTGTAGTACTTAGGCTTAGTGTTTCCCAGTTACTCAAATATTAACCAAAAGTAAATTTTGAGTTTACATCTTCCTCTACCAAGAAAGTGCAAATCATGTTATTATGCCACTATTTGCTTGTCAGAGAGTAATCCTCCGACATCCTGAAATATGTCCGAGCACTTCATTAAAACACGCGAAAAGAGTAATAATGTTCTCGCTAAATTTAATGTTGTGTTTGAACAATTTTACTAATAAAAAATCGGGTGTGAACATGACTATACGATTTCTGACCAAAATTTTTCACGACTTTATTAGTACGTTATAGTCTCATGAAGTAAGAAAAAATAAGCAAAGAAATGTTCAAAATGCGTATTTCCTTGAAGAAATTTTTCCCCGAAAATCTTGGTTCAAAGTGTGAATTTGTATGGTATACTGCTTATCTTGACAGATAATAAAATGCTAATGCCCTGGTCACTAGACGCTGTAAAATAGCGATTTCGGGGATATTTTTTTTCCAAAAATCTCACTCAAGTGTTAAAGAATTGGGTACTATATTATGTTATGGGAAACTGTGATTGGGTTACTTGGTTGGGTACTATCTTATGTTATGTTATGGGAAATTCTGATTGGGTTACTTGGTTGGGTACTATCTTGTGTTATGCTATGGGAAACTGTGATTGGGTTACTTGGTTGGGTACTATCATATGTTATGTTATGGGAAACTGTGATTGGGTTACTTGGTTGGGTACTATCTTATGTTATGTTTTGGGAAACTGTGATTGGGTTACTTGGTTGGGTACTATCTTATGTTATGTTATGGGAAACTGTGATTGGGTTACTTGCAATCGAATTTCCCATTTTATTATTTTTCTATGATTTTCGTGGATCTGTATTTTGCGTGATTAACTTTTTGATTGCTTTCCGATTGCTGGTTTATGTAATTTTTCACCAAAATGTTTGTTTTGTACGTTGTATTCTTGGCTCGATAGTGCTGGCTGGCTTGATTCTTTTTTTTTTTAATATGAGTTTTTCTGTCTTGTAATGAGAGAGGTAGCAGCACAACGAATGCAGAGATGACATTTATTTGAAAAAAAAAAAAAAAACATATTTCAGATTAAAAAGTAACTATTCAATTTGTTTTCTGCCACGAAGAGCCTGAAACTTCTAATGTGTGCCTGAGCTGTAAAAAAAAAAGTGTCTGATTTATAAATTCGGCACGCAGTGGTGTCATCAGACGCCTAAAAGCCTGCAATTACTTACATTTGAGTTAGGCGGTATGTGGGTGATTAAACACTTATAAACGTTCATTTCCAAATACTAGGCCGTAATTTTAACTTCAGCCTTGAGCGTGCATGTGTGCGGCGCAAATCAGTAGCCGAGATTTTTTATTATAAATTTAATAGAAACAGTGGAAAAGTATGGGGAACAACAATGGAAAAAGGAACGACAAACGGGAGAGAAATGAGAAGGGGAAACTAGCCGAAACTCCCTACAAGGAAAAACTTAAGCCTAAGAAAACTGTTGGGAAGCAGAGATTTTTCCGTCTCTAGCTTTTGTGCTTTCACCGATCCGAAGTGATACGCCCGTCCTGGCTGGCGTTCAACTGATAACTTCAGCGGAATAATCTTTGCATAACCTTCCTTCGCGATGATGTTCAGAAGCGCAGGTCGCTAGCGTGGCACAAGGGGTTTCTTTTATCGTTTTAGTACGAAAAAAACCTAGGGCGATACTCCTGTGTCTACCTATTGTCTATAATGAGAGTATAGGTTTCGTAACGTCGGAAAAATGCCTCCAGTAACAACTTGTGAAAAACCTAATAATTTCATATGGTAGCGCGTCAGTCCGTGATCATAAAAATTGTTTTACATTTATTGTTTGCAAGTATAAGTACTAATAATTTTTATTTTTTATTCGGCACTTTTTTTTCCACGGAGAAAATCCTCCAGATCCAAGTTTCGCTAATCTCAGTATGGAGCTGCTCAGTTGCTCAAAGTGGAAATCTGGTACTACACAACGTAACGCAGAAATAGATCAGTCAAATAGCTGGTTGAAATAATGTTTCAAAGACTGCACTGGCTGAGCTATGACTCCATTCTATCAATGACGCGGTCATCTGACATTTCTCAGCGACTCTCAAATCACTGCGAACTTGTTCGTTACCGAGCACGTAAAACTTAGGTCTGTGTTCACAATATTTTTAAATAAATTTTAGTAGTACTTCACCGCAGCTACATTTCCGCACTGTCGCCTTGAAGACAGGATTTCTGTTATCACTCCGTGAACATGAGTCATTGCGATTTGAAACGCCCGAAGCAGGAAATGTTTTGGACTTGATCGCCACGCGCAGACAACTAGAACTGTTCCAACGTTACTTAAGTAACACGGAACATATGGTAGACAAGAAGCCTTGGATATTGTTTCATTATGTAAGACTGTAGTGTAATAACTGTAACGTGTTACTCTACTTGAATTTTGGAAATGGGCGATGGAAATAGAGAAAATAGGAAGGGGCGTAGCCAGACTCAGAATTTTTAGAGTACAACTATACTTAATAAAGATTCAAAATTTAACATTCTGTTTCCTTAGTGACCGTCAAACAGTACGGCAGTACATACGAATAAAGTTATCAGTCTTATACATACTTGGTTATAGTATATACTATTGTCAACTTGGTTAGTAGCATGAATATTTACCTGCATTATTGCTCTAATTAATGCAGCATTTACTTTGTCTTCGCTCGTATATCGACGCCGTGTCGCACTTCTTCGCAATGACTACAACCTGCGTTCGGGAGCACCCCGAAGACACCACCATTGTTCTACTGGGCCCCGAACTCTCCGTGACCATTCCGGCACGTCACGCGTATCGCTCAGGATTTGGCATTCCTTATGTGATAGGGTGTCTACATGGCTCTAAAATCACAACTTCATTGCCTTTCTTCCAGATTCAGAACCGATTTCGAAAAGGAGAATATAACTGTTTATTTCCTGATTCTTCCCACCTGTTTTCGTTGCGAAAGCAGGGAAGGAAAAATAATACGACCAAGTTCCTGACATTTTGCAAATAACTGAGTTTCATTTCTTGTTTTCAAACGCACGCCTCTTCCCTTACTAACCACGCTAGGTTATCGATCGTATTGTCTTTTACCCTATTTTCCCATAACGAATCAACTGAGATATTTTGTACTCGAAATTCAGGACAACCCGATTTATATACATGGAAATATAAAGTAAAATAAATATATAAATATATTGCTATAACGTCTCGTCCTGCCAGACTTCATTGGTCCGGAAACAAACGCTTTCTTGACGTCCTTGTTTTTGCCGCTCGCGAAATAGAGTCCTGCAGAGCTGCAAAGTGTGTGGTCTCTCCAACTAAATTTTCCTGTGGACAGGCAACCCGGTGTACACTTAACGTCTTGAGACTGCATATTGTACTAGGCGCCAGCAAATGCCTGAAAATTCGCGTATTGTATCTATATTCGTCGTGAACTTCCATCTGTTCGGAAGACCTGCTTTACTTATACTCTCAGGCTAATCACTATGTATACTTCCACCACGCGTCAATAAGTCTTGGAGAAAACTCCAGGGAGAAACAAACGCGCGAAATGTTGTTTTTGAAGTTAAATTGCAATTGTGTGGTCGAACTTTATTTGGAAATGGTTTGGACATCCATTGCTCGCAGTGAATACTAAAAAGGAACCAAAAGAGGAACGCAATATATGGATGAGAGACGATGTATTAAAAAGTGATAGAATAAATAAATTCATATATGGAATAAAAAAAATGATCTAGTAAAACAACGAACTACACAAAAACAACAAAGACAGCACAAAAGTAACCATAATTCACCTGCAAAATCTACATATACGTATGTCAAAACAGTAGAAAGTTCTTGTTTGGTGTTGTTCGTTGTGAGACTGTATCATTTAATTTTTAAGATCAATATATATGTATGTGCCCAACAATACGTTCCTGAGAACCGAAATAAGACAGTGACAAACGCTTCCTTTACAAATGAAATACGGTAATAAAACATGACAGTTACTGCATACATCCCGACTTAAAACGCAACAAACACCACCATAGCAGTTGCCAAATGCATCCACGTCAGCACACGGGTTGCTGGAAAAAAAAATCACTCCATGTTTATCATCATGATGACGTTTCGGCCATGGAAACAGCTCAAACAGAGTTAATGAACGAAATGAAAACGGGCAAGACCAAATATTATCTGTAATTTTTATCAAGAAAATTTTATTTTTGGCCTTTACCAGTGTCCCTCTATAGCTCTTTTTTTTTTTTTTAATTTATACTGACATTAAAACAAATATAGTTTACAAAGAAAGTAGTGAAAGACACATTTCACCAAATATGAACATACTTTAAAGATAACGGAATTATATTTGCTTCGCCACTCAGTTGATAGTATTCGTTCGGAAATACAACTCGAGTGTTTGTTTGCATTTTTGTGACAATGTGGATAATAACAGCATTTATTTGTGCATGTAGTGAGGCATCATAATGGTATAGATATCCTAATTAAACAAGTTCAACAGGAACCTGAAAAGTAAAGTTGTAAAACATGGCGTATTTATTTGCACACGTTGTCCAGTATTTGAGAAAGAAGCAATTAAGAACATTCGAACTGCATCAGTAATCCATTTAGTTGAGGTTTACATTAACCGAAACAGTTACATATACGCAGAGTCAAAAAATTCTTTTGTGGCATTAATCAAAACTTTTTTGCGGCAACCTAATAAGAACTACAAAATAATTTGATTTTAACGACAAAACATTTCATCGTCTCTATACAAACAATTAATTTGGTTGCTCCAAACAAACTTTGTTTGATTCAACCAAAAGCATCTACTCTGTGCACTTTGTTAAGAAATGGAATGTGATCTTAAAAACTATTTCTATAAACCAAAATATTAGTTATAATTACATATTCGATACTTGCAACGTATTATTACAAGATACTGACGCCTGCGGTGCGTATCCGAGTTAGTAAGGGATGAAGATCTTAGTAATAAAAATAATTAAAAGAAACAAAATTTTATTTCTAATTTATTCACTCTGTTACTATGTACAACATCAATTAGCTGTCCCCACTTTTACTTTTTCTGTTTAACAGTGAGCGCAATATGTAATGTTTATTTCAACTCTAATTAACGGCCTTCTTAATGTCTCTCTTGATTACAGTCAATTAACTGATACCCATTATTAGCATGTGTTCAGTTTACCTGTTGCCATTAGTTATAATGTCTTTGACTCACACACTTAGTCCAATAGTGCAGCCTGCCAGTCGCCTACTCTTTTGCTGCTACTTGCAGTCGCAGTCTCCTCTTCCGCTGGTCTTCGTCTTGTACCGCTCGGGAACTCACCAGTCATCCACTCAGCCACTCCAACTGGAACTCCCGGTCCAGAGGCATGCTGTGAAATGTATAGTCTAGCCCTGGCCATCTCAAAGGTTCAACACACCCCGAGTTGCGCTGAGAGAATCCAGAGTAATCCAGAGCATTCTTCGATAAAAGAGGAAATCACTACAACCAGGGTCACGCAGCATCGTGCCGCAGAAGATTATACTGTCGGCCTCGCTTTGAAACTGACACGTCGTCACCGCTCAAAACGCCTGCCTCTTATCTCGTCAGCCCGCGCGGCACCGACAGGCGAATCGTAACACTATCATTAATCCTGCAATGGTGGCGCTGAGAAGGATTGTGGCGAAGCACGACTTATGGCGAAGGAAAAGGTCAAGGGGGGGGGGGGGAGAATGACTTTAAGTAAGTGAGTGAAGTTAGCAGAAGAGATTTGTGCGGCTGTTAACATCGATGTCTTGGGAGCCGATGACTTAAAATAAGGGCACACATCTACGAACATAATGATATGCTTTTAATGTATAGAAGACTCGTGCAATGAAGTTGTGAAAGTGGTAAATGCCTGAGATTAGTTGTCAGTTGCGAGATCTTTGAAGAATGTTTGGTCCAGGTTGAAAAATTGAGCACCTTCAGAATGATCATCTTCTGTTCGTGAACCCGCAAAAAACTGACTGTCGCTTTCTGGTCCGAAGTCGAGAGGGTCCGGAAGGCTTTTGTTTGTTTAGTCGTAAGAATATATTATTTTAGTACTTCTTTTATATATAAAAGTACTTTGACCCAGTACAGAAATTTTAAACGGCCCCTCGGTGGATTTTCGTAATGGCCATTTGAAAATCGTTTTATTGCAGCTGATTTGTTTAATTTCCCTAGTTATTTTCGTCGAAATGTCATAAAAACGTAGTTCAGGCTACTGAGTATTGTTTCCTGAAAGGGGAATTCGACATTCCATAATCTCGGAGTACAAACCACTGTAACTTGTAAACGCTTCGCTGCCAAACGACAAAAAAAAAAAAACACTTTTGTTGTAGAATCGGCGTGCGTCTGCGTGGGTACAACCACACGCCCAGCCTCCCGACGCCTGGCCAAGACCCGCTGCAGCGGACAATGGAGGTGATTGATAGCGATTGTATCGACGTCCGCATGACGAATCGATTATCGGCGAACTGCGGATTCATGCTAATCCCCCGGCCCTGCGAGATGTGGGACAGTGGGGCATCTGGGTGAGGGCGTCAGGGGGCGTAGCCGAGGGCCATCAAGATGAAAAGGGGGTGGTGGCGGGAGCCCTTAGGGGGATGAATACCTCATTACGAGATAAATAGCGAAGCTGCCCTTGGGGAGACGCCATCTGGCCCGCGCTTGCAGAGCTGGGCAGCTGCTCCGCTTGCCCTCGTCGACGAGGGGGCTGGCCCGACGATGCAGGATTCCTTCCCTTCGCAGTCAGGCCAGCAGCTCAACTTCATTTTTCATGCCGGTTGCACCAATATCGCCCCCGATCCGAGATCAAATGATCCTAGTTCCCAACAATGATCCAGTTTGATCTTGGTTCCAACATAAAAGTGTTGCACCAACGAAATTTCATGGTTCTGGATCTTCGATTCGTCGATCCTTGTTCCAAAGTGAGAAATCGATATTAAGTATGAGACAAATTTTGCTATTGGTTCGTAATATATGACGTCATGGAAGTAGGCGTATTTTTCGTAATATATAGAGCTAGATGTACGATATTTTTTCTGTTTTAAGTGAATTATTGTTCTACAAATTTTACTGAATAATATTCTATTACATATAATGTTGTTTTAATTTCCCAAGAAAACAATCGGACGTGGTTCTACCTGGTGGCGTATTTTCAAACTACATAATTCGAAAATGGCTGCTGATCTCGGATCGAGATTTCGAACCGCCAATTTCGGCGGTTCGAAATGAAATTCATCTCGATCTTCAGTCCAGCTCTGAACTCGATTGGTGCAACAGTTTTCTGTGCCGATCTTAGATACGATGTTTCGAACCACGATTGTGCAACCGGCCCTTAGTGGTGTATAGGTTAGGTTTAACGTCTCGTCGACAGCGAGGTCATCGTAGAGGGAACAAGTCGCTTGCAGTAAGTGAAGAGCGAAGAGATTTGGGCCGCTCATAACATCGAGGTCTTGAGAACCGATGAGGGCGAAGCGAGACGAACAGGGATCGACGCCGGAATGAAAGGGCAGGGTACACGGGAGATCTCGGAGAAAATCCCGCCCCGGCTTGATTCCCAGATGAGGAAATCCGGGAGTGACTCCACCGGTAATCGAACACGGTTCGCATTGGTGGGAGGCGTGTAGTCTAACCACTACACCACCGCGGCCCCCATGTCGCGCAGAGAAGCAGGAATTGAGAATGAATGGGCCTGTAGTAACGCACCATCTCAGCATTCGCCCGGAGCGATTTCGGAAAACCATGGAAAACGAAGATCAGAATGGCCAGACTGGAAATCAAACACAGATCCTCCCGAATGCGACTCCATTGGTTTTCCCACTGCGCAACCTTGCTCGCATTGTCTCCCTGCTCATAATCCTACTCGGTTAAAGCTCGAGGCTCAAATACCTGCCGTCTAGCCGTAAAATTTAGACTGCTTCTAAAGTTTACCTAGTTGAAAGGAGCTATCTGCCAAGACGTATAGTGCATGCCCGCGGTCTGCTGCAAGACAAGAGACCAATATATTCTCAACTATCGCTAGAGAAAAAAAAAAGAGAAATATGCTCTAGACGTCTCGTACCGTATGCCCTGTAACACTCACAAAGACATCGATATTACAGATACACACAAGAACAGATAAACTAAAGGAACAACACCTACACTGTACAGCGCCCTATACAAACAACATTACACTGACACCATCACAACACAGTCACAAACATCAAACACACGACGGACACCTCACGAGAACGACAACGACCATCGGCCCCTCTGTCTCCGGAGAGGATGGCGGGAAGAGGGTACTAGGGCGGAGGCAGAGGAATTTTAACTTTTGACATTTTTTAATTATAACGTAACCTTTTTCTTTGAGATTAAAACGAAATATAATTTTAAGCATCTGTACTTTTAAAATTTAACTTGTTTTTAATTTTTATAACACGACAAATTTTGTGTTTCGACTATTTTCCAAATTTATTTTAAATTCTAGTAGCCAAGACCATTTATAGCCTTCAGCTGGATACTGGTGGCATTTTAATATGTCCTCTTTTGTAACACTTTGTTATGGTGGTGAAGCAAGGTTCTATGGCACCGACTACCCTTGCATGTACACTGGTGCATAAACACTGTGGCGACTGACGGCCGGTGAAGGTTGATGACTGCTTGGTGTCTAACTGCCTGAGTTGACGACTACCTGTGGTGACACAACATTTCCCTACTATGACAAATCACTACTGAGGATGACAGAAAACACGCCTTAAAATGACAAAAGAGGAAGGAAATAGAGGTGACAAGTGCCATGGCGTGGCATGGTAGCGGGTTAGTGAGAGAATCTCAGCTAAGATAGAAACATTGCGTGTTGGTGTTCGTATGAAATGATGTGATATAACTGTCTTCCGTAGTTTAGGGATGGTATTTGATGAGTTTTGAGATCAGAGATGGCTCGGCTCTATGACAAGGTTTTCCCGGGGAAGCCGATTAGGCCTAATAAATACTGTAGGATCCCAAAATAATGTGTGATAGAAATTGACATTTGACTGAATATGAGGCCAGTTAAGGAGTTCATTGGAATCATGAGTCAACGGATAAACAATAGTTACATTATTATTGAAAGAAAGAAATTTTTAAGAGCAACGTGTTCTAGAGGTGGACGCCGCGATTATAGCACAGTCGAAGAAAAATATATTTCTCTCAAAGCCACTGGTACAAAGTTCAACGTAAGAAAAGCCACCAATTGATGTGCTGAATCTTAATAGCGTCTCCCGTTCACGCTGAAGCAGTTCGTCCTCTTGCTGCACAAACTCTGAACTTGCATCTCACCAGGTACTAAGTGCGTGGGACCAAAATCACGGTGACGTAATACATGCTGACCGCGAATACGCGAACGCGGTCGAACCGGTCTCTCTCTTCGCTCTTCAAAAATGGCCAGCCAGCGAAGAATTAAAATTGCGACATGCCGTACGAGCTCAATGTTTAGTGGGTCTCAGACAAGCATTTCTCTTGTCCAGAAACAAATGCCTACTTTAATTTAGGTAGTGGTAAACTTGCAAGATTCCAGAAAGCCTCCGAGCAGGAAATGGTCGCGGATAACCCGAGGACGCCACGTATATGAAGACGCCACTCTGTTAACAAAATCAAAATCGAGGGAAAAAATCATAGATCAACACAAAAGTATATGTTCTTAACCTGGGTTTACAAAAAAAAAATTATGCATTAAGAATTATGCAGTAAGCGCTGACGTGGCATACGGAAACATGTCTTCTGTATTTTCCGATTCCAATTAATGTTTGAATTCTTAATCCAGCCAACGGAAACAGCCAACAAGCCCGTCATATTTTTGTTCCTAACCTAACCTCGTATATCACAACCATATTTAAGCAGATCACACTTCAAAGCCAAAATTTTCTATAGGATGAGCTTAACTTTGTGAACAAATATAATCGTAAACATGTGCATACACACACGCCTTTTTAATATTTTTTGTACTTACATTTCCGTGAATAACAGTTTCCTGCCAAAAACACCGACTGCTCTGTTCTGATTGGTCTTCGTCTCATTAAGTTTCACTTAAAATATAAAAAATTATATATCTATTTCTTTTAACGCTTAAGGAAATCCTAACCACGCAAATGACCTGCTAAGTAACACTGGAAACCAATATTTAAGATAACACATACTCATTTCACATGTCTTACCGCATACTTTAATGCTTAATTTGTGTATTGTAAACCCAGCTTTAAGGCTCTGACACCCGCCTACGAGCGATGATCGCTAACTGTATCAGTAGTCTAATACTGAAGTATATCTGTACGGTGATCAGCTGCGGGATGTGGCGGGGGAGGGAAACATTGCCATACTGAGTCGTAGTGTAATACTGTATAAAAGCTGTTCAAGATAAAATGAGCACTTTTGAATTCAACCTCAGAAGAAAAAAACACCGCCACTGCCTGCATATATTTTAACGGACGCAGTGAGTGACATGCGCCCAATAAAGTTGGTAACGATGGAGGAAAAGTAGTTCCATATCTTAACGGCGAATAAAAAGTGCTATAGGCTGTTCACGGTAAAGTGAGCATTTTTTAAGGGCATTCTAAATTTTTTCCTCTCATCCAATTTCCTTCTTCCTGCTACTTTTTAATATAAACATTGCAATGTGACCAATTAACACAGTGTATACATTTCACCACCCTCGAAATTTAATGCCTGAGGCTGCAATAAGATATATTTATTAGTGCTTAATGTCTGTTTGAGGGGCCTTAAAAAAGTGCTCACTTTACCGTGAACATCCTATATGTAACAATTTACAATTACCTAAAAAATTTATTTTGCCTTCTGTTTTTTTTTTTTTTTCGATTGCACCGAAGTGTAAAAATGAGCAGATTTGTGAATTTTTTTTCTTTTGCAACAATTTTACAGTATCACTTCACCGACGCATGAATAAACTGTAATTTTATATAGACCGGAAGAATACACAACGTGCATACAAGTAGATCTCAAGCAGGGCTTTCAAAAGTGCTCATTTTACCGTGAACAGCCTATAACCGCAAATCGTCGACCTAAGATGTCTTCTAGTGGAATGTTTCAGGAAACGTTTCGTTGGAGATTTAATAAATTTATTACCTATGTGGGAGAAATTCCTTACGTTCCTGCCCCAAGAAAATATTTACGGGACGCATATAACCCAATGAATGTATACAGTAATTAATTTTTTTTTTTTTTTTTTTTTTTTTTTTTAGAAATTTTCACTTTTCGAAAGAAACTGCAATTCATGTAATTATACTCCTTATCATATAGGTCTAAGACATGAATTAGATAGTGCGAAAATATTATTATCGACTTATTTTATCTTGCACACGGTAATAAATTAAATTCAGTTAACGTGAGCGCGTGTACAAATAGTAGATCTGACACAATTACAGCCATAAATATATTAAACACGAATTTTAATTAAGTTACAAAGTTTACAAATAAATCGCATTTCATATTTATAGTTTTGTGGTTTGCGACAAATGCTCTCCAAAGTTCTACTAATGCGGGGAAGTCGAAATAAATTTAAATATTCACACAGCCACCACAAAAATAACAGATCATTACAGATGGCAATGCAGGGTGCTTTTGTATAGAAAAACTCTGGACGTTTAATTCCTCCTTGGTGGGCTTATGATGATTTTCAGTGCTCCACTAGGTGCGGTAGGATCGCTAGTGTAGCAAGATGGCAAGCGACGAGCAAAAGCCATACTGGGTGCTAGAGTCAAAAGTGGCTAACCTCGCAGATTGACGAGGACATACAAGTTGGGACACAACCTCATTATTGCTATGAGGTGCAACGTTACCTCAATTAACATCTGCCTCATCCGTTGTTGGCCAAGCGACTGGCGGAAACATTCGACTCGAGATTGGCCACTAAGGTCACCCGACATTATTCCTTGTGGTTTTTGTTTCTCGGGGTATGTGGAAGAGAGAGAGAGAGAGAGTAAGTTTCGCCCTTTTCGGAAGATCTGCCAGAAAAATCACGAAGGTGTGTGCTTGATGCTTTCGAATCCGCAGATGAAGACATGTTGTCAAGAACTTTATTGCCCGTGGATATATACTTCGCGACACGGGTCCCATATTGAATCTTTAAAGTGTGAGTAAACCATTTCAGTTTTTTTTTCTTTACATACGCAAACTTGAATGGTCTTCTGTCACGATCAGTTGTGTCGTGGTAGCTATGTTAAGTGGTTTAATTAATTTTGACTTGCCTTGTTTACTACCAAGTCGAGTTATTGAAATTGATTATATGCTCTGGATTATTTAAATATTACGTTTTTTTTCCTGCCGGTAATAGTAAATCATCCCACGATTTTTTCTTTAAAATAGCAAATATCTTAGTAATGGGCATTAAATTTAAGTTTAATTCGTAAACTGCAATAAGAGGAATGTTTGTTCCACCCAACAATATATATGTTTGTATAGGGCCAAAATATATATTTATTTGCCGCAACAAATATTTTGTCAAGTAAACAAAACTTGAAAACAAAATTAATTTTTTTCTTCTAACAAAATACACGCTTGAATGAACAAAACGTCTGTTGGGCCAAAAGAAATTAGACTGCCAACAAAATATTTATTTGAATCAACTGTGTACGTGTGCTCGGGCAATAAGTTGATTGCCTTCGTTCGAAAATACAGCTCGAGAGTTTGTTTGTATCTTTTTTGCGGCGATCAGGATAGTAAAAGTGTCTGTTAGTGCACTCACTGATGCTTAATAATGGCATAAACATCATAATAAAACAAGTTTAACGCGAAAATAAACAGAAAAGCTGTAAAAGTTGAAATATATGTTTATTAGCGCACTTTGTCCAGTATTCGAAATGTATGTAATTATTAAAATATTGTTATTTCGTCGGCAGTCATCTTAGACGAAGTTGCTACGACTTAGCACTCGAGCGCAAACGATGTAGGTTGAAATCTTGTTCGGCCTTTCAATATTTATTCGAACTGAAACTCTTTGACGTACGTGGAGCAAGACAATTATTTTGCTACACCAGGCAAATATTTGTTCCAGGCAACCAAATAACAAAATAATTTGGTTTCAACATTTCAACAACAAAGTATTTTACTGGCCCCATACGAACAATTGATTTGTTTACGCATACGAACGTTGTTTGATTCAACAAAATATTTCTCTCATCGTGGCAGTATTTTAATTTCTACAGGTATTTTCTCCTGACTCAAGTAAAATGCATCACATTCAAGGAAGTGCGGGCCTATGGGTATATGCTTGCGAAGCGGACCATCCTGATTTATCGCAAAATAAATAAACCAAACTTCGTAGTTTCAGGTGTTTCTTATAAGCTATTCACGGTAAAGTGAGCACTTTTGAAAGCCCTCTCACTAGGAATAATAGTCAATAAATATATATATATATATTTTTAACCATAAACGTTAACTTCCGAGTGCGATGGAATATGCAGACTTTATTTATTATTCACGTGGCAATATTTGCTATTTTTGAGAGTGGTGGAAGGATAAAAAAAAGGGCTAAGTGGAAGAAGTAACTAGCACCTCAAAAGTGCTCACTTTACCGTGAACAGCATATAGAAGAGATCAGATGTCGTTCAGTTCGGGCGGACTCGGCTGTATTCGTATCTAGTGTCGATGTACAGTAAACAAGCTTTCAAGAATCCGCTCCATGCTTAACCATACTCAGGCTAAGCTTACGGAATTCAACGGCACTAGGAAAGAAGTGCGAGTGGACAGGAACTTCTAGGCGAATTTCTACATCCCCTTGACGCGGGGGCGAAAGAGGGACAAACCAGGCACGTGCCCTCTGAAGCCTCGTCGCTTCTACGCTCAAGAACATTGAACTAGCTTGTATGCTTTTGTCGGTACGTCACCTCTTTGAGGGTGTTTTATTACAAGTTTTTATTTAACTTGCCTTGTTAGTTTGCACGTTCGGGTGAAATGTTGCGTGTGAATTTTGACCAACTTCCAGGTATTTAATCGAGCTGAAACTTGGTATACATATAGAAACCCGATGACAATGCAATAATAATATGGTGACAGTGACCTTGTGCTACAGCCAGGATCGTCTCCTCACGAGGTTGTCTAGAAAATTAATTTTCTCCATTATTGAAAGACTCGTAGTGATATCAAGCGTACTTGAGAAATAATTGTCTAATGATTATATTTACATTCATTAAACGTAAAAAAAAAAATTGGCGAAACTAAAAAGTGAAAAATAAAATAACTGTAAAAAAACTTTTAAAACCAAGCTTTTATTTATAAATGTACAAAAAAGAGAAGAATAATTATAGAAGTTACACAATTTGTAAAACTTGTAAGATGTGGTCGAACAGCCGTAATAAACTTTACTACAAATTAATATTTTTTTAATCAATTTATATTTATTATATAAAAGCTTTTCGCAATATACAGTAGAACTAATGCCTCATTTGCGTAAGCGTAGTAAGCACATATATTACGAAAAGCTCTTGACTTTTCGCGCCGAGCTTTATTTGCTAAATATAAATTGTTACAAACACATTAATTTGTAGTAAAGTTTATTGCGGCTGTTTGACCACAGCTTAGAGTTTTACAAATTGTGTAACTACTGTAGTTATTTTTCTCTTTTTAGAGCATTTATAAATAAAAGCTTGGTTCTAAAAGTTTTTTACGGTTATTTTTTTTTTGTCATTAAAGTTACAGGTGCGCTGCACCTCCGCTACCTGTTTTCATATCGGCTGTTCGTGGTTAAGTGAACAATCCTGAAAGCTCTGCCTAGGCAGTACATTTCAGTCAATCTTGTATCTTTTCAACTCTATGTAAAACTAATGTTCCCATGATAGACGAAAGATGAGGTACATGTATTCAGAAGCTAAATCTCGCTGTGAAAACACCCGTTTTAGCCATTCCGACGGCCGAAAATTATTCCTTGTATTTTTTTTTAATAACGTGAAACTTATCTTCGGACGCGAAACGTTTGCCGCATGCTTTCGTCGTTTAGATGTGGCTATACAATATCCAGCCATTTTTAAATCAAGAGTACCTTTTTACAAAACATCTGCGACGCACTTCATGCGTTGGTCAGGCGGAGTCGTTAAGGGCCCTGTGTACTGAAACGTTTTCTGTGAAATCTTTGTTTGCTCGTATGAGCGTATCTCGGTAAGCGAAGTTTTGTCAGAAAAAAAAAAAACAATTATCTACGCCCCTGTTTTTTTACTTTCGTAATATTACGTGTATTCTTGGAGAAAAATTTCGAGAAAATTGTCAAATGTCACATTTTTAAAGCTTGCTTAAACAGTTTCCTTAAGCGGCAAGAGAAAAATACAAAAGCGCGGGCGTAATTTAATCTGTGGCATTTCATCGCGTGTAATAAAACTCCCCTACGTTACAGATCTAATTTGCGCAGTACAGGACCACGACGGAAACACTGCAAGTCTTGTGCGTAGGAGCGATGAGGCGCTAGGCGTGCGTTTTACTCTCGCCCGTATCGCTCCCTCGCTTCTTGACCTCGGGCGCGCAGCTACATGGTCCTCTTTAAGTTTCGCCTCCGTTTGGCGGCGTGTGAACAGTGTCAGGTCGTCTGTGCCTCGCCGCCTTGGGCGATCCGTGGTTGGTAAAGCGACGTCGACGGGAGAGTATCACGTCGCGGTGCTCCGGGCCCCAGGACGACACACGCGGACTGCGTGGTCGGCGTGAGGCGGAGGTGGGGGGGGGGGGGGTCTCCACTCTCCCCCTCCTTCCCCCCCGCCTCGAGGACGTGGTCGCAGCATATCGCGATCGCCACGAGAGTCTCGCAATTATCGAGTAATCGCGGGCGGCGCACAATAACGAGACCGCCGCCCGCGCTGAATGGAAACAATGGCGACAAGAGTGAAAGAGAGGGCGAGGCGGGTAAAAGGGAGGTGGACGTGCTCTGGCCGCGGCCATTTGGCCGGTGAAATATGGCCGGGTTTTAGCGAGCACAATCATAAAACAGGGTCTCCCGTATCCCCCTCCCCTCTTCATCTCGTACCAACCCAGCCTCCTCCTACATCCCGGGAGCTTGCTGTTATCTGCCCGATTGTGTAATTTATCTGGCTCTTTTCCCTCCCGTCCTGCGCGTGCCACAATGCACACTGGGTATCGTGGCCGACGAGTAATGAACCTTTATCTGCGGCTGGGTAAAGCTCCGGTGCTCTTACCGGCGTACTCCCCACCACCCCCTCCTTCCACCCCCCCCCCCCCGGCAGGGGGCGAGCAGCGTTTGTTATTGGGCGCGTGTCGTCCGGCGAGCGTCTTTTGTCTGCCCGTTCGATCACCAGCGTAGAGCGAATATGGTCCAGGGCCACACCATTAACCGTATCCCAACATTGAACCGATTTGCTGCCAATACGACTATCATAAACGACGCTTTGAGATTATTCTCTACTTCCTCTAACCAATTCTTTAATGCAGTTTGATTAAATTCGAATAGGTAAAAATATTTTATTCATTATAGAGGTGCTCTCATTTTTTTTTTTTTAGATTAAGATGCAAGCAACCTTGTTCATCCGTGTTGACTGTGGGACTTATGGCCAGTTGCACCATCGTGGTTCAAAACTCGATCCGAGATCGGATCTAAGATCGACGCAGAGAACTGTTGCACCATTCAAGTTCAGAGCTTGACTGGAGATCGAGACCAATTTCGTTTCCAACCGCCGAATTTAGCGGTTCGAAATGTCGGTCCGATATCAGATATTCAGAGAAGAATACAAGTCTGTTGAATAGGCTATAGGTTAGTTGAATTTAAAAGCACTGCTAAATATATTTATTTACTAGAAATAAACTTAGTAGTATTTAAATCGTTTGAAAATGGATTCGGTTGTTGTTTACTGTTGTAAAATGTGAGACATTTTACAAAGGCTTAAGATCAAATGCATTTATTTAAATGAAGATGTATTAATGTTTTGTGAAGAGAGGACGGAATTCATGCTTATCTCTCCTAGAAAACACAACGTAAAACTGGAAAAGCCATTCAGAATATCACAAACTGTCCTTATTTTCCGCACAAGCTATCACATCGAATTGTTTTAATAACGAACAGCCGTCGCCGACAAATGTAGTTTGAAAATACGCCAACAGATAGAACTAAGTACAATTGTTTTCTTGGGAAATTAAAACAACTTTATACGTACTTGAATATTATTCAATAAAATTCGTACAACAATAATTCACTTAAAACAGATCAAAATTCGCTGCCTTCTTTGATAACGAAAAAAAGTGTGTGCATAGTTTTTCCAAACAAACAAAACAATTAAAACGAAAAATTTGCTTTGCATTCAATTAAATTATATAGTAAAATACCTTCTAGAGTCTTACATTCCTCATTTTTTCCGTTTCGATTAAAACGGGTCGGTTTTTTTTTTTACAGTTAATGATATTCAATTTTTTTTCTACCAAGTAAACGATTACTCTTTCTCCTTTTCTGCAAAAATATTTAGTTTCGAACCACTTCCAGCGGCATCCATATTTCATCTCCATAAAGTTAAATAATTAACAATTGCGGAGATTTGATAGAGAATATTAGGTGAACACACAGATTACAGTAACAAAACAAGTATTCAGAACTCACATAGTGAAAACTACGCCTACATTCATGACGTCATATATATATATGTCTTATACTCAATCTCGATCTATCAGTTTGGAACCAAGATCGACGAATCGGAGATCCAGAATCGTGCAATTTCGTTGGTGCAATACTTTAAGATGGAACCAAGATCAAACTGAATCCTGGTTTGGAATTAGGATCATTCGATCTCGGATCGAGAAAGATGTTTGTGCAACCGGGGATTAGACGGTTGTATTGGCGTGGGGAAGATTGGTGTAGGTCAGTGTTGGGCACTTCCGAAGAGGACGAAAAAAAACGGCCTGCCTCATCTTGAGTCTATGATCGCCAGCTGTGTTCCATCGAAGTGAAACAAAATAATTTGGGAGCGTCGATCGGAACAACTAAACTGGAACTGCACACCTATCTTTCGCGCAATTAAAAAATGAAACATGGACATGCAAATATCGCGCACTTTACTAGTATAACATGGCAAAAATGGCACGTTAATTTAGATACTAATGTCAAAAATAATTTCCAATTATTGATTTTACGTACATTTATCTCAGCTATAGAAATGACAGATTTCGTTGTTGAAATGGATGTGCGTAAATTCAATTAAGCATTGCCTAATACTGATTTATATTACATACAACCATAGTCATTCTTAGGACTGTCTTGCTTATGAAAATGGAGGGGAGAGGTGCATTTGTGCAAAAATGTACTTTCTTCAGCATCCAGAATGGAAATACGCTTAAATTTAAGTTAAAAATAGAATCATGTTAACTCGTTTTATAAAGCATTTAAATATGTAAATTCTAACTGATTATTTCACAGTTTTACACAAACATATGCAGTCTTATTTCATACATGTAAGATAAATTGTACTATTCCGACAATTTTTGATAGTGTGTAGATACTTTAAACTCGAGTGAGTGGAAAACCACTGATTCGCACCGAAATTGAACTACTCGAATCAGTGAAAATTGCTCCACTTTGAATCAGTGGGAAACCACTGATTGCTTCAGTGAAAACATTTCACTGATCGAATAAGTGACGCCCGACTGCAGTGGCGAATTAAATATCGTTTTTTATTGAGTTTAGGGAGATAATTACGTCAAATAAACATACTTACGATGGTTTGCTATTTATATTGTGCAATTTACCGGAATTAAAATAAGTAAAAAAATACTCGAATGGATTGGTCTCACGGAACCTGCCCACTTCGCTTTAACGCCGTTACTTTACCATCTACGCTTCCAAGTTGAGTTTTAAAAAAATAAGAGGAAAATATGTGTATTATACTTCTTATAGAAATCGTGAAGATTTTAATTATATGCCCTTACATTTCGTTTTTGGTTCAGTTGGTACCGTTAGGATTGTTAAAACGAATAGTATATTTGAGTGCGCTCTCTTCACCACATTATGTGCAGTTTAGACCTTCAAGCAAAACGCTGTAATGATTACATTTAAACGAAATGAAAGACGCAAAGACGGAATGAAAGGCTGCATGTTGATATTTCCCCGTAAAACGGTGCTTTGAAAGAGGAACCACATTTTAGAAAGTATTTTTTTTTGTTTCTTTTTAGTTTATTCTTTGTTATTTCACTTTACTTTGTAACTTAATTAAAATTCGTGTTTAATATATTTATGGCTGTACTAGTGTCGGATTTACTATTTGTACACGCGCTCACGTTAACTGAATTTAATTTATTACCGTGTGCAAGATAAAATATACATTGTTCAATGGCCATTTTTAAATGTTGTTTGAGTACAATTTTTTTTCATGCTATTTAACTGATCCGTTAGTCAAAAAACAAACCACTCAAAAACAGTGAAAAAGAATTACTGATAAACCAGTGGAAAATGTCAGTGACTCAATAAGCGAAGGGAATCTGGCATTTTCTCACTGATTCATCAGTTAAATTCACTGAAGTAACTGTTGGATCAGTCAGGTACTGTTGACTGATTGAAACAGTGAAATTCTCACTGATTCAGATATAGTGTACTAGTTCGTAATGAATCCTGCACGTTGTACATTCGAGTGCATTGTTTCATTTGAAGCCACCCTACTTTCACCTGGAGGTAGCGCTGGTCCCGCTGTTACGTCTTGCACCTCTGTAGTGTAATCCGTTCATTATTTTTGAAGGCCAGCGTAATGGGTCTGTGATCCTTGAAACTGCGCGCCCGTACGTAGCCTTGTGTCATTTCGAGCTACATTCAAATGTCACAATTTTATTTCTTATTTTCCATCCACAATTTTAACAAACTATTATGGTTACGTCTTGCTGCCACAGTCATAAACTAATTGGTTTAGGGGTAACTTGTCGTTTAATGATAGATTGTAGAGTTTATCTATTAATGAGGGGTTTTAATCATGTCATGTGGCAGACAATACAACGCTGTAATATTTAACTGTAACGGGGAGCTACTTTAAATAATGTTAAGTTATTATTATACTTTACATCATGAACACGTCACGCCTTAATTCTGCAAATCTGTGTTGGACAGTCCCCACCTGAAACATGATGCCGGAGGCTGTATCTAGTTGTACGGATGACGTCGGACGGACGCGATCTTCCCTGTAGTCTGGCCGGTCGTAGAAAGATGCGGCGCCGCGTTGCGTCGGCCTATATCGGCGCGTTAGTAGAGCCAGCAACCCGCTTCTCGCCCACCTAGCGCGAGAGTGACCTAATTCGCATATGGTGCAAGAGTGGTCTAAGTGCCGGATTGGCATATGCAAACGAGATATGCAATCCCTCTCTTACGAAGATTATCGAGATTGCCTCGATGATTGCATCAGGGTTCTGGGGACCCAGTACCACTTCAGTTTACGTGGTCACGAGGTTTACACCGAACACGTGATCAAAGTAGTGTTGCCAGGTTTAGACGATAAGCGCTTCATTGAGCTGAATGGAGTATCGACTTTACCCTGGGGGCACTATGAGATCTAACAGTAATTTTTTCTTCACCAACAACTTTAGTTTCAGTGCCCCATAAAATACAGGTCTGCCACCACCACCATCAGCACTACGGCTAACACCACACCCTGCTCCGCACCACAATCTGCATCACAGCTGTCTTCAAACCTACTGAATTAGCTGCATCGACATCACTCGAGATATTGTTCCCACATATTTCTTCAAAGCTACTGCTTTGCCCTAGCTGCAGGGCTGTTATTCTACAACATAGTCCCAATAACCCATGTTGTATTTTATTGTCACCCAGGAATTACTCTTCACAGCGTGAGATTACATCATGTGATATAAGAATCTACAAAGTGTTATGCTTGTGTGTGGGGGCATCGTAGGTGTTGGTGTGTAGGGTTGCAAAGGAAATATCACCCGAATATGATATAGCAGACCCCAAACATAGCGCCGCAATGGATGTCACCCCGAAGCACCGAAGGGTGGTACTAGAAAATAGAATAAAAAACTTCCCACTTCATCACTTAACAAAAATAAATAAAAAAGGCCCCGGCTGGTGATGAAGTGAAAAGTTTCTCAAATTAAAGTTTTGCTGGTGTCAATATCAAGGCCATAAAAGTATATAACAAGTCACTGGCAAGGTGTAACAGCCCCTAAACCTGGGAGGTTCCTGGCAAGGCATGACAGCCCATAAACCTTTCGTAATTTTTAAAACAAAGCTCACCATAGGGTAAAATGTGTGCTGTGTGTTGAATGAACAAACAATGAATGAACAAATGATGAATAAATGAACGATGAATGAATGGATGATGAACGAATGATGAATGCATGTTTAACATGGTTTATGTATGTTAAACAATGTTACGTTTGAAATATATGGGGGGCTAACAATTCATTACTCCCTTCAAATATGCAACCACATACAATATTTAACAATGAATCTGGTATGTATTCTTTAATTTTATTTGTCTTTAACTTATTATTTTCTTATTAAAAACACTATATAAAAACATATTTTCATACTTACAAGATGGTAGAACCACTAGACGGACAACTATAGAACTTAAAACTAGGAGATAATAATAAATTGACTACATTATATGATTTAAATACTTTAATTTTAATGATAACTATTGTGCTACACAAGAATAATGATACCTGGTTTAGAGGAAAAGATATGTGTATTATATTAGACTATTCAAGAACAAAAAAAAATATTTTAAACACATTGATGATGAAGACAAAATTACCTTAGCAAGTTTGAACCACCCCGATTTGGGACCCTTGGTAAGAAACGAAAAACCTCTCATATTTATTAATGAATATGGTTTAAATTCTTTAATATTATTTTGTTTCATATTTATTGCCTTATTAAAAAGAATACATAAAAAACAATTATTACTACTTGTCAATTTTGCTTGCACATAATTTCACATTAAAAAATATAGTCAGTTATAGACATTAATTACAGCAAACTTATTTTCATTGGTAAAAAGTTTTTATGATTAATAATTATGATAATAAGCCTTTGCTCTGTGCTAATCATATAGCAGAAATATTGGGTTATAAATGAGCTAGGCAAGTTGTAACAGATAAAATAAAAGAAAATTATTTAAAATCATATGGCGATTTAAGTGTCAGTAAAACACCGACACTTGGTGTCAGTAAAACACCAGCACTTGGTGTTAGTAAAACATTGACACTTGGTGCTATCCAAAAATCTAACCATTTTGTAAATGAACCTGGTCTTTTTCAATTTCTAGCAACATCTGAAATAAAAATAGCTGAAAAATTTCAAGACTGACTATATAAAGATGTTTTGCCATCAATTAGAAAAAAAATGGTGAATACAAATTACAAATAATCATTGACTTAAAATCCCAGCAGATAAAAATGATAGAATATAAATCTTAACAACTCGCTATTCAAGCTCTAGAAGAAAAACTTAAAAATGAGCAACTCGCTTTAGAAAATAAAAAACCAGAGCATTTTAACATGAATATGAAGAATTTTATAGACAAAGTGAAACAAAAACAAAGAATGGTTATGTATATACATTGCAATATCAAATGCACATGCTTCAATTAATAATTTTATAGTTGGTAAAACTGATAATTTATTCACCAGAAATTCTGAATTTAATTATTCACATAATGAACAAGATAAATTTCATGTTTGTTTCCACAAGGAAGTTTACAATATAAACAAAACAGAAATATTAATTCACGAAATACACTCTGATTTTTGCGATAAAAATAATAAAGAAATATTTGTTTTAGATTATATTTATTTACTTGAAATCGTAAAATTAACAATCAAAAACATAAATGAACCTTTTGTTACATTAATAATTTAAATAAAAATCATTTAGCAGAAATATATTCTATGAAACTAATTATTCCAGAAGAAGTGGATTTAAGTATTGATGATAACTTATCATGGAAGCTATCAAACAAAACTATTCAAAGTATTAGGTGACTTCGTTGTTGAAAACAAAATAAAAGTATACCATAAAGATTTACTTAGCAGATTAGAACTAGGCAACACGAGCAGTACAAAATCTTGGAAAGAAACAAAACAATTATTAAATTGGAAGGATAGAAAAAAAAACCAGTTACTCATAACAATACAAAGATTATAATTACAAATAATTAATTTTAATTTTGGAAACTAAATATGTTTAAAATATTTGTTTAAATATTACAGGGAGCCCGCATGATGGACCCTGAAAATTTGTCCAAAATTTCAGCTGTGGGTCAGCCCAAGTCTGAAAAACTCACTAGAATAAAACGTAATTTACTAGATCATATTTAAAATATGAATGTTTGGGTAGCCCCAAAGTTATAATTTTAACCCTTGTAAATTGCCAGTGTTAAATTTTTCTAGACTATATCTTCTTTTCACAAAACATCATTTTATTAATCCAAGAGTTGCAAGTGTTATTAAAACCCAACCATTTCACGTAAATTTCATCTTCAGATTTTAAGACTTTTTGACTTTTTCAACCAAATACTCATCAGAATAGTTAGTTTTCATAATTTTGTATTCATAAAAATGGACTTTTATTTATTCTGCCATGATATCTTTCGGTTTGTAAATTGGTACATAATAATTTAAAACCTTTAAATTGGTAAATAATTCCATTGTCCATTTAGCTGTATAACCCTTTTCAAAGATTCGTTTACTTTTGCTAATGCAGACATCTCCAACTTTGTATTTCGGTTTAGTGAACACATTCGCAAAATCTTGCTGTGTTAAATTTTTTCATTTTTTATTTACTTTAATTGGTTTCATACGAATAGTTCGATGTTTTGTATTGTTATATTCTTTCACTAAATCATCTAATATATTTGCCCATTTATAATTGCCATTTAAAGCAAATTTCTCCCACATTTCTATCTTCATTGTATGGTTATATCTCTCTACAACACTGGCTTTAAGTTCACTGAATGTAGAATAATGATTGAGGTTATATTTTTACTTAAGTTCTTTGAAAATATTATTATAAAATTGGAACCCATTGCCACTTTGTATATTATAAATATATTTGTATATTATATTTTAAAGCATTTGCTACATTCTTGGCTGTTTTATCTTTAATTGGTATTGCAAACACATATTTTAAAAAACATCGATAATTGTCATTAGATATTTATATCCATTGTTTATATTTGATATTCCTTTTAAATTTTCAGTATACATTTCAACAAGATCAATTTGACATAGATCATTATAACCATACGAAATTACTTTTCTTCTTGGAAAATATTTTAGTGCAGGTTTATATAATTAATTGGGGGCCTTAACAAGTACTCACTTTACCGCGAATAGCTTATATATTCAAGCACAATGAAACCAATGCAGCATTAACAAGTAAATTATCTGACAGCGCGTGTGTTGTTTACATTACATTAAGTCGAAGAGCAACCATCCCAATCGTAAAAGTAGACTGAGGGCAGAGTGTTTTGAAACGCACATAAGTCGGAAATTATTTTCGCCAAAAAACAGTAACCATATGAACGAAAACTTTTGTGAGTGTATTCGTGGACTAGGTAAAACATGCGTGGTCTTAGTTAGCTTATAGTTTTGGATTTCATTTAATGGTTACATTTTGGTGGGAGTTTGTATTGTGTGTGGGCGTGTGTGTATGTGTGTTTACTAGCGCGCTGTGCTGTTGACATTTTCACCTAGCACAGTGATGCCAACTGCTGTGGAAAGGTTAGGTACAATACGAATCTCCAATCGTTCTAATGAATAGCTGATCATGTCATTGATACGGCGTCGAAGGAAATGTCGAAAGAGAGAGAGAGAGAGAGAGAGAGAGAGAGAGAGATAGAGTGTGTGTGTGATGGGGAGGGTTAGAGGGAGACAGAGATCAATCAAATTGGTGGATTTTCTCCGGCCTGAGATTATCACACCAATCACGCACCATTTACTCTCAAATTAATTATATTTATTTTTTAACACACGTGCTTATCTTATTTCCTGCCTCCAGCGCTTTCCAGATATTTATCGTCAGTGGAGATCGTAAAATTCACAAGTGATCGAGAGAATGAATCGAAATGATTGGCTCGGATTTTTTGAGGACTTCGTCTGCTATCGAAAAAGCAACTGGTATTTCTTTAGTGTGGAATTCTAATTCATGAAGCCAGTAATTTATTATTGAAAAGATAGTGGGAGTTTTGTAAGTCAGAATGTACAAGCATGTTTCTTTGTGGACCTACACACTAGAAGCTTTTTTGTTTGTATTGGCTTCTCGTGTGCGTGTATATGTGCGAGTGTGTGTGTGTATGTCACGGAAAAATTGGTGGAGAGGGTGAGGGAGAGATAGAGAGAGATATTAGTGATTGCGTTTGTGAGACGGGTTCCTCATTGTTTACAGGGCTATTCAAACTATTTCAATGATGAAAGTTCATGATTTTGATAGGAAAATCAACAAGGTAATCCTAAAGCCAAAATGAAGCAACAAAGTTTACAGATTAATTTATGGATAGCGCGTTTTTCTATGAGAATCCATTGTCTCCACTTATTTTAATCTATCGGTAGCGCAAATTTATTTTCGTTGTGAAGTTTATAGATATCGTGTTTTTTAATTCCCTGTCTTAAGCTGTAAAATGCTATTGGCTAGGAGAGCCTTTATAAATTACGATTCCCGCAAACGAATTGCAAAAATATATGTTTTTTTTAATAGAGAAATTTTTTGTAAGATGGAGGGGAAATTACTTAATTTGATGTATAACTGGAATAGCTAGTAGTTTTTCTCATGATTACATAATATCAGGGAATCCTTCGTAAATATATAGAGATATGAAAGTGTTTACTTTGTATATATTTTATACATTTAAATGCTCTTGGGGACAGAAGTGCGCCAAAATCGAACACATTTCACGTCAACACAATACATGTACCACTAAGCAGTTGTTAGGTCGCCGATTTTGAGACAACGAAATTAAAATATTTCCATAACGTTTTGCCAATGTGACAGTGCAATTCATTACTGACGGTACAGAATTTTTAAAAATACAGGCCAACGCGTCCGCGACTGATCTGATTTTTCACCAGCAGTCATTATCTCGCACAGCGAACGTGTCTCTTTTGTGTTCACGTTCCCTATTGATTTGTAATCTGCCACACCGCGTCAATTAATGGCTGATTAATTTAAAAAAAACAGTGAAATAAATGAGAAATGTGATCTAAGCCCAGCCTGTTACCAGATAATTATGTGAAATTATCAGGTGTTTACATGCTGTATTTCACTGAAAATTTGCAACCAGGTATCTCTCGCCGAAATTCAGGGCACAATTACACACATACAGGCTTAAGGCGCAAGGAATCCCGGGTTCGAACTCCGAGGAACGTCGTAAATCCAAGTGCTGTATAAAAACATAAGATACAGTTCAGATTGTATGTCATTGACCTGTAACCTGGAAAGCATTGAAGTAGAGTCCTTTACTAGCGTCATTGAAAAATATTAACAAATAAGAATTTGTAGGCTATGCTAATCCCTTTTATGCCGCGAAAGTATGTAATAACCTCCCAGCAATCTAGAGGTCGTGAAAGTATGTAATAACCTCCCAGCTATCTAGAGGTCGTGAAATCAATACCCTCAGAAAGCTTGAGAATTCATCTATAAATTAAAACATTCCAGCACGTTATTCGTTATGCTGATAGAAAAAATATATAAATGTTACCCATCACCATAAAAACTTGACCCGTTTTCTACGCATACGTTGCATACAACAATAAAACCATTGTTGTAATTGTTTGACTTACTGTACAGGTCAAAAGTTTAAGACCACAGCAGGGCAATAGCAATACATATTGTGCAGAATGTAAACTTTAGCCGAAAGAGGTCTGTGATACTTCCTTAAACATAATATACTGGCATAAACTTGGATTGCTAAGGTGATGTAACATATAGTCTGTTAGCGATATCTTCACGATTTTTGTATCCAACTTTTGACAAATCACCCCTTGTATGACGTGTTTGGATTTTTCCTAAATGTCATGCATAGCAAACGTTTTATACTACCATCGATATTAAAGTACCGTATCTATTGGTTGAATTGATCATGTACTGAAATTATATTTGATATATACATTTTAATATTTCATTTACAATTAACTAGCAGCACGCCATCGCTTCGCTCAGATGTTATGGAGTTATTAAAATGCATACTGCGACTATCCGCGACTACCCTCGACTACCAGTGACTACCCTCGACTACCTGCGAATAATGGTTTTGCTGGCGCATGTTTATAAAGCATCCAAGTAGCTCTTTTTTTTTCTCCGATTTGGTTTACAAATCTTGAAATTTTTCAAGGATTTTTTTAAAATTTAACATAGTCTATGTCCATCTAATAGTGGCAGAATTATAAGAATCGGCCGAGTAGTTCCCGAGATTACCCGAGACATATAAACAAACTCACATTATCCGTTTATAATATTAAGTGTGTATATATATATAAAGTAGAGGTAAAATAGGTGCGTTGGTAATGTATATAGTAAAAAATAGTTCTCATGCGAATGATAATTGAACTGAGCGCACACAAATGCGGTTCATTGTCCCTTCGGTTAAATTTCTAGAATTAGTTAAGCTTAGTTTGCATGGGGCGGAGGAATATCCTGGAAGCAGAACTTTATCAGTGCTTCAGAAAAGTTGGAAGTAACGATGAATGGATTATATAAATTATGAACATTTATATTTTTGGAAAACAACAATAAAAATTCACCTCTTTTAGGTTAGCAATGAGCTCAGCTTTTACATTTCTTTGCAACTACATATATTCAACGAACATTTTTTCATACATGTGTTAGGCCTATATGGATATCACTGTGGTATAAAATAAAAGTTCCAAAAATGACTATATTTTTTGTATGTGATTTTTTAAATCTATTTTTAAAAAAGTTAGTCTTTTTTCGTGTTTTACGACATTGAATTCAGAAACTGTTGAGTGATCCATCGGGGCTTGCTCTGTCTCTTAGTTTATTTCTCTTTTCACTCTACAAATTTCATACAAGAAAAATTTGCATTCCATTGAGTTTTCATTTGAGCTTAATTTGTAGTTGGCAGTGCATAGTGACAAAGAATTTATCAAGTTCATTATGTGAACAATGTGAAGAAAAAAAAAACAGGGTATCCACTGGGGTTGATTGTCAAATTACTGACGTGTGGAAGAGCGATAGTTCACGCAGAGATAGCGCAGTGGTTAAATGTAAGTAAAGTACTTTATTTGTCACGAATATAATAACTGATTATCGATAGTCAGGTGCTGTTATTGGCAAGTCGCGCAGCGGTCTGTCGAGAGCAACAGCTCCACGGCAAGATGAGATCACGAATATAACCGAGTATACAGTATGTCAACACTACAGAAGCGTATGTTGCATAAAAATGTGTTTTTGTTTTCTGGAAACCATCACTTTACCCAGAGTTTAAATTAATTGTCTAAACTTTTGGCCTGCATTGTAGATCCCGAGCATCTGCACTCTGGGACGGGAGAAGACATAAAGTTCTCGGAGTGACTTCCGCACATGTTCATCGCGAATGTCCTCTTATGCCCGGTTGCACCATCATCTTACCCGGTCCGAGATTGAATGATCCAAGTTCCAAACCAGGATTCAGTTTGATCTTGGTTACAATGTAAAAGTGTTGCACCAACGAAATTTTAAGGTTCTGGATCTCCGATTCGTCGATCTTGGTTCAAAAGTGAGAGATCGAGTTTAAGTATGAGACAAATTTTGCTATTGGTTCGTAATACTTATATGACGTCATGGAAGTAAGCGTATTTTTCACTATAGATAGAACTAGATGTGCGATGTTTTATCTGTTTTAAGAGGATTATTTATTGTTTTACGAATTTTACTAAATAATATTCAAGTGCATATAAAGTTGTTTTGATTTCCCAAGAAAACAATCGAACGTAGTTCTTTCTGTTGGAGTATTTTCAAACTACTCTTGTCGACGATGGCTGCTGATCTCGGATCGAGATTTCGAACCACGATGGTGCAACCGAGCACAAGGCTACTGTAACTAGCGGTAAATTTATGTTTGCAATTTTGTAGTTCAGCACTCCTGTATGCGAATGCTCAACGCGATGCTGACCACCGCCAGTCGCCGATGACGCCCCCCCCCCTTTTTTTATGCCCGCCGCGCGGCCTGTTATTATAATAAAAACTAACCCCTTCCCGTCCCACACCCAACCCGTATTAAAAAAAAAAAAAGGCAACGCCGGGCCGCCGTACTCAGGCGGCAATCTCGACGTCACGTTCCAGGGCCGCCCTCCCAGATGGGAAAATGATTCTATTAGCCCTGCCCGCGTCCCTTCATAAAGGCAGTGCACCCCTCCCCCTACCCCAACCCATAATTTCCCCAACCCTCCTTCTTCTCCTCTTAACTCCTCCCGTCCCGGCTCCGAAAACATTTTAATCACTGGAGCTTCTCCTAATTACTGACAGCAGAATGGTGTGCGTGTGTGTATGTGTGCGCGAAGGAGGGGGGTAGGGGGTGGAGCCAGTAACAAAACACCTCCCCCTCCCTTCCCGTGGCGCTATCCGTCAATCTCCAGCCGGGTCCAGCAAGTGACGAACGCCGCGGAAACAGGATTACCTGTTACGAGGAACGCACGCCATTACCTCCACCCAAGTCTTACACGCGCGCGGGCCCGCCCGTCGCTAATAACGGGTAATCGGGTTACAAAAACTGTTGGGCGAGGGTTTTTGAGGGGGTAAATAAATTCCTCCCCCCCCCCCCCCCCATCCCATCCCGAATCCCTCCTCCACGAACCGAGATTTTCGTCCGCAGATCCGGCTGGTCGTCTTGGCTTCTCTTCGCGAGGGCGAAACTAAATATCACAGAATAACCCTTCCCCGATACCCTCAAGAGTAATTCAGTCCGAAACAATAGCTCCTGAAAACTGTGGTGGATCCTCCATACGAGGCACGTGTTTAAATTACTTTACCACAGTCTCCCTGCGCTCAATTGTTTAAACTTGGCGTTTTACGTCGTACGGCTATTCAGAGAGAGAGAGAGAGAGAGAGAGAGAGATATGCTGAACACGACGGGACGTCCTGACCAACAATGGGCTCCTAGACTCTTCGTGTCCCGACGTTAATTCTGAGCGAAGCCGGAGTGCGGGCTCTAAACTTAACTGGTCGTGCCTGAAGTGATGTAGTCGTCATGCACAGGCCTAAATTGCTGGCGAAGTGGGGTTGTTGGCGCCTGCGAATTCCCTGTTGGCACGTCCGTGCTACGACCCTCATGCCACCTGGGAAGACCCGTTCGCTGGGAGTGTCCTTTCCTCTGTTATTTCTCAGAGCTCGTGGTCGGCTTGGTGGTTAGGCGCAAACCTCTCTCGTTTGTTGGGTCACCGGAGGGAGCCTACGTTCCGTTTGGCATGGCATCCTTTGTGCGTGAATTTCTACAGGTCATTGTGCTGGCGTGGTGTCTGGGAGTTCCTCATTCCGTTGCCCTCACTGCGTTGCCCTTCGCCCCGTGCATTCATCAAACTGGCTGCAGACGACTGCTGCCTTTGCTGTTATAAATACACTCTTAATCACATTATTTGCTGCTACACATGATTTGCTATCGAAAATAATTTTTTTTTTTAATAATTATGATCCATTGCAAAGTAGGTTTTCCATAAACGATATTTTTGCTTGATTTGTACAGGCGGTTCGGAAACTGGAATGAAATATTTCGGGAGGTCATTCCTTGTGGAAAATGAGGTATAGGCTATTCACGTTAAAATGAGCACTTTTGAAAGGCCTGCTTAGGATCTACTTATATCAACGTTGTGTATTCTTCCGCCTTATGCAAAATAAACATTGTCATATGCCTCACCACTTTATTAATGCATCGATCAATTGAAACTGTGAAATTATCACAAAAGTAAATATTATACAAATCTGCTCCTTTTTTATACTTCGCTGCATAAAAAAACCAATAAGATACCACAAATGGTTACCCAACATTTTTTATTCGATTTTAAGATATGGAACTACTTTCTATCCATTGTTACCAGCTCCGTTAAAATATGTGCAAGCAGAGGCAGTGACTTTTCTAAAGCTCATTTTAAAAGTGCTCACTTTATTATGATCAGCCTTTTGACATATGTAATGCAACTTACAGCCTAACTCAATTCCTAAGGGAAATAGTCACCCTTGAAAATCGATTTCCGAAATGGAATTTTTGAAAAATATCAGAAACGGCGTGGAATTAAACTACTATTTTCTGGATAGTGTTTTGTAAAATTGTAATATTCCAGAATATTACTTATGATTAATATGTTAGCATTTAAATTTTTAATTATTATTGTTTGCATTTCAATTTAATGTTATGTAAGTGCATACGTCTGTGGAAACTGTGTTAAATTTAATCATCCTTCCATTCAGTTTAACATTTGCTATTCAAAAATTACCTTTGGAGTTATGTTACTTTTTTCTGAGTACCCAGGGAAACATTAAAAAAATCTGAAAGTCAAAAATAATAATCAAGAAAAAAGGAAATTTTGGAATGTCTGTAATAATTGGCGCTACAGGTAGATAAAATGTTTTGCAGTCTTTCGCGCTGAATGTTAATAGCGTTATCCAGAATTTTCAAGATATTATTTTGCATTACAAGAAGAGTTTGGCAAAATGATAGGTCGAGATGAACTGTTGAAGTGATTCTGCAACCGTGGGAATTCAATCGGGAGGTATCTACTGGAGTTTAGAGCCCATGGTGAGATGGCCAATATGCAGGATGGACTTCGTTTGTGCATCTTCTGTTCCAGCTCTCTTCAATGCAGTCTTATAAGGTGAACTCCACCCATTTATATATCTTCAGCGGAACTGTAAGAAAGTTTATATGCTATGTCGGTCCTATGTCCCAGAAGTCCCATTTTAAGAATTCGTGTAATTTAGGACTAGCTGGAAACTTTGAATAATTCCTTAACAGTGGAAACATCTGCTTTTAAATATATTAATACAGAGGAATAACACCAAATATCTATAAACTATTTTCTCAATTTGAAATAATTTAAATACCTATATATTCTTCTAATCACATATTGCAAGGAAGGATGCAGAGAGTATTTAATATTTATCTTCCGAATTCTGATACCAATCGAAAGTGAGCAGCATCTCAATTTCTCTTTTCCTCGTTAATTCATATGTTCTGTCTTCGTAAATTTTCATTAAATTAATATAATTACTTTGTTCATTTCTTTATTAGTCGTAAAATATTAATTAGGGTCTGTTAAAATAAAGGGTTGATGTTTTGTGGAATAATCTGGCTGGAAGTGTTAATTTTTTTATATTCAGAGTCACGTGTCTTCTTATTCGATATTTACTCTTGGCGCCCATATGTCCTGTAAATCAAATTTTATTTGCTACATTTTATATAATAATTCCTAACATAAAACACTTCCATCTTCAAAAAATAAAATGGATGGTGATACTCTTATTGCATACAATTTTTTCACCTTCGCCGTTTACGGAATTTTTATAACTTACTGTTTTATTCGGCAGTACGTCCTAATTAATAAAAAAAGGTCTCCTCTTGCTGTAGGTGCCTAGGACCCACCTTTTTTCTTTTAAAACGCACACAAAATATTCATCGATGACGATACTCTGTCAGACATGTAGGCAATACTTCATACTTGCGGAGGTTAACACATTGTAAACCACCAATATTGGAAAGACTGATCTTATTAAAGTAACGCAATCTCTCTCAAACATGCCATCTCTCTCAAACATGCATAAAGGTGCAAATGAACCAGAAAATTCCAAACAACTGAACAGGAATATTATGATGGTGAGTGTAGCTTTTTTTTCTTTATGCGTTGGTCAGTTGATAAAAATGTCTCATGATGAGGGATCACGTGCGGTTAGGGTATTTCTGCTGGTACAAATTACGTGCTCTCAGACCACTGCAGCCTGCAACATCGTACATCATATTCATGTTGGTCGATTCCTCCAAAATAAACCTCGAGATACCGTCTGCACTGCAGTTCTACACACACGTAAGCCCGGCACATACATTCTGGTCTCGTCACACTTATTCTTTCAGGAATAATAGCAGTGCCTTCTTAGGCAGTAAATGTCGCGTCAGTCATCTACGTAAACGACGCATGACAGCTTATAAAGTTGCCCGCACTGGGAGACTGGCAGGTCATCACGATTTAAGCGACTTTCGACGCGATATTATGGGAGGCGTTCGCAAGACGGGCCATGCACAACATGTCGGCTATGCAGGCGTAATTCGTGTGTTCATCATTTCAAAGATGAACGTCTCTACCTTGACTGCAAGGATCCCAGTAAAGCATTGAATGCAAATCAGCCGCGTAGCAGTCAAAAGTGTCGATATTAACTGGTGTCGGCTGACGTTACAAATCGATAAAAAAAAAAACAGGCGTGTAACGCTGCACTAAATAACATCACAAATTCAATTCTGGTACCCCCCACTAATAAAAGGACTTCAGAGCCTACGCACATGTAGAGCAAAGTAGCTATATTTCATTCATTGGTCACTTCCAACTTTTCTGAAACCCTGCTGAAGCCTACTTTCAAACTATTCCTCCGCCTTGTGCAAAGAAAGTTGAACAAAGACTAGGAAATGACATCAAAGGAGCAACGCACCGCATTAGTACACAATCAGTTTAATGACATTTTTCATAAGAACTTGTAATTACTAGTATTACCAACCAATTAAATTCTGCAATTGATACATAAAATACACGTAAACGTTCGATCTAACAAAAAAATGAGATACTTTTTATATAACAGAAATATAAAACGCTTATGACACCTGGCATATGTAGGAAATAACCAAACACGTCATACATATGATGTTTTTCAATGGTTTGATTAAAAAAGTGTGAAGTTACTGTGAATAGACTATAAGAGAAAAGTGGTGGGTTTCAATAACCAACGCCCATTTATAACACCGTCGCTAACAGCAGAGAAATCCAGAGTACCATTGTTATAGGCTGTTCACGGTAAAATGAGCACTTTTGAAAGCCTTGCTTAAGATCTAATTGTGTGCACGTTATGTATTATTCCGTCTTATGTAGAATTAACGTTTCCATGGGCCTCATCATTTTATTCATGCGTCGTTCAAGCGAAACTGTGAAATTATTATTAAAGTATATATTTTACAAATCTGCTCATTTTTATACGTAGATGCACAAAAAAAAACTAAAACTAAAGAAATAATTTTAAGTTATCACTAATGATTACCTAACACTTTTCATTCGACGTTAAGATACGGAACTACTTTCCGTACATCGTTACCAACTTTACTGGGCGCATATCACTCAATGCGCCCATTAAAATATATGCATGCAGGGGCAGTGATTTTTTTTCTATGGTTCACTTCTGAAGTGCTCACTTTATCGTGAACAGCCTTAAACAGCACGGCACAGTAATGAGATTTGTTTGGGCCCAAGAACACCGCAAATTGAATCGCATAGGCTGAAGAATTGCGTTTACAAGTGACTCGGGCAGATGGAAAAAGTCCGCGTGTGGGGGAAATGCCATGAATCCATGGATCCCGCATTCTAACAAGGGACTGTACCCACTCGCGATGGCTCCGTAAATGGAGTGTGTTCAGCTGGCACTCGTTATAGGACTCCTCATACATCTACAAACGTCTGTCACCAGTGTGTGTTATGTACACATAATTTCGAATGTGTTTACACCCACTCACGTCGTAATTTCCTCTGACGGGTTTTGTCATCTTGCTATAGGAGTTCGTGAGTGAAGAGATTTGGGCGGCTCTTAACAGCGAGGTCTTCGGAACCGATGAGGGTGATTGAGGGTAGTGTGGAGCAGCACCTGAACGAAAGGGCGGGGTAAACGGGAGATCCCCGAGAAAACCCACCGACCAACGGCATCGTACGGCACGATTCCCACATGCGAAAATCCGGTGACCCTGCCGGGGATTGAACCCGGTTTGTCTTGTTGGGAGGTGAGCGGGCTAACCGCTCGGCCACCACGGCCCCCTTGCTACAAGGATATGTGCCACCAAACATGCCAAGGGCTACAAAATTATGGTTTCGAAGAACGCTCATTCAAATTTTGGACATTGCCATAGCCACGTTGTTAACTTGGTATATTTGAGATGTTATTTAGCGCGCACTTCGAAAGCTAATATAAATCACCTCGGAATAATACAGAATTGCCGACTGTTCTTGATGAGGCGTTATGTTCTTCCTCTAGAGACTATCTTCGAAAGTTCGTGGAGTCCATGCTTTGTCGTTTCTGTCCAGTTATACTATTCAGAGATGGACATGCACAGTATTCGATGAGTTTCCTAATTTTATTTGCTTTTCAGCATACTTGTTCCATTACGAACAAACGTCCTTGTTTTATATGTGACTCGTTTTTCGGTTCGATTTCTGCAAGGACTCGACTAGTTGATAGATAGGACCATACGTATACGAATGGGTTGTTTAAAATCGCAATTAGTGGGATTCTGTTGAAATTTGAGTATCGTATGATTTAACGGAAGCAAATTACCAGCCTGTATAAATTTAAGAAAAAATATTTTGACTTGAGCGGTTAAAGTAGCCAGCAAACTATTGTTAGTTCACGTGAATAGTATTTTATCTATTAGTGTTTAGGTTTGACAGTAGTGTATTTTCAGAAGGACATATATTCTTGAAGTCGATTATATGTATTCTTAAATGCAATTTCAAAGAAAACATTTTAGACAAAAATTGTTGCAGGTAGTTTTAGATCAGATATTGATTTCTCATTTTTTTTTTTTTTTTTTTTTTTTTTTAACTTGAACAAATAACATTTTTTTCCCCCTTTTGAAGTGTTTTTGTGGTTCTCGTATTACCCACAGTGTGGGTCCACCTCTCAACCCATTCCTCAGCCTCTAGTACATTATATCTTCCTGAAATCTCCAAGTTATTAAGAGCTAGAAGAAGTTAGGATGCCTAAAAAATAAACACCTCTAAGGGGAAATAAACCATTTTATTTGTTCTCTAGTAAAATTGTTTTCTTGGTTCTTCTGAACAAATGTTCTTTTGTACATTATCCCAATGAGCTGAAAACACACAACTGCGCAATTGTATTACTATTACCATCAAGCGTGCTTAAAACAGCCCTAAAAAATCTTAAAAACAGCAAGATTCCGATCTTATTTCTTTCTAAATTATTACGACCAATTTTAAAATAAACACAAACGTTATATCTCGTAGCTTTATAAATATTATTATGTTCCATTTTCGGCTTCTACATAGAGACTACTGTGTTATAGTACGTTCCTTGGCGAGCATAAAATAACAACTGATCTTCAATAATACCATCTCCCTAGGGTCCGTGCGTTAGGCACATCGATCTCAAGAATTACAGATTTCTCTGTTGCTGTCCAAAGTCTGTAGAATAAATTATCATGGGCCCGCCTTCATGAATAAGATCGGGTATTGTCCCACGGGTAAACTGCATCTTTAGGTGTAAACACAGATTCCTGCTTGAGTCTCAATGTCCGTCTTAGGATTTCAGACTATGGAAGTACTCTTTCAACTAAGCGTTTAGGAATATATGATTGCTCTCTCGTTCTCTCTCTCTCTCTCTCTACCTCTCTCTCTTTCTCTCTCTATCTCTCTCTCATTTTCGGTCTCCTCAACACGAAGTAACCTTGGCAAGCTATGAGGAACGTATGACCTGGAGCCACCACCGATGTATTATACATTCCCAGAAGCCATGACATGAGACCACGAGACCAATTCCCATTACTTACTGGCTACTCATTTTAAAGTTCATATGCACCCGACAGACGTAAAAAATATTGACGAGGCGGAGGCTGAGCGTTATGTAACTGTTTTGCTTGGACACACGACTCATTTAAAATGCTGTAGGTTGTATTGGTATCTATTATAATTTTACTTTTTGATATATCGGCTGGGAAATGAATCTCCACCCAAAATAGAAATTTAGCTCGCGTTGATATGCATTGTATAATTATACTTAGCACGTAGTTAAATTCGTTTGCATCTAGTTTGTACTTCACATCACGCAGCGCGAGAGCAACTAGTTAGTTCTGAACCTATCATATGGTTGGAGAAGATGCCAGAACAACACGTGCAATGCAGGGGTATCCAGCAAAGTAGGAAGGTGTTGCGTTTTCTCATCCTCACAGGGGCACAAACATTCACAAACTCCTGGTTCGCGATGATTTTTTCCCTTCCTCTCCTTCGGTGACGTCATGTGGATGAAGGGTAACGGGCGAGCTGCGTGCCCGTTGGTGGCAAACAGCTGGCCCCATATTTTGGTCTGAGCCAGAACGGTGGTCTCATGCATTCACCGATTGATCCTGGTTGTCACCTGGGCCCAACTAGGATCACATTTCTTTTTTTCTCTTCTAATATTACTTCCGAATCTAAATAATGTGACTCAAATGACTGGAATGAATTTTTCGGCAGTAGTATAGTAGTATTGTAGCTGGAATGGAAGCATAGAATTTGATGTGGTTGTATAATGAGGTTAATTTTCCGAAGACGGTTTCTTCCCAAACCGTCACATGTTAACTCGTTGAGGTTGGGCTATCAGTGGTCACGAAGCCGATATGCAAATTTTATACCACTGCGATACGAGTTCGATCACATGCAGGCGTGCGAACGATTTTCCGTGTTTAGAATTTTCCTGCCTCTCGACCATTGTGAGCTTCTGTCGTATGAACGTATAACAAGTAATTTTTAGCTTACAAACGTTTTCCCAGAGATATGCTAATATATTTTATTGATAATGCAAAAATATACTGCTTGCTGAACAAAATCAGATAAACTAAAACAAGTGATTTCGTTTGCTAACAACATATTGAGAATAATGCGTCAATTTTGTATTTAGCTAAAACAGAAGAATCTTCGACCAAAAAATTTATTGGTTGAAATATGTATTGCTAGTTGGTTATAGCTAATCAGTGACTATTTGGTTGGGTCTGATATTTCTTAACATAATTGTCACATTTTATTAGTTGTATAATGTTTCTCGGCTTCGCTATTTAACGATAGTTAATTCCGCGTGGCATGAGGTGCCATCCTTCTCATGGAACGCATAATTAACAGGAAGTTTTTTGGTAGTAGCGATTTATGGGATTCTACGGTAATGTGGAACGAATTTGGGCTGAAGTGACTTTCTACACCCTCCCAAAACACCGAATAATTGTAATATCAAGTCTGCAAACCAGTAGCTCGAAGCCTACAACAAACTCGGCATCTTATTTTTTTTTAATATTTATTTTTACAACAGTGAAGTTTTGTTTTAACCGAAATGTTTTTCTCCATGAAACTGAACATTGGTTAAAACGTGTCGCACACTTAGTGCGCGAAACGTGTATTCTTTTTCGTAAGTGGTAATCGTGCATGACGATGCCTCGGGGTTCTGCCGTTTCCCCCCACCCTTGCATTCCGGCGCTGCTCCAGTCTCGCGTCGTTTCATCCTCAAGGCTCTCAAGACCTCGTTATTAAGAGCCGCGCAAATTCCTCAACCCAACTCAACTACATATCGTCATCGTTCGTGCGCTTAGCCGAGTGTGACTGAGTTCCGTCTTCTGCGAACGTCCCTAACACTGACCGTTTCGACCCTGTTTTCTTTTCCTTCCTGCCTTGGAATCCTTCCATGCTTAACACTTTTTTTTCTTAAAAATGTCTCTGTTTGCTGCTTCTTCTTCTTCACTTATATTGTTTCTTTCCAAATCTTTCTTAACTTCCTGAATCCAGGTCGTTGTTGATTTCTTGGCGCTTGATAGCCTTTTAGGTTATTTTTAAACAACTGATAGAAATTCCGGGAGTTATTTTTGACAAAGTTATCCTGTATGTCAAGAAGTCGTGACTATTCAAAGGATCGTTTAACACTCTTTATTATTATTCTTGCTGTTTCTTTTCTTTGTTGCTTAAATTGATGCAAGTGTTCATACTTTCCAGAGAATTTCCATTTTCCCCGTAGTTTTGTTCTTTCTTCTAGCGCTTCTTCACAGTTTTCATTCCACCAGACTTTATTTTTCATTTTCGCAGACCCGAATAACTTTTTTGCTGCGCTGTTTATTTCTTTGGATACGTCCTGCCATTTATCTGATTTAGTTATTTGAATTTCTTCCTGAAAATGTTCCATTGTTTGTTGTTTTAAAGTAAATATTGCCATGTAAGTAATAAACATAGTGTATACATTTCACCGAATTCGAAATTTGACGTCCAAGGCTACAATAAAATATATTTATTTACTATTATTGCAAATGAGAGGGTTTCAAAAAGTGTTCACTTTACCGCGAATAGCCTATACCAACTTTACTGGGCTCATACCAGCCAGCGTGCCAGGTATAATATATGCAGGTAGGAGCAGTGACTTTTTTCAAACTTTAATTTAGAAAGTGCTCAGCTATTCGCGAACGGCCTATAATAATGTGTTTTTAGAACACGATGGGACTCGAGGTGTCATGTGTGCGTCAATTTTTCACGGCCTTTCTTCCCTGGAGTCAGCCTGGTCGCATCTGACGAAGCAGTTACGAGTTCACGTATCAGAGGGCGACGCTGGTATTTAAAGTCCGCAAGTAAGTCCCGGCGTGTGCAGGCGTGTAAAGTATTTAAACAGATGGCCGTCGAGTGTGGGAGCTGGAATACGGAACACGACGCCGCTGGCGAGACACGACCGTAAATAAAGGCGCGTCTGGAATAGAACCGTATTCCTGGAGCGAGACCTTCTAATGAACCTCTGTTTGTTCACTCGCATCCAGTACCATCCCGTTCTTACGGAGAGGAGAGCCTTCCTCGGCGGCCGTTGTTTCGCCTGGGCCTGGGAGATCGATTAGGTCGATTTTTCCTACGTGGGTCGAAACCTCCTTCGTTTTTACGGCAGCGGATCTTCATTCAACTGCACATTACAGTTCGATCCCCTTAAATGATTCATCATTTAAGCTTTTGTGAATACGGTATTTGTGTAAAAAAAAATTAAATTATCCACTGCCTTACTGATGTCACTCACGGAGGACATATATATTAGGAAACTTCGCTATTTGACTAACTGCATGACCAGCTGGGTATGACTGCAGGTATTTGGCGAGTGGGAGTCTGCCTAGTAACTATCGATTTCTTCTTAAGGGGCCTGTTGCCAATGTTGATATCCGGCGGCGCATTATGGATTGATTAAAAAAACCACGACGTAGTTGTAAGAATGAGATCATCCACTCATGGATGTCTGCACGACTGTGTTGACGCCCGCGATGAAAGTTTAGAGTATTTCCTGTGGCAGGACACACGCTGGACAACGTAACATTTAAAACATCATGGCATTTTTGTTTCGTCCACTGTAGGAAGCTCCTTTGGTTTTAGAAGGCAGCTACTGGGGAAATAGAATCGACCATACATGGGTTCGTGTTTTATTTCTCATACATTACAATTGAAACAACCCGTAAGCAGGGCCCGTGTGTTTTTAAACAATTTGTGTGTGTGTGTGTAGGTATGCATAAAAAAAATCTGTATGGTGTCAGCAACGATTAAAGAAAATTTCTGCGCATAACTTGATTACTCATACTACCTACTATTTTTACTAGCATTATATAACGATTTTCTATGCATTTGAGCTGTTTAACCAATCACCGTGATAGTTAATTTGGCAGTACCCTAATTATAATAAAAAAAGAATGTTTTTATAAAGAAAAGCCCGTTTCAGTAATCGAATCCTAGAATATACAATTATTATGTTGTTGATCTCTTTCCTGGAATCACATTCTTTCTCCGCGGAAAATTTAATTTCCTAGATAACATAGCTTTAACTACGACCTAACTGTAAATTCCAAAATTTATAATGTTGTTAGTTGAGACAACGCGAACGAAATATTTGGTATTAGAAAAACTTACCGTAGATTATACTCCTGGCATATTCTGTGTGGTCTCAAATTTAATGTTACAAACTGGGTGGAACCGTTCCGGGAAACCACGGACAACCCTTAACGTGTATCCCCTCATTACAAATTCGCGCCGGTACATGGGGTGGAAGACCATTATCGAAGCGAACTCTTTGTGTGTTCGGACCCGTGATTTCCCCGTGTGTGTCCAGGGAAACCCGCCAGTTCCGCGAAGGATTGTGGAAGGCGACTACGCCCTCCCTCCACCGAAGGACGAACTCAATTTCTGAGACGCCGAAAACAATCTCGCTGCTTGCGCGAGGCAAGCGGCCTTTCATCCGCGGATAAGCCTGACCACATGTGTGTGTGTGTGTGTGTGTGTGTGTGTGTGTGTGTGTTGTCCGAGCTGAGGAGCCCGTCGTATGCGCACGTGTCCACAAACCTGGCCGCGTACCACCCCAACACGATTCAATCAGTAGTGTTTGTGTTGTAGTAGTTTAAACATACTGTAATCCATTCCCGGTTACTTCCAAATTTTACTGGAGCCCTTCTTAAGTTCTACTTCCACGATATCACTCCGCCTCATGTAAACAGAGCTAGAAAATTACACCAAAAGGACAACGCACAGCATTCGTGCGCACTCGGTATAATACTTCGCATGGGAACTATTTATAACTAGGCATTACCAGCACGCCTACTTTCTCCCCCTGTTTTATTGGTATTATTACATATAAAATATTATTATTTATAAATAAACCATTATTAAAAATTAAGGGCCACGATGGCTGAGTTGTTAGCCCGCTCGCCTCCCACCAAGGCGATCCGGGTTCAATCCCCGGCCGTGCCAATCCGGATCTTCGCGTGTGGGAATCGTGCCGGACGATGCCGTTGGTCGGCGGGTCTTCTCGGGGATCTCCCGCTTCCCCCACTCTTTCACTTCGGCGCTGCTCCATATTCCCCCCAATCACCCTCATCGGTTCTCAAGACCTCGGCGTTAAGAGCCGTCGAAATCTCTTCACTCACTCATTATTAAAAGTTTAATTTAATCAAAAACGAGATAAGACGCTTGCAATATACGACATATTTAAGAAACAGCCAAAAAAACAGTCATATAGGTGGGGGTGGGACGGGTGATGTTTTAAAACTTTGATTCCAAAAGTGTGAAGAATCCGCGAATAGACTATACGCGCCGGGTTATTTGGTGTTTCGGGGACCACCTCAGAATGGCTATTTGTTGTGTCTGAGGTGACAGAGAATCCTGATGCTGTTTCACTCATTTGGACGTACTTCATAGCTCAGGCAAGTTTGTAACTTTTCATTACAAATAATTCAATTAATCTATGGAGGGGTATTCATTATTATGTAAGGCAGTGTGGATTAAAGTATTTGTGATAATAAAACTTAGTTTTTGTAATCCAATGTCGACACCATCTACAGCAGAATGTGCAAATTTCATTTAGTAGGGGGCCGGTGAGATGGAATTATGTAAATATAGATGCCATTTTGAGAGAAGAAATGAGTTGATGTAAAGGGATGTTAACTTCATTATCCCATTGGTTACTGGAACACCAGTTCTCATAGTGCATTTTTTGATTTGCTGTTATGTATTAGTTATAACCTTCATATATAACGTGTTTAGGAAACATGTGTCCAGACTCGGGTACGTGATTCGTGACCGGAAAAGAGGAAGATTGATAATATAGGATACCCATGGTCAATCTCAAATTATAATGGCTGCAGAAGCCCTTAAAGGCGGAGGGCGACAAGCATATTACGTGGGATGTATGCAAAGTAGCTGCGATAGAGGAACAAAGATTGGTATGCGGATTAAATAAACCAAGATGTTGGATAAAAGGATGGTATGGTACGTCGTTCACATCTCCATCATGTAAATAATAGAGGTTGGCACTGCAATATTGACATCACTAGGTTAAATTGATTGTGGATACCATCGGATTAAGCAGTACGTCGTAATTAGCAAAAATAATTGGGTTTGGCTGTATTGGGGACACGGTCGTTTGTTTTGCGTGAATACGTCTACGTTGATGTGCTCGGACGCCTTGATTTTTTTTTTTTTTTTTACGTTCCCGGCACCGCTTCACTCGATCATATGGGGTTTTGTGGATATCGCTGGATTGCTGTTGAGATGCCTTTTCCAACCGTATACGAGTTCTGTATTTCGACTTGACTTTTTGACGATTATAGGACGAAATTGTGTTAAGTTTTCTTAATTTTTTACATTAAACTCACACAATTTCACCATAACCACGCCACAAAAACTTAAGCGAGCGTAGTAGCTTCTCCTTGTCAAAAGTTATAATACTCGGAAGTATGAGACGCGGCGATGCTTCTCAGTCTTCACTCAACGTAACATATTCTCTGATCCTTTGACAATCGAGAGGTGTAATTAAATTTCGATTGTAGACGATAGATTTGGAGCTGCAATGCCAAACTGTATCCCCCGATTTTGTTATCATCGGATTTTCTGGATTGCCTCCCACTATGGTTGCAAATTTAAAGACGTATTGACGACAGAAGTTCCCTAGTTGCATGTCTCTAGGACCCGCCGTTTCCAATAAATCGCAAACGAAGAGTACAGTGGTAGCAAGACCATGGCCTGGTGGCTAGGCAACACGTCGTGCGCCCACTGGTAAACACATGATGTTGGTGGTACGATGCACGATGTTACACGTCACAGCCAATCCCCTCCCCCCTCCGGTACAATGTAGTTTCCCGCGCCGCCTGCCCGAGCGGCCTGTCATTCGCAGCCTGTCACTGCTACGATTCACTAGGAACTGTAGACGTGAACATGGACGAGTGCACGAGTTCGGAAATGACTGACATGGTCTTGGTGCACGGTGAAGTGAGAGGCAACGGCAGGCCCACCGCGCGTGTGTACAGCCAAAGGTGTACCATGCACTACCTCAGCTGGACCACCAGACATTCGCACACCTTACACAGCAGCGACTGCGGGGAACAGGCAGGGTTCAGCACCGATGTGGACCCGGTAGACCGAGAACCGATCACACTACGTAGTTTGAAGAGACGGTCTAAAGCCTGTTGTACACTGGTCACGTTCCTCTGTAAAAGAAGGTGTACACCTTTCTCGTACAATAGGTGAACAAGAAGGTAAACTCCCTCTTGTATGCAAGTCCCATGCACATACTGTACGTACAGTAGCAGAAGATTCGAATCTGCATGCTTTTTGGGGCTGTAGGAGTAGCAATTTGTGCATTGGCAATAGTATCTGCTGTTAAAAACCGACGATGGAGATGACGTAGATGGTGGAAACATGAACAATATCGGTATAAACAAATGTGCGGGAACTACATAGTAAACTTAAACAACGCGAATGTAAACAAATGATTTACCACTTATTTCCACCACAACACAAGAAGATTTTTACAAAACAAACAAATCACTAATACGGAATTAAAATTAGTTTCCTACGCTCAAATTAGCAATATCTGCATAGATAAATGTATGCAAACTACATAAATATACAAAACGTAAATGTAAACAAACGACTTGCACAAGAAGGTGAACGAAAGACAGAACCGTTTCTAAACGATACTAGCTAGCATGCAAGCCCTTGCAAGCACGCCACTTGCATACAAGCTAGTCTGTCACACGATGCAAGTTGACTTGTACAAGAAAGCGACTCCGTGTGTAACAGGCTTTAGAGAATGTAGCGGTCAACGCTTCGACGAGCACCCAGGCGATCGCGCGGAGAATCGATGTATCGAATGGCACAGTATGGCGTGTCCTCCATGAACAACTGCTGCGACCATACCATGTGCGTAGGGTACAAGCAATGGGGCCAGCAGATTATGCCCCTCGGCTAGACTTCTGCCGGTGGTTCGTGAGCAGCAGTGTGAAATTGATTACGGCTTCCCTGCGATTGTGATGTTTTACAGACGAAGCCACGTTCACGCAGGAAGACTTTTGAAACAGTAGAAATGTTCACATGTGGGACGACTCCCACCCACATGCAAATGTAACGAGAGGCTACTAGCGCCACTTTGAAATCAACGTTCCCACGACAGCACATCAACGACGCGCCCTCCGCTAATACTCACTCCATAGCGCGTCAAATAGGTGTGTCCCATTCAACCGGGTAGGACGTACTGTGGGTAAATAGCCGCCATCGGCTGGCTGAATGTACAAGGCATTCAGCAAAAATACGTTTTCAAAATCCAATTTCCACAGGCTCATATCTAGAGACCTGCAAAATTCGCGTTATTGTTTGGGGACATGTTAAACTTGAAATACATGTGCCTTAGCAATACGTTTGTAATTGGACCATACTTTGTGTGACACACCCTGGTAGACTCTGCACCAATAAAGGAACGCTTCAGAATTGTGTGCCCCAGTCACGTATAGTTCAGTCAGAGAGGGAGTGTCTTCACATCCATGCAGCAGCCAATGGAGAAACAACGCCGACTCTAGTGCATACAGTACTGTGGATTCCAGCCTAATGCCAAATAACAACGCGAATTTTGCATGTCCCTACTCATATCTCCTTTAATATTCTGTTTAGGTATATGGTGTCCTGAATATTTTCGACCTTATTTTCCATAAGGAATCACCTCCCGCACTTTCGGGCTTTTTATTTCCGAAACGTCTTTATTTCCAGTGCGAATTCCTCGAGGCTGTGGAGGCCCGGCGGGGGAAATTCCCCTGTCGCTCGTCGGTGTATTTCAGTACCTGGACCACGAAGACAGACCGCCACCTGGCCGGCCAGAGCAGTTGCCGGAGATTTACAATCATTTGTAGCGTTCTGGAAATAGCGTTCAGTGGGGCCATTGTTCCCCGCGGAGCGCGGCGTCGTCTACAACGTGCACTCGCGGGGAGAGAGTTCACCCCGCCGCCGCCAGGGGCGCCGTGCTCCGCGTCGCACTACACTCCCGCGCAGCCTACGAGAGCAGGCACACTCTTCACCGTAGAATACAGATGAGTAATGCTTGGCTCACAACCTTCCGTCGCTTCCGTCAGTCGCCCGTCCGTCAATTGAAAGCGACTCACAACCATGGAGGTAATAGATGATGGAGTGGCAACAGCCTATCTTCTCCACTTTTATCAAGTGAAGCCGATACCTTGTCTCACTTCTTTCAACTGCGCATGCGCAGACCGATTGTTTACGTCAGCCGCCATATTATGAGTGGCGAAAGTTACATAGTAAGCAATGTAAAACATGCACCTTTTTGCCACTTCTTGTCCTGTCCTTGTCTTTCATTTTCGGCTTCACTTTCGTGTCTCGGCTTCCACTCCATAGACTAATACCTCCATGGACACAACAGCCCGTCATCAGCCGATCCGTCTGGCCAGAAAATGTTCAATGTTACCACCCAACAACACGAACGTTTTCGCTCAGAGGCAAATGTTCGTAATGAATGTCATACATATATTGTCTTTACCTAACATAATTTATCAGCATTTCTTCAGAAAATCTACAAGTCGTCTTCAGTTCAGTTCAAAGGTGAAACGTAAAAAAGTAAACAACTTCACTGCCTTGTGTATTTAAAAAGAAAATTATTATGACAAATAAACAAGTGACTGTTTTCCGACAGCCATGTTAAAGGAACGATATAACAAGGCGGTGGACCATCCGTGGGTCCTTCGAAAGTTAAAGTTTGAGACATGCTTGTCGGATTGACGGATGGAAAAAAAAAGTTGCCCTGCGATTGGTTAGAAGATCACGTGACCGACAGATGAAACGGATGGCTGTGAGTCCAGCTTTAGGGTGGGTTTACAATTAAAGACTGAAGAATTACGAATTGTACTTATTTTCCGTCTACTTAACGAGTCATCAGTTTTGCAGTTTATGATTGATCTAGCAACTGTTAAGTCTAGCTTATCAGAATCGCAGGAGACGAAATCAGCCGACATAACCTGGCAAAATGGACAAGAGTGAAGATTATTTTCTTATATGTTTTATTATTTATGGTTACTGCTTGTGTAATGGTTTTGAAAAAACTCTTGATATCTCATAGAAGGGTGAGTCAAAATTGGGCATTTAAGTCACTAAATCTGAAAATGTTAATTAAAGCGAATTCAATAACTCTTCCAAGAAATAAAACATTACTGTGAACAGATCTTTAAATTAAACGAATACTGTCTCGCGATTAAAATAATTAATCGAATGCGATTTTACGATACGACATAACCTGAACGCAAGATGTAAATACAGTTTCCCGCCAGCAACAACTGCCACTGTGCTTTGATGTGCTACTTCTTCTTAACGTGTATTTAAGATATAAAATATAACGATCTCTTAAGTCAAGTTAAGAACGCACACGACCCTCACACTGCAGCCCTAAACGAATACCCTTGAAAACAATGGGTTTATCTTCTAAGCACACTGCTGAAAGGTTTCTGTTAAGTCAATTGTAAACCCACCCGTAGACCGATCTCGCTGGCTGAGCACAGCCAGTCTTCGTGTCCCAACACTGCATTCCTACCAGCACATCCAGCAACAGCATGGATTGGATTTGAGTTGGTAACACTGTTTAGTAAGCACACTGCTGAAAGGTTTCTGTTAAGTCAATTGTAAACCCACCCTTAGACCGATCTCGCTGGCTCAGCACAGCCAGTCTTCGTGTCCCAACACTGCATTCCTACCAGCACATCCAGCAACAGCATGGATTGGATTTGAGTTGGTAACACTGTTTAGTAAGCACACTGCTGAAAGGTTTCTGTTAAGTCAATTGTAAACCCACCCGTAGACCGATCTCGCTGGCTGAGCACAGCCAGTCTTCGTGTCCCAACACTGCATTCCTACCAGCACATCCAGCAACAGCATGGATTGGATTTGAGTTGGTAATACTGTTTAGTAAGCAAGTGCTTTAAGATGTTTTTATATACTTCCTCCAACGAATATGTAATGCAGTTTGATTAAATTAAAATTGATAAAGGTGTTTAATTAATATGAAAGTACACACCATTAAACAATATAAAATGTAAACAAACATGTTGATCACTGTTGACAACGCGACTTTAACTGTTGTGTTTGTTTGCGGTAGGTCAATGTTGAGCATATGCGTAGAAGAAGAATTATCAGTCTACAGTGCCTCATCTTTAGTCTATGCTCTTCCTCTGCCCCTCATTGCAAAAAAAGTTGAGGTGAATAGTACATGGTACTCAGCACTTTTCAAACCAAATTTAAAAAAAATGCCACTGCGACTATCTGCATAAATGTATATTTTCAAGTATTTTTTACGATAGCACTGCAGTGTGACAAAAGTGACTAGTCAATCAGAGGTGAGCCAGCAGACGATGGCGATGCGACAGTGCGCGATAGAACATGTTCTAACGCACTTGCGACGGTCCATGCGGCAAGGAGGAAAAAGAATAAAACTAGCGTATATTTGTAAAAACAAAAATGTGTGTGGGCATGTGGCAAGAATTCGAATATAATACTGCGTGCTATTCTAATGTTCAAATACCTACACATAGGAGCCCGATTACTTAAAAATACCAGTCGCCCTTACTATGATTTGGCAATATTTAAGAGACGAACATACAACCGATGTTAATTATTTTCTTCCAGTTGTCAATTTTTGAATAGAAAATTGAAGACCGATTATATATATTTCTTTCGTTTGGATCCATTTACCAGTAAGTTATAATAAGACATCTCTAAACTAACAACACCACTGAAATAAATTAACAGAACTGTGAAGCTTGCCTAAATCTGGTTCCGTTCATGTTATGTTAGTTTCACTTACAACGATGGATGGCAGTAAACGCGTACAAACGCAACGGACGACAGGTAGTGTGGGGCTGTCGCAGAGTGTCTCAGCGCCGACAAAATGTCGCACAATTGTATAGGCTATTCATGGTAAAGTGATCACTTATGATATCCTCGTTAATTTTTCCTTTCTGTCATTTTTCAACATTTAACCACGTTTTTAACTAAATGCAGTGTGTATATTTCACCACACTTGGAAGTTAACGTCTCAGGCTACAATAAAACATATGTATTGACTATTATTCCAAGTGAGATAGCTTTCAAAAGTGCTCACTTTACCGTGAACAGCCTATAGAAAGACCTTAACAGGCGCACTGACTGGCGTGTGCCCAGTGGATTTGGTAACGTAGGGCATGTGGTATCGTGTCTTAGCGTTGAATTAAAAGTGCAATAACCAATTGTTGATACTGATAGTATTTCTTTTGCTTTCGGTTTTTTTTAAAATTAATATAAGTGCAAAGATTGGCAGATTTGTAAAATAATTAATACGTTAGTAATTTCACAGTCCCGCTTGACCGACGTATGAATATAGTGAGTACGGCCCATGGTACCGGATGTCAGGGCGCTGTCCCATCATGTTCCACACATGCTGAGATATGAGGCTGAGATATGGAGATCTAGCGGGACAGGGCAGCATGCGTAAACCGTGCGTAGTCCGTGGTGTTGCCCTAGAGTAGCATGATGACGCGCGTTATCGTCCTGGAAGATTTGTTCCTGCGGTGCGTCGCGATGTGGTCGGAGGACAGGCCCGACAACGTCGCGGGTGTAGAACGCACTCTTCTTCATACTCCCGTGAATGAATACCAGAATACCAGAGATGATCGCGGGACGTGTAGCTTATGGCTTGCCCACCCCCCCCCCCCTCCCCTCCCCTTCGTACCATAAACCGAGGTGTGGCCCCGATATGGCTAGTACGAACACGCGATGGATCGCTCCTCTCACCCGCACATCTGCGAACGCGAACATGGCCTTCAATTTGTGTTGAAGGCAGAAACGACTGGCATCACTAGAGACATGCAAAATTCGCGTTATTATTCGGCACCAGGCTAAACTTCACAGTACTATATGTACTGAAGCTGGAGTCGTTTTTCAATTGGCTACTGCATAGGTGCGAAGCCTTGCCCTATATGACTGAACTGCGCGTGATTGGGGCACACAGTTGTGAAGTGTTCATTCATTGAAGCAGAGTTACCCGGGCCCTGTCAGATTACGTATGACCCAATGACAAAAGTATTGCAAAGATACACGTGTTTAAAGTTTAACTTGTCCCCAAATAATAAGGCGAATTTTGCAGGTCTCTAGGCATCATAACTACCACTGAACTCCACTGGCTTCTCCAAAACACACACTGCCAACAACACTAGCAGGTGTCAGGCACACACATGCCAGAGGAACATTAGATCGTAAACCTGGCTTCAAAAATTAATTGTTTATTGTTAGAGCCACGAGTATTTCGCGAATTCATTCGCATGCGAAGTAGACTCCCAACACTTGCTTTTTTCTCCTACTTGTGTTATTGGATAGCAGTTGTTTGGACACGCCCCGTTTAACTGTGAGCCAGTAATAAGCAGGAAGTAGTATAGTGTGAGTGAGTGTTTAACAGTCCTGCACACAGGTCTCACTTGATCACAGCAACCAATAAGCAAACGATAATGTCTCGAATGTATAGAGGACTGTCCAGCCTAGATTGCTGCCAACTCAAGTTGCGAAATACTCGGGGCTCTATTTATTGTTCGTACAGACTCACTGAATGGGGAGGAGGGCCGCAGTGGCTCTAATCGCATGTGCGGTTGCTGTTATCAGTCAGGGCTGTCCGAACGATCCTTGTGTCCAGGCGCTCATCATTGCAGCTAGGTGGAACAAGTGGGGCTATAGGTTGTAGGAACCATCTGTCACCCACCTTCTCCACCACCGATGGGTAGAGAACTGCAATATTCGCGTTAATATTTGGGGACAAGTTAAACTTTAAATACGTGTACCTTTGCAATGCGTTTTTAATTGGATCATATTTAATCTGACACTCCCTGGGTAACTGTGCGCCAATGAATGGACACTTCACAACTGTGTGCCTCAATCACTTGCAGTTCAGTCATATAGGGCGAGGCTTCACATACATGCGGCAGCCAATTGGAAAACGACGCCGGCTCCAGTATATACAGTACTGTGAAGTTTAGCCTGGTGCCGAATAATAACGCGAATGTTGCATGTCCCTATTGATGGGCAACTGACACGTCACGCCCTGAGTGAAAAGCACCTCTGCGGAACGTCCAGTTTCCACTATAAAGCCAGGTTCAAAGTCACTTAACTGTCCAGTTAGTGTCCACTGTCATATTCGGGCTCCGCAGACACGTTCTGCGATATACTCGCATTGGGATCTCACAGCCAACTGCATTCGTCGAGTTATCAGACGACCTAAGATAAGACACTTACTTGCCTGCGGACCGGCGCAGGCAAGTGGTCCGCTTACACTCACGAACACATTCTAAATTCGAATCAGTTGGAAAGCACGGATTCGCAGTGAAATTAAACTAATCTAATCAATGAAAATGACTTCACTTAGAATCAGTGGTAAACCACTAATTATTTCAGTGAAAAAGTTTCACTGATTGAATAAGTGACGACCGACTGCAGGGGCGAATTTATTATTGCTTTTATTGAATGTAGGCAAATAATTACGTGAAATAAAAATATTCACGATAGTTTACTATTAATATTGTGCAATTAACAGTAACTTAAAAGAGTAAAAAAAATTCGCAGGTGGCCGAGATTGAACTCGCGCACCTTTCGACTCTAGGCCATTGTCTTACCATCTTACCATCAGTGAAATCACAATGATATTCCGTGAGCGGGTATGTTAGTTAAATTGTTAACTAATGTATATGTAAAGTTTTATGTCGAGTTTTTACTACCGGTAGAGACTAAACCTTTTCATAACACAAGTCGAAATGGAAGGTTTTCGGAATGTGTTAACTGTATGTCATACCATTTGAAATATTTTACTTTGATTGGATTATTTAATAACTAAATTTCACAGACTAGTATTAAAACAAATTCGTACAAAATTATTGAAATTTTGTCATGCTACGTTCAGTATTGTTTTTAATGTTTGCGAATGACAAAAAAAAAATGAACTGACGGCGGATTTTACCGGAATTTGAGCAGCAATATGAAACAAAAAAATCTATTTCTGTAAATTCCACTTCCTTCAGAAGTATATAAAGGGGACAGTGGCGTAAATAATTTTGCAAAATAGCGACACCTGTCCTTAAAATGGATAGATGGCACTGCTGGTTGCGAGTGCAGACACAATCTATGATTGTGGTTCGGGCATCTGCGCGAGGTAATGACGTCGGTTTAGTTGGAGCGCCAGTCCTCTTGAAGTTACTATGCATTTTTGAAGCACCGAAGCATACGTGAGCTGTTTCTTGCTGCCATGCGAAGGTGGGCCTAATCACCTCGGCTGCGCGTTGGTGGGCCTAATCACCTCGGCTGCGCGAAGGTGGGCCTAATCACCTCAGCTGCGCGAAGGTGGGCCTAATCATCTCGGCTGCGCGAAGGTGGGCCTAATCACCTCGGCTGCGCGTTGATGTGTTGTGTTACAATCGTGTGAAACATCGAAACTACAGAAGTAACTACTTTTAAGTTTACTGGTTAGAATTTTATTCTTATTACAATTTTTTGGCATATATTCATGCAGTACTTAATTGTGTTAAGCTATGTAGTTTTAAATATGCCGAAGGGCCACAAAATAATATTTGCAGTTGTAAGTATGAATCTTGACACTAGTTAAGACTATATTCAGTTATAGAGCCTCATTTTTTTTTTTAAACTTTTTTTAGGCATTACCGTTAAATGATTAGCGTAATGTAATCAATTACAGAAAATTTAAAATTTACGTTTTCAATTGTATATTTGTGTTGATATTAGATAGGAAATAGAAAATTATAAGACTTGCCAAGTGATAGTCCTCATCTTAGTAGTCTGGTTGGGATGTAAAAATCGTGGAGGCGCCTGGGGTAGGTGGGTAGTTGGGCTTAGCGTCTCGTCGTCGGCGAGGTCATTGGGGACGGTGCAGGTTGCGCGGGTGGGGGGGGGGGGATTGGGAGGGAATTGGCCATGGCCTTTGTTAGGGACCCATCCCAGCATTCGCCTGGAGTGATTTCGGGAAATCATGCAGGGCCGAGGTGAGGATGGCCGGGCCGGGGATCGGGCCCGGGTCCTCCCGAATGCGAGTCCGGTGTGTTGCCACTGCGCCACCTCGCTCGGCGCAACTGGGGAAACATGTTATTGACGTTAGCTCTCGTGACACTAGACGTTAGCTTTGTTCTCGTAACGTCCCATACATGACGATGATTGTAGTACGCCTGTAATGAGACAAACTACTGCGGCATGAGTTTTTATAGCCGAAATCCCCTATTAGCGTCATCACTTCCCCTCTTCCATAAACAAGCGCACATTTCATCTCATCTCACACATTCTCTATGCTGGCAGGGATCAAACAGTTCTGTGCTTCAGGCTGGTACTGTACTGTTCAAGTCACACTAAGTGTTGACCTGATCATTTACGCTGACGAGGGCAAGTCACGGACATTTATATTTTAAAGTCGGTTCACGATAAAATGAGCACTTTCGAAAGCCCTGCTTAAGATCTACTTTTACACATTTTATGTATTATTCCGCTGTATGTGAATGTCTAATGTTCTTCTAAGGCTTTACGGCGCAATAAATTAAAAAAAATACAGTTGTATCATTGATTATTGGAATCGCAGTCTTTTTTCTGCGTCCGGTGAGTGGATGGGGTGCGTAGAAAAAGCTATAAATTGTCACAGAAACAATACGAATAGAAAGTTGTAAATTGCCAGCTTCGCCCTTCAACCACTCCATCTTAGCCCAGCGGGCCTAAAGGCTGTTCACAATAAAGTGAGCACTTTTTAAATGAACCTTAGAAAAAAGTCACTGCTCCTGAACGCATATATTTTAATGGGCGAACCGAGTGACATTTGCCCAGTTAAGTTGGTAACGATGAATAGAAAATAGTTTCATATATTAATGTCGAACAAAAAGTGTTAGGTAACAATTTGTGATAACTTAAATTATTTTTTTCGCTTTACGTTTTTTTAGTGCATCGGAGTGCGATAATGAGCAGATTTGTATAATATTTACTTTCCTGAAAATTTCACAATTTAACTTGACCGACGCATGATTAAAGTGATGAGACCCATGGCAATGTTAATTTTTCATGAGGTAGAGGAATACATTGCGAGCATACAAGTAGATCCTAAGCAAGGCTGTCAAAAGTGCTCATTTTACCGTGAACAGCCTATAACCGCTATTACGGATCTTACAAGGCTTTGAAGGGAATTTTTCGGTACTGTGTGTCTGTTCCAAAGAGCGGGAAAAGGGAAGACATATGCAGACCAGCTGTGTTGTAACGACCAAGAGCTCCGTCACTGAACAAATGTTTTCCGTTATAGCTGCCATAGCAATTTGACTTTTAACCCCAGAGTTGCCACTTTTTTTTTTTTTTTTTTTTATATATACGTGCTTTGAAATTTTGTTACGCTTTCTTCGGCCGAGTTTTCATGGAGCTAGTTACAGGATGTTTTTGAACAACACCGGCAGACACCTCCAGCACATTTTTCCTCACGACTAAATAACGCGAGAACTTGCTGCCGAGCTACACTGTCAAACATTTTCTCGTAAACTTCCTAAACTGTAAAGGAAGTTTTTTAACCTATATAGTCTGTGATAATTGTACTACGTTTCAGGCTGAAAATATGGGAATGATAAGTATCGCTACAAAGCTGGTAACTTTCCTACGCATTTGACTATTTCTCGAGAAACTGTAGGAATGTTACCATGCATTTATTGGAGAATTATTTTACTATTCGCGCTTTGTCACTGTACGTATACACTGGTATGGTAAATTTGCAAATAATTTTTTAGAGTCTATGGTCGAAAACTCCTCCTAAGGGCGGCACGTGTCCTTGAAGGTGAGTCTGAAACTCGCGTTTACCGTAAATATTACGCGAAGTATTTGAAATGGAGCAATTAAATTCCGGATACTGCGTGGTTGAAAGAATATCTGCACCCGCTGCAAAACCTGTCACTGCCATACAATTTCGTCGTAGAAAAAAATACGTGTAACAACCCTGCCGTCGCATAAAATTTCTAGACGCCGAGGCTTAATTGAATTCACGAGGAGAGATTATTAATCAGCAAGTTAAAAACTAACTAAAAAGAAGTCGACTTTTGTTATCACTCTAAGCACCGCCGGTTTTCGAGGAATTCGTGCTGGGGTTCGAAACCATTATGGGATTCCACGAATTCCTCGGTAACACAAGGTGTCCTTTCTCAAAATGATTTGCTTTCTAATTGGTAATCCGTCGCTGGAATAATATCAAGATTCAAAATCATGTATATGCAGCACAGGGTCGGCTTCCCTATTTTTCTGTGACAAATTTTAGTGGCAGCGATGGGATTAGCAATGATTGTATCCTTTAAATTAAACACTGAATAAAGGACATTTTTCCATTTTTAATAGTTTCTGCAAATATTTACAATAAACTAGGGTATTAGATCAATCTTCAAGGGTGCGTATACCGTCCTAAGGAAGTATTTTCGATCATAGTTCGGACATATTTTCAATATACAGTATACAGCATACAAGCGGATATTGTACACGTTGTCCCGACTTATCCTATATATTCAAGATACGCAAAATAATTGCTTTTTGTGAATACACCAATCTCCTGGAAAACCAAAATTACACATAGTCTACATTATTCCTAGACAACACGGTTTTGACAGTTCTTCTAGCGATTCGTTAGACAGTGTCGAGCCACGAACAAGAGACGAGAATTAGTCTACTTTGTATTTCGTCCAATATAACACAGCTTTGCCATCTATTACTAGGGACATGCAGAATTCGCGTTATTATTTGGCATCAGCCTGACATTCACAGTACTGTATCCACTAGAGCCGACGGCGTTTCTCCATTGGCTGCTGCATAGCTGTGAAGCCACGCCCGTCCTGACTGAACTGCTCGTGATTGCGGCACACAATTGTGATGCGTTCATCTATTGGCGCGGAGTTAGTTATCCAGGGCACATAACACGAAATATGTTACAATGATAAATTCACTGTGAAGGTACATGTGTTTCAAGTTTAACGTGTCCCCCAAATAATAACGCGAATACGTGACTACTCATTCCCGTCCAAAAACCACTTGAAAAGTGTGTTACGGTACGGCCAAAACTACGGCAACCTATCCTGAATGCCGGAGTAACTACAGTGCCAGCGTACCCCGAGGAGAAGACGTTTTCCCAAGACACGAAGAAAAAAAAACGTAAAGAAGAAAAAGGAGATAGAAAAAATGGTGTTCCACCCTTTCCTTCGCCCAACATCAACAAAACGCTCTTCAACCCACCCCTTTCTCTTCTCGGTAGTCTCCAGAAGTGCGGGCTAGAAGGAAAGGCCGCTTCCTCGCCGTCAATTTACAGAATGGGGGTCCCACTGATTCCCACTAGCCAAATATTTAGAAAAAAATATATAAACCCGGCAACGCTGCTGGCCCGCCCACCCCGCAAGTTTTTCCCGCGGATATTTATTCATAAGGCCGGATACGCGCGCATAAGGCGATCCCACACAGAGAAAAATAATTTACGCTTGCCCTGGTGCAAAAAGAAAGGAATCCTGAGAGCTTGCAAGTAAAACGTCGCGGCACGGAGAGAATAAAAAGAGACGAAAAACATTTCATTTTCCCATTTTTTTTTTTTACAGCACGTTCAGTGCCGTAAGCCCCCTCGTATAAGACAATTTCCTCCGCCGTTATCTACAATTCAAAGAATTTTGGTTCCCTCCCCCCCCCCCTCCCCGCCCCCTTCTTTCGGAAATTGTCTGTTCTTTATCGAGAAGGAGCAAGGCACATAGTACTTGGACACTGCTGACACTAGGTAAGAATCACTTTACAAAATGCTGGAATTGTCTGAGAGTTGTCTGCTAATATGAAGGCGGCACTCATTCTACTGCCTCGCTAACGTTCTTACTAATATTTTAATCAAAATTCGAACTGGCAAATACGCTCGCCCGCGTACACACACACACTATACATATATATAAGAAACATTTTAATATAGAATATACACATTTAATATTAGACCGACAAACTTCAGCTGCTGGGTATTCACCAAATAAAGTGAAAACGTCTTTAGGACTTATGGTCAAAAATGTATCCGAAGGGCGGTACTCATATTTGGAGTTCGGCCTCAATCATCACGTTATTACAAATATAGGAGAAACATTTTAATATAGAACGTCGAGTGTCTGAATAATGTGCAACGGGAAAAAAATATCTGTTTACACCACATCGCCTGTCTGTTGCTGTCATCAAGTGATGTCATCGAGATAATCACGGTCACTACCCTCACGTTGAGTTAATCTCCACTACGATCTAGCGTACTTGCGATTAAACCCGTCCAGACCCATCGTACACATTTGTGTACATCACGCACCTGTAGGTAATCTTTGGTCTATGCTGCACACTGCGAACCTCATTGGATAATGTTTACCTCTGGGTAAATGATTCGCAAACCATCGTAATAATCTGGGTCATAATTGGTTCAATTACTGTAGCCAAACATCTAGCATACAGTCCATTGGCTGTGACAACGAAACAAGTGTTATGCCAACTTAAGTACAGCACGCATCACAAAATGTTTGTTTGCAACACCCGAAACATCAAATTAAAGTGGGTTTGAAAGGATTATACAATGGTTCATTAAATAGTATGTCGCAATTAACTTTACACATTATCCTGACACTAGAGCTTCAGGCCAAACTTGAAAGTTATGTACCGTACTTAGGGTTCACTTTGATCATATGTCGTAATATAGGCCTATATGTTTTCACCTTATTTTTTCATGATTAATCTGCTGTCGAAGTTTGTCGATCTGATATATATCATGAGTATATACAAATACGCGCGCTCGTGTGGGTGTGTGTGTATATATATGTATATATACACACCACACGCACACTATTATTAAATAATTGTGCTTTCGTGTCGTGTGTTGAAGTGTATTAATGACTCGAATACGTCTCATAGTTAGGAACTCCTGTTTTTCTAGACTTCTTGTACGCACATGCAATGTTCTCCAAAGTTGGTAGCCGCGTGTGTTTGTGAAACAGTTTTTTGGTATTTAAGAGTGGGATGGACCCGCGCGTTCTTTATGAATTAGTTGTTCGCTCGAATGCCCGTATCTCGGTAAATACATGTTCTAAAAATACGAATTCTTGTCAGAAAAGTTAAAAAAAAAAAAAAAAAAAAAATTATCTATCCCCCTATTTTTTTAAACTTTGTCATATTAGATGTATTCTTGGAGAGAAAAAATTCTTGAAAATGGTCAAATATGGCATTTTTAAAGCTTGCTCTGCAGTTTCGTTAAGCGACAAGAGAAAAGTACAAACATACGGACGTAGTTTAATCTGTGGGCTTTCATCCCGTGTAATAAAACCCCGTATGTTACAGATCTAATTTGCACAGTACAGCGTCACGACGGAAACACTGCACGCCTTGCACGTAGGAGCGATGAGACGCTTGGCTTGCATGTTAGTGTCGCCCGTATCGCTCCCTCGCTTCTTGACCTTGGACGCGCGGGTCCATCCCACTCTTTGAACAGCGGCCAGTCAGAATGAGATTGTTCTGACGGTGAACGCCTTCAGATCTTTGGCAGGCACCTAAGAATCGAATCCAGGAAGTAGACCTCAGCTAACGTGTTTTGAAATAAAACATGAGAGGAACACTTTTCGCGATAATCGGATGTGTCTGATCATGTAACGGAGTTTACAGCCTTATCGGCGAAACTATTATCAGTGTATTCTACTGGACATAAATGCTGTAAGCCTATTGCTGGACACGTAAATTGCTGAACCCTCTCCTCAGGTTGATATAGGCCGTTCACGGTAAAGTGAACACTTTTTAAGGCCCTTCTAATTTTTCCTTTCATCCTATTTCCATCTTCTGCTGATTTTTCATATAAACATTGCTTTGTGATGAATACACACTCTGTATATATTTCACCACCCTCAAAATTTAATGGCTGATGCTGCAATAAGATATATTTATTAGTGGGTAAAGCCTGTTGGGAGGGCCTTAAAAAGTGCTCACTTTACTGTGAACAGCCTATAGATGGTATTAGAAATGAGTAAAGGCTGTTACCGATAAAGTAAGCAATTTAGAAATTAACCTGAAAAATGTCACTGCCCCTGCCTGCATATATTTTAATAGACGCAATGAGTGACATCCGCCCAGTAAAGTCGCTAACGATGAATGGAAAGTAGTTTCATATCTTAACGTCGAGTAAAAGTGTTAGGTAACCACTTGTGACAACTTAAATTAATTATTTCGCTTATTTTTAAAAAATGCATCGAAGTGTAAAAATGAGCAGATTTGTAAAATATCTGCCGTTTTTAAATATGATTTCACAATCTCACTCAACCGACGCAAGAATAAAGTGATGAGGCTCATGGCAATGTTAATTTTACATATGGCTGAACAATACGCAACGTGCACACAAGTATATCTTAAGCAGGCCATTCAAATGTGCTCATTTTACCGTGAACAGCTTTTAATGATTTGTCTTTCACGCATAGAGGGCGCGTTGTTTAGCATCCGCAAAGTACGCGTTTGATAAAGCCTAGTACACACGGGCGTGTTTCTTGTACAAGAAAGTGAAAATAAAGGTGAACAAGAAATTGAACACTAAAGTGCCTACTAGCTAGTATGCACGGAATTGCGTGACTCATACCATACACACGACACTAACTGGTGAGCAAGAAAGTGGATGGTCGATGTTAACAATGAATGATTTGGAAGCAGTTTTTGAGGTAGTGGGAGTAATTTTTGCATTATCAATAGCATCTGCAATAAAAAAAAAACAATAAAATATTCAGTTCAATCAGACATATACATCTAGCAATAAATATATACACATGTAGAATATCCACAATCACTCACAGAAAAAAGACAAACCACTCAATTTTATAAAATTCATACGCAGAATTATTTACGATAATGGGACTATTTAACTATTTATCATATTAAAAAGATTAACATATCTGTTTTGGGTGTTTCGAGTCCAATGGGGCTCCGGAGCCCATTTTGCCTAACATGGGATTTTAGATTGGGTACAAAAGGTTATCCTCATAAAACCTGGTCCAAATACGTCTAACGGTGTAAAATTATGATATACGGTGTCATCTTAGGGGTTTTGAATGAAGGGCCATAATCGACTTGGCCCTACACGTTATTTTAAGTTGGATTCTGATGCCATGTTTGGTCCAGACCCATCGAGCGACATAGGATTGGGTCACACGACCCTTTTTTTAGGTGATTTGGGTAGGGGGGGGGGGGGTTGAGCCCAATAAGGGGCTGAAGCTTGTTTTGCCTTATCCCGTTTCAAGTTTGTCCCAGATCGGTTAAACGGTGTAGAATTATATGCAGAACAAAAAATATATATATAAACACTTTATGGGTGTAACGATTTGTATTTCCAGCAGAGCTTTTGATTGTATAAGCACATATACATGCATTCATAAAATACGCTAATGCTGCTAAAACGAACACCAAACACTTTAAATCTTAATATTACGCGACTGTCTGGTAAAATGAATTTTCAGCGAGATTTCTTTTACCAGTGGCTGCTATATTTTCATATGATTCTTACCAGTCAACTGTAATATTTATTTCTCACTGTTTTAGAGGTTATCGATACTCCTCTTTTGCTTCTGCAGTCTGCTATGGGACTGGCTAATGAAAACCATGTCTGTTCCAGTTATTATTTCAAATATTAATTTTATGGCATTTTTTCAATTTCTCTCTTAAAAGTCAGTTCGCTAGACGAAGTTCGTTAAGGGATGGAAGTCTAAATTAAATAAAAGAGTTAATTGTAATTTCCTAAACAACTACAAACAAAATTCTCTCGACCCAACATCTCAAAATAAATTTATAACACTTACTGTTTACAATTAATGACTTGTATCAATAAAATTTACAATTACCTCAAATAAATAATTAGAAATCAGTCCCTATAGACGGTGTATCAAAACCTATTCAACTGTAAATTATGTGTCCATATTTGACAGTTCCAATATTTACAATAAAATCCGTATTGCTTTTTTATTCAGTCCCACCTTAGTTAAGTCTATGTCCCGCCAGTTCGCAGTGTTATAAAGTTCTCCAAGCGTCCTTACGCCCAGTAGCCTTCACTCGTCGGATATCACACCCTTTCGTCCATTCCCACCACGAACACCTAGTTCGCCGCAGTCTTGTAATCTCCTGCCGTCGAACACACATAACTTCGCTTTCGCACTCGGCCAGATGGCCTCCACCAGACTGCTGGCCGCTGGACCCGTTTCAGTATTTATAGGGTAGTAGACCATCACCCAAAAATTTCGCTGAATCCCTCGCTGCGCCGAGGTCCTAATTCCCAGAACATTCTTGCTCCTGCTTTAAATTTGTCGCCTTTTCCAGCAAGGGAGGAGCAGGGGCTGTAATGCCAGCAGGTCTCGCCGCTGTCAATCATTCTTGGGATACCCCAGGGTGGTGCGAGGAGGGGCAGCGACAAATCAGCGAGCGCATCCGTCTGGGGGAGGGGAGGGTAGAGGTGTGGTACCCCCACACAGCCGGACCACGCATTAGGGGAGCTCGCGGCGGGTGCGAGCTATAGCGCATAATAGTACAATCATTTTCAAAATGTAAGGTTATTAAATTTTACTGTAGCTTTTACCCATTGTTTACTTTGTTAGCCTTTCCAAAATGCGCTGACGTCGTTTAAAATTGTATAAGAAAATAATAGTATTTGAACCTTGATTCTTCAGTGGTTGATTTACTTCTGTCGAGATAAATTCACTTTTTTGGTAGACATCTCTCCACAATTTAATGTGAACTAACGGTTCGCTGATTGCAAAACCGTGTGTAAGTATAACATTTCGAGGCATACGTTTCTGATATCAGGTGCAAGTTGCTGAGATTTATGCTCGTGCTAAATAATATAAGCGTATATAGCAGTACGCTAGGATTTCTTAGCATTTGAAAACAGCATAAAGATAATGCATGGAATTCATAATAAGAAACACATCGTCGAGCGCCTTTGGGCGAACGGAGGGATGGCACGAGGTGAAGTGTACTCTACAAGCTGCGGGGGGGCCCGGGAAGCTACGAGGGCCAACCCCGAGGGCAGGCCGCATAACGACGCGGTACCCACCCACCGAGAGCGATACCAGGCCACAAGGGTCATCCAGGGAACACGGCCTGTGTGTTAGAGTTAACACCACCTTCTATCTTTTTGTTCCAACCCCTTTCTGAAGGCGCCGCCTCCCGCCCGGGTCGAGCGAGGGTGTTGGCCGTGCTCGCCTGTAGCCGCAGAGTAGGTTCAGTACACAGAGGTGAAATTGCGCGGCGATCCTTTGTGACGTGGGCGTACTCGTTTGCCGATTGGCTACTGCCAGCTGCGGAGCGTTCCCTATTGGCTGGGTTACTGCCTGGCACGTAAGTTAACAGGAACTGATTGGCGAACGGCGTGGCGAAGTGTAACTGGACAGGGACGCCATTTTGGTGGCGTGTAAGGCTCTGGAGTTCGCAGCATAAGCGGCTCGCTCGCCTCTGTATTATTACGTGCTCTGTGTTGAAGCCGTTCAAATATCCTAATTTCTATAGTGTATGAAGTCAAGTTACGGGCGTTCGCCATCAATTTAGTTTTTTAAAATGTACAAAATATAATACAAACTAACTTACATACAGAAATGAGTTAATACACACTGCCAAAAGTTACTTCAAGACGTCTATAAAATCGTACAAGGAAAATTTTTTTACAACATCAAAAATTTCTGGAAATAAGGAAATGTTTGCATTACGAATCGTGGCTGCCCCAAAATTTTTGTAAAATAACTTTTGCTGAGCATACGTTAAAATGAACCAAAACAATTTCTTTCAGTTGCCCTTGATATTTTCTCTCTTTTATTTTATTTGTACATTACAAACACACTAAACATTTGACTCTGACATGTCATTTTGCAAGAACAATGCAATCTAGAAAAAAATATTTATCGGAGGAAAAAGTAGTTGCAGATTATATCTACAAGTTGAACAACGGCGGAATGCAAGGGCGGGTGGAACGGGAGAACCCTGAGAAAGCCCGCCGACCAGTGGCACTGTCCGGCACTGCACCCCCACATGCGAAAATCTGGGGGCGACCCCCGCCGGGAATCGAGCACGATTTGCCTTGGTGAGAGGCGAGCAGTCTAACCACTACACCGCCGCTGCCCCACAAGATAATTAGTTCATTGTACACATATATAATAACAAACTTATTTCGTGGCCAGCGTCCTTAGAGTGTAAATTTTATTTTAGTGCCAACGATTTAAACAATCTTGTGTGGAAGACATGTGCTCAGTTTTCAGCTGTCAGTACAATGTTATGTGAAAAGTTAGGCCGTGTCCGAATTCAGATACATACATATGTACTTGCATCCTTGCACACTTCACTTACCCTTGACACCATTCTTGATGAATTTGGACAGGCAGTCTTGTTGACTTCGGTAACTGTTATGAGCCAGATAACCACTTTTAATGTACATGTATTCCGACTAAGAATTTGATAACTGCCTGAAGTTTCAGAAGTCAAATCAAGAATTAAATAATATTTCAGTAAGTGCAATTTGGATTACTTTTTTTTATTTTAACTTCTGTAGTTTAGGAACACAGTCCTTATACGAATTTATTGTTTATACTTTTTTTAAGGTTAACCTTGCGATAGTTATTTAGTAGTAATATTGGCCAATTAAACTTTAAATGAAGTAATTATGTTGGAAATCTATAGCAATCTACAAATTGTTTCTCAAAATGGCGGCACATATTCCGCAAGTACGCGAGAAGTATACATCTTCGTTTACTTGTATACTTGCATACTCCACTTGCAATTCCACTTGCACTTACGACGTCACTTCCGGGGACAGGTACGCACAAGTATGTGCTTCAGGCGAATTCGGACACAGCCTTAGTATTTCGCTACACGACTTCAAGTCATCCTATCATATAGTAAGACGATCTCTGTCTGCTGTGTGTACCTGTTTAATACTTCTAAATCCCTTGAAACTCAACAAAAGTTCTTCAAATTTTGCAGAGCGAATCCTCAGGATCAAATACAGGTCAAGTTCGAATTTTAGTAAGATCAGATTACCCAATCATTACTTTTTACCATAGAAACTCATTTTTAATTACTTTTTCTTATGAAAGTTGTGTATTAATGCATAGAGATGTGAATGTAATGGAATATAATTTTTGTTTACTCTAAATGTTTCGCTTCAATGTTGAGTTAATTTCCAAGTGGGGCCTTAGTGGCTCAGTGGATAATGCGATTCCAAGTGGGGCCTTAGTAGCTAAGTGGATAGAGCGATTCCAAGTGGGGCCGCAGTGGCTTAGTGGATAGAGCCATATCAAGTGGGGCCACAGTGGCCAAGTGGATAAAGAAATATGAAATGGGGCAGCAGTCGCTTCAATGTTGAGTTAATTTCACATCATTTCATTATTACATGCAATATGTTTTTTTTTTTTTTAGTCTTTGTATGATAACCAAAATTTGTAACACGGTAACTATTCTAGGCACGTGACAATACTAAAAAAAATGTCACGGGCTCGGCCCCTAGTCTAGGTATAAAAGGCCCTACGTCTTATGCCGGAACCACATAGCACCGACCAACACTGCACGACACGACCAAAAACGCAACCACGACACATTTAAATGTGACTACTTGTATTTACAACACGACCGACACAACGCTCTAAGCATTTAACCTAACTATTTAGAAGGCGCTGGTGGGCTACATTAGTTTCAAAGGCGGTGAACAAAAGGGAAATTTGTAATGCATAATGATGTCAAATTGATATAGTTAATGCATACAAAGGTAAAATTATTATTTTTTAGAGTTAGGACAGTAATTTTCAATTTATTTTTCTTTTAAGCTACGTATTTACCATTGTACGGAAAGCTCGCAACACAATTTCGTTTTGCAATATTGTATATTCTGTGAGTCGTGCCGCACGACAACGACGAAGAATAGAAATCATTTCTAATCCAAAATTGCTGGTCGTACGAGAGAATCGGTCGGGCTTACGACGATCTGTCTTGTGTTTAATTTGCTGTTGGCCGCCGTGTCGTGCGCGTCGGAGCTATGCGATTCCGGCATCACTGTAAGCAAGCAAGGCTTGGCGTCTCGTCGACAGTGAGGTCGTCAGCGACGAGGCTAGTCGCTCAGAGAGGAGAGATTGGGAAGGAATCGGCATCGGGGCGTACTGAGGAACCATCTCAGAATTTACTCGGAGTGATTCGGGAAACCGTGGAAAACCGAAATCGATAGTGGCTGGACGTGTAATCGAACCATGTCCTCCCGAACGCGCGAGCCTACGTATTAACGCCCTTGTGCCACGATACAATTTTCCGTACAATAAGCTCCGGCGGAAGCGTAGACAAAACCTGTTATCCTATCCTGCATGCAAGCAGGCATGGCGTATTCCATTGAATTGCCTGTGACAAATTGGAAATGTCTAGATTATTGCGTGTGGGGATGGATGAAGAATATTGTTTACCAAACGAGTGCACAATCACCTGCGCGTATCCTGCATGCCGCTACAGAAGTGAAAGACAGCCGTGTGCAGATACGTAGAGCAACATGCGCGGTTCATAAACGTACGGCCCAAGTGTATGGAAGTAGACGGAAATATTGTTGAACATCTTTTGTAAGATTGTTAGACGCAATTGTGATGCTCAACTGTAAACAATACGGCCCGATAATACATCACTGTATTTACTTCTGAAAGGGTTATTATTTTATCCGTCATTTTTTCAAATGTTTCGAAGTACTCTGTAAATATTGGAAATAGGACCCACATGTAGAGTCTATATGATATATTTTACTCCAAATTATGTAGGAAATACGGCCTGTGAGTGGCGGAAATTCCTAGTGAATCATCCTGTATGCATGAAATGCATTCCAATTTCAAACATTACTTTTATTATAGGGGTTTCATATTTGCAGAATACAACGGAAATCTGCTGGTTTTTCCTACTTTGTTAACTAAATGAATTTTAGTATAATAATCTAAGCTCTGGAGCGTGCTTGGATGTATTAGATGAGCTTTTGAGTTTTTATTTTAACTGGTTGTTCGCACTCTCTCATTATTATTGGACGTAAAAAATATTTCGAACGTTTGTGACCCTGAATTCTCTGTGGTGACTTCGACACTGATAACATGAAAAACCGTGATAAACAGGGAATAAATTTTTATATAGCTACACACTATTACTAGAGAGCGAAATCACACTAAGAAAAATCGGGCGAGAAACAAAATCATTGTAGGGAAAATTACTGAAATCATCCGCCCCTCCCCAATTGGTTAGTGAGAAAAGAGCAAAGTCATTTTTGTTTACATATGCTTCTATTTAAAACTCTGCAGGACATGGTTGGTGGGAGAGTGACAGAAGTAATATCAGAGTTATAAGTTTTGATGACGTACATCTAATTCCATAGCATTTGTCCTCAACATTCTGGTACTTTTTTTACGACACTTCTCATAGCTCAGTAGATTGCCTTAAGTTGATAAGTTTATTATTTTGAAAATGTAGAAATACATATTTTTTTTAATGGGACATTATATATGACAACACCGGAGCCTTCAAGAAATATGTTAGGTCTGATCTAACTTTCTCCAAGAATAAATCTGATAGTTGAAGCAGACGAAATAAATTACGACTCCGATATGTCGATTCTTACCACCCAGACAGGTTCAGTCGATCAGACCAGACGATGGTCGTATCAGTGTTTCGTCGGTTCACATCTACAAGAGGGGGGGGGGGGGGGGGGTGGAGAGAGAGAGAGAGAGAGAGAGAGAGAGAGAGAGAGAGAGCGAGAGCTAAAAGTTGCTCGGGCGACTTCCGTCTCCCCGCGGGGACGAAAATTCATTTTTCGGTCCGTCCATTATCATCTAGCAGAGTCAGCGCGATCTGTGGCAGCGCGCCAGGTGTAATTAGCTGGAAGGCTCTCTGGTGGCGCTGGTCGTACATCACTGGTGCGTCGCGCGGACCGAGGATTAGAAAGAGAAACATTTCGCCCGAGCCAAGAAAAATACTGTCTGCCGCAGCCGCCCGGGGCTGCTATCGGAAACGACACCACATCCTCGTATTCATGAATGATGGCGCATGGTGGAACTGTGCCGAGTGTGGACAGGTGCACATACTCTCCTCATATCTGCGAGCTCGTTGGGAAAATACCTGGAGGAACAGAACTCCACCAACAAACTTCGGCAGGTGATTACTCATCGAAAAACTAGTCAAAGCAGTGTATACTACGTACAGCCTACGGGTATAACAACCCTTGAAGCTGTAGCGGAAGTATACGTTTATAGCTAGTTACTTAGCTGAGATGAAATATAAATATCTGAGTTTCTGCACGATGTGCTATCGAACGACGAAATGCATAACATAAACATTTTGTTGCCGTTAAGAACCTCCTTTCATAAAAAAAAAAAAGGAGTTGCAATCACTGTGTAACTTTTCGAGAATTTTTTGGTTGCTCTCTGCAAATTAGTAATCTACGATACATGGTAAACAAAAATGTCGCATTGTGTTTTTACCTTACATGCCACCGTTTTCGAGTAATTAATGCATAATTCTCGAAAATTATTTGTGTGGTTAGCAGTAAATGTCTGCTTCAGCTGCACTTCCAAGGGTGGTTACACCCTTCAGAGATAGACATAGGTAACAGGTTTTATATATATATGTATAATTGTTTATCGCCATGAACAAATCGCACGAGTGTTGTTACACAGTATCTCCATAGCCCGACATGTGCCCCATTCACGTTAAATGCGGTTTGCTCACACTGATGTGGCGCTAGGGAGAAGATCATTACACAGAGCCAAATTCAGTGAACACGCATCATGCCCCGATGGCGCATTCGACTGCAATTTCCTGACCAATACCACGATTGAAATAAGGCGCGTTCTACAATGACACGCATGCGGACGAGGATAACGCACGGATGCACGTAAGGAAGCTGGGCATCTCCCAAATCTCCCGTTCCCGTGATTCCGTGCAGCCAATAGGACTCGAGTATTTGGTTTGTTGATATTCGTTTTCGTGCCCATTGTGGTATACACGGCAACAATTACTTCGATTTGCCTTGGCGATTATCATTTTCGTTTTAATAAACAAGTGCACATGGTTCGGCGGTAGTATTTGCGCATTCTTAAACACTGTAAAACATATACAAAATGAGATGTGCATATTATGAAACCTAAATCAGTAATTTGCAACAGTTGAGTATTTTTTATTTCGTAAGTTGCAAGACTGTGCGTTCTATCGGGTGTACAACTACGATGCAAACATGACCTTTGAGTTGGCACAGTGCATGCCCGTGACGTCTGGCGACAATTTTGGGCGTGGGCTAAAATTTCTGGGCAGTATATCTCGCGACTCCAGTGCGCTAGCGTGCTGCTTTTGGCGCCGAGTGAAATATCTCGTCCAGATCTATCGATTGCAAGCCATAAAAGGCTAGCCCCGATTTCGTTACTGTAATTTCATATCCGAAAGAATATATCACCCGCTAACGCAAACGTGTTGACGTGAAGCCCATGGCCTCGACGTGTCCCCGACGCAGCCACACCCAATGATTTTTTTTTTAAGTTTGCTTTCACAAGTGTACAATTAACAATGAAGCAGCGATAGTGAAGTGTTGGGAGGTCCTCGGAGCGGCCACTAAAACATGTCGAGGAAGAGAAATGCAGCGAGACGTCTGCCGTCCTGAAGACACAACACCGAGAGGCACTTGAAGATCACCAGTCTCTCTCTCTCTCTCTCTGTCCCAAGGAGAGGACCTTCGCATGTTTGCCTTTCGCTCCCGACACCATCCACACCCCCCCCCCCCGTGCACCCCCTTCGCACCACGGCAACTGTCACCACGAGTCGCGTTTGATCTCCACTTTGTCTCCGAGGAAAAAAGAACTCTATAAATACAACCCCCTCGCTCGCCCATCCCCCAATTTACACGCGCCTTCCCCTTTCCCGGTTGGCATTCCCGCTGTTCGCTTGGAACCACAATGAAAAAAAAAAAAATCAGCATAGTAGTGCAAACAGCACGATCCTTGACTCAAGGAATAAAACTTCTGTACCAGCGACAGAATGTTCTGTTGTATTATATTACAGTTCTCGTTGTAGCGGGAACAATCCAGATATTACTGTTGCTTTGACCCGTCCTGAGGGATCAGCTCACGCGTTAACTAGTGGGATAAGGGTAGCTAGATGGAAAGCACTCGATATACAAAATATTACTTTTATTTAAATATTAACAATGCAATAACGCCTCAGGTAGGCGTTTAATGAATCAATATAAAACTACAGATATTCAGCAATATGAATCAGGATTTCTTAAATAACTCTTCAAGAGGCGCGTATCCCATTAATCATTTATAAGTAGCTTTAAACTAGCAAGGCGTTAATCTGCTCGTATGGAGCTTAAATGCCTTCGCAAGTCCCGAGCCCTAACGTGCATTCAGTCGCGTTACCAGGGAATATATATTTACCCTCTGGATGTCGAAGTCTCGTTGAAGCTTTCTCGACAGCGGGCTCGTCAGGGGATGAACTCGGACCAAGGGAGGTGGCCCTCTCGACTGGTAGGACTCGGGCAGGGCCTCCGGCGACGGCAGGCAAGATGGCGCCTGGAGCTGCCATTTCTCCGAGCTTATATATTCCGTTCCTAACCTCGCGCTCAATCCCCCGGAATTTGTTTGATACAACAACAGGCTCGGCTGGCCGAGGTCGCTCTGCCTTACCTCCTCTGGCAGCTTCGCAACCCTTGCAGAGGCCAGCAGCAAAACTGTGATCGTTGATATACCAGTGGCGTGTGGTAAAGTGTTATACGGTAAACTGGTGCTTGTCCAGTGCAGTACACACTCGGCGCGTGCAGCAGGATCTAGTGACCAGAGAGGGGGCCGGGAGAAAATTATATACTGCGGCCAATCATTACACACTTGCTGTGACGTCAACTGCACTACTACGTCTAAGTGGCCGATGTGCAATGTAGCAAACGATTGTCGATTAGGTATAGCAAAGAGCAAAACACAGCTCACCCGGCAATAGTTCACCACACGCCGCTGGTAGTATAGATGCAGGTACAATCACAGATATGACCACAAAATACACTTATGTTGCAATTACTACTCGCATTAACAAGAGTTAGACAGTACGAATAATCTATCTGATTGCTGTCGCTGTATTAACAGTCTATAGGTAAAGCCCCGAGTATTTCACGGATTGAGTTGGCAGCAAGCTAGGATGGAGACAACCCCCTATACACTCTAGATATTATCGTTTGCTTGTTGGTTGCTGTGATCGAGTAAGACCTCTGTACAGGACTGATAAACATTTAATCACACTACTGTTTACTGCTTATTAGTAGCTCACAGTTAAACGGGGCGTGTCTAAACAACTGTCGTCAAATCACAAAAGTAGGAGAAAAGAACAAGTGATTGGAGTCTACCTCGCCTCCGAATGAACTAGCGAAAAACTCGTGGCTCTATCTATAAGTGATATGTGTACAGATATTTGGTTTCTAAAACAAGCACACAGCCAAACAGCGAATCAGTACGCCCGCGTCACGGCAACGTCCACACAAATTTACTTCTCCGTATACTTGCCTATTCTGTGCCATAAACTTAAAATGAGCTGTACTGATTTTGGTCATCTGCGAAAGTAGTAGTATGAAAAGGGGGATTTTGGCGCAAATGCAGCCTGAGAGCCGGACTGGCGGCGGCCATCTTGGATGACGTCGTGCGAAACTTCCTGTTCTGTCATTCTTGAAGGACGGTAGCCATATTGTCAGCCAGTACACTGTATCTTCCTGTTCTTGGATTCGTCTCCAATGGCGTCCATCTTGGTTCTCAATTTCCGTCCTTGCATTTTATCGTCGAGGGTTTCCTCGGAATCCTCCCAAGTTTTCTTTATTTTGCATTCCACTTTTTTCCTCTCTCTTCCTTCATCCTAAATCTCCCTATCTTCCTTCGTTCTCTCTCATTCTTGGAGGGGTTTTCTCATATTACCCTCCATCGTCCTCGTCGTCCATCTCGTTTGTTGTCTGCTGGTGTCCACCATCTTGTTCGACGTCCATCTTGTTCCATGTCATCTGCTGGAGGCCGCCATATTGTTTTGCATTCGTCTGTTGGGTGTTGCCATCGTGTTTCAGAACATCTTTGATTCCCACATTGGCCGGTAGAGTGTGTGTTTGCGTCCATCTCTGATTCTCGCACTCGCCACCACAGTGAAGTTCGCAGAAGGTTTACAATACGTCATCTGCATCTAGGTTTGTCTAGACCGGAGTACTAGTTTCGAATCCATGGTTCTTCTGTCCCAACTTCAAGTAGGTTTCAGCAATGAATTTGTGCTTTTGTTTTGTAGATGTTGAAACTTCATCATCATCATCAGTAGTGACATAACTCTGTACCAGATTACTAGGTTCGAACCCATGTTTCTTCCATCCCAACATCAAGTAGGTTTCACCAACACATTTGTTCTTTTGCTTTGCAGATGTCGTTACTTCATCAGTACAATACTTCACATCATCGCCAGTAGTAGTAGTCTTGGAGGTCACATTTGTGTTCTCAGCATCCTGGACAGGATTTTGATTTTTCACTTCTCATGTTAGCGGTGCAGGGTTGTTGTTCACAACTTCTGAACTTCTGGCAATCTATATAGTTCATAGTAAATGCCTGCAATATTCGTATTTCCTTCTTCGCGCACTGGTCACAGGGCCAGGTAATGTTATGGGTGCTTGAACTATCATTAGTTTACATGACGAATCAGCAGGAAGACTAGCCCTGTCGTGCGATAATGCATACTGTGTTGTGTCAAGCAAAGGTATGTTACCTTTACATGCACCATTGCGTCTCTTTAGATTATCACTTCTACCAAATGTCACACCACACATATCGCATGTTAGTATTCTAGAAGTTGGTCCTTGTACACATTTGCTTTTCTCATGGCGACGAGCATGGCAGCTTTTGCTGAAAATCTTCCCACAGGAGCAACACTGTTTTCCATCCGAAGAGGAAGGTACAGCCATAGAGACATGCTATACGGCAGGCTTTGTATCAGCTTGTGCCATCTTCATGTGATGGAAAACTGAAGTTCTCCCCACAGTAACAGCACAGGTTTTTATACTAGGTCTAGCTTTTGGCCTCTATACTTATTCACACACATTACAATGCCGAGACTTAAGCATTGTACCAGTCAATGTAGCTATTCCTTCACTCAGTGGGACTGCACTTCAAGCAGGCAACTTACCCTGTGCTCAATCGCTGAGCGCCAGTCCGACATTGTATTGCATCTCGAGTCAAGCGAAGGGTGTCTACATTATCACTTATACCAAATTGTTGCTGCACTACATATGCTAGTAACCTGGAGGACCAACACAGTACTGACTCCTTGCAGCTAACCCATCCCAGCTGACCCCACCCAGCTGACTCTTCCTGGCTGATCCCTCCCGATTTACCCCTCCCAGCTGACCCCTCCTGATTGACCCCTCCCAGCTTACCCCTCCAGGCTGCCCCTCCCGACTGACCCCTCCTGGCTGACCCCACCCAGCTGACGACTCCCAGCTGACCCCTCCTGGCTGACCCCACCCAGCTGACCCCTCCTGGTTGATTCCTTCCAGTTTACCCCTCCCAGCTGACCCCTCCCGATTGACCCCTCCCAGATTACCCCTCTGGGCTGACCCCTCCTGGCTGACCCCACCCAGCTGACCCCTCCTGGTTGATCCCTCCCAGTTTACCCCTCCCAGCTGACCCCTCCCGATTGACCCCTCCCAAATTACCCCTCTGGGCTGACCCCTCCCGACTGACCTCACCCAGCTGACCCCTCCCAGCTGACCATTCCCAGCTGACCCCTCTCAGTTGACCCATCCCGACTGACCCCCCCCCCCCAACTAACTCCACTCTTGACATTGGACGATGTAATGTGAACTTTACCTTGACCTGGCTTTGGATGACGACATAGGACCTTGGCTAAGGATGAATGACCTTTACTTTAGATGACATCATATGACATTGAACTTAACCTGGCCTTGGATGAATTCATGTGACCTTGACCTTGAACTTTAACCACCACCTCTAACAAAACCCAGCACTTACAACAAAAAAGAATCGCACGTCTCCAAGAATGAGAGAGAGAGAATGGGAGGAAGAGAGAACGAAGGAAGAGAGGAAGAAAGAGAACAAAAGGAAGAGATGAAGAGAGAGAACGAAGGAAGAAAGAGAGAGAAAAAAGTGGAATGCAGAAGAAAAAACTTGGGAGGATCCCAAGGAAACCCTCGATGATAGAATTCAAAAATGGGAAGTGAAAACCAAGATCGACGCCATCGGAGACGAATGCGAGAGCAGGAATATACAGCGTACTGGCTGACAAGATGGCCGACTACACAATTTACTGGCTCACAAGATGGCTGACTGCATACTGGCTGCAAAATGGCCACCGCACAACAGAAACGACAGAGTAGGAAGTTCCGCGCTACATCAACCAAGATGGCGGCCGCCAGTCCATCTGCAGGCTACATTTGCGCCAGACTCCCCCTTTTCATACTACTTGAAAATGTCCTAAAAATTGACTTGCGAATTCTTAAAGAACTATCAAAATTTGCGTCTTTAAATGGTGTCATTATTTTATAGAAGTACCTGTCTTAAAAAATCCCAGCTGTATCAAAATTTGGTTATATTACGGCCTAAGTGTACCCATGTTGGGGAGCCACGGTGACAGCGATTAGTCCCCTCGCCTTTCACCAAGGCGAACTGGTTTCAATCCTCGGCCGGGGAACCGTATTTTCGCAAGTGGGAATCGTGCCGGACGATGCCGTTGGTCGGCGCTGCTCCAATATCACCTCGATCCACCCTCATCGGCTCTCAAGACCTCGATGTTAAGGGCTGCCCAAATCTCGCCCCTCTACTTTGTCATTAATTTATATTTGATTCAACATTCCTTTAAAAAAAAAATCTCTCTGTGATATCAGTACCACGACCATTTAAATGGCGCAAATAATGCAATATACATCTTGCAACTACAAATGAAAAAGCTAAATGTAACAAGAAAAAAAGTAGCCTCTTATATATTACCTAGCAAGAAGCTGCTAGCCTACTGAACTACCGTCGCGTAGCTATAGGCTGTTGACTGTAAAGTGAGCACTTTTGAGGGCCTATTTACTTTTTCCTGTCAGCCACTTTTTTTATCCTTGAACCACCTTTTTAAATAAATATTGCCATGTAGGTAATAAACATAGTGAGTATATTCCACCGCACTCGGAAGTTAACGTCTACGGCTAAAGTAAAGCATACATATTGACTATTATTCCAAGTGAGCGGGCTTTCAAATGTGCTCACCTTACCGTGAATGGCCTTTAGTTAGGCCTCGCAGATCCGGAGTTATCACATAATCTTTGCCAGTGCCAGTGACACGGCACAGCAGGAACTAGATAGAGGTGGGGAGTGTTTCCAATAGCTGTTACCAGTAACAGGTATTTATTTAGGAAGGAACAGGTACAGCCTGTTCCTAGCTTCTGGAAATACCTGTTACCATTCCTCCTGCCTGTTACTGATACTTTATCACGAAGCAGGAACAATCATAAGTAGAACTCGCTTGTTACTCGACACTCGTGCGATATCATTTCGTACCTGTTCCTACCGTCTGATATTAGAATCCAATAAATACCAATAATATTTACAGGCGAGTATTCTGTAAAATGGTTTGTTTGTCTTCATGTTTTAATTCCACCTCCAAACGTGACCAGGATTCACCGTTCTACCAGGAGAACATTAGACGCGAGGAAGTATACCTCCTCATACCTAACCTCTTCGTGTGTTATGTTTCCCTGGTAGGACAATCATAACGCCCGTTTACTTGCTCTGCAGGGAATCCCTCACACCTTGCTAGTTAAATTCTCCGATGTGTTGTAACTGGAGTTGTGTTTTCAAAAATGTTTTAATCCTGCCGACTTTAATAGTTTTTAATATTTACATAACGTAGTTGAAAGAATCCAACTACCAGGATGGTAAGTACTAGAGGTAGAGGAAAATATCAGCTCAGTAGAGCTCAAGCTCAGTAGATGACTAATAACAGGTATTCGAGAACAAGGTGAGATAGTGGAACAACGCGGCCTAGCACACAGTTCACCGTCCCATAACAAGTATTCGCAGTAACAGGTATTAGCAACAGATATCGACAGGGAACAGGAACAGGTGCGGGCTACCCCTGAGGAATACTGGTTTAGCTCATCATCAGCAGGAACTGTACACACCCATGCAGCACAGCGGCCGTGGCGGAGTGACAGCGACAAGCGACGCGAGTATCTCTGGCAGTTGTCGCCACCGACTCGTGGGAACCGGTCGGCGCGGTCACCGTCACTGTGACTTGGAATCTTCTGTCGCGGCGCGAGACAGCGACAACCCCAGGACAGCGACAAAGTCGCCATGAAAGGAAATGCTAAGCCTAGTACGCATTCTTGTACGAGACAGCGAGCGCGTTCTTGTACACTCCGACTTGCATCATGTGAACTGCTGCCGAGTATTCTAGTTACTAACACACAAGGGCTTGTTTACTAGCTAGTGCATTATAGGGACGATTCTATTTTTCACCTTTTTTTCAAATGTAAACAAACCATATATTTTGTTGATGCCTGCAATAAGCAGATATGTTAATGTTTTTAACACTATAAAAAGTTTAATAGTCCCACTATCGTAAATAATTATGTGTATGAATTTTCTAAAATAGAGAGGTTTTTTTCTTCGAGTGATCTTACATTTTCTACATTTGTATATATTTAGTGCTTGAAATGTGTCTGGTTGGACTAAATCTTTTATTGTTTTTATGGCAGATGATATTGATAATGTACAAATTACCCCCACAACCCCAAAAACTGCTTCCAAATCATACATAGTTGACATCAACCATCCACTTTCTTGCCTACCAGTTAGTGTCGTGTGTTTGGATCACACAATTCCGTGCATACTAGCTAATAGGCATTTTAGTGTTCAATTTCAAATTTCTTGTTCACCTTTATTTTCAGTTTCTTGTGCAAGAAAGATACCCGTGTGTATAGGCAATTCATGGTAAAGTAAGAACTTTTTAAGGCCCTTTCATAATGTATTAACCCCTAATAAACTTATTTTATTGCAGCATCAGACGTTAACTTCTGAGAGTGGTGAAACATGTACACTGTGCTTGTTAGTTATATTGCAATGTTTATATTAAAAAGTGGCAAAAAGTTAGAAACTAGTTGAAAGGAAAATTTTAGCAGGGCCTTAAAAAGTGCTCACTTTACCGTGAACTGTTTATATTGGGCTTTGCCCATCACGAGTACGGCGCGAGTTTTGTCGGCGGGATGGTTTCACCTCTCTTTTATTATAGGCTGTTCACGGTAAAGTGAGCACTTTCGAGGCCCCAGTTACTTTACTCTTTCAGCCATTTTTTTTGTCCTTTAGCCACTTTTTAAAAATTAATATTGTCATATTAGTAATAAACACAGTGCGTATATTCCACCGTAATTGCAAGTTAACGTCTACGGCTAAAATAAAATATATCCATTGATTACTATTCCAAATCAGACGGCTTTCAAAAAAGCTCACTTTAACGTGAATAGACTATACCACGACGCCCTCAACCCTGAACTCCACATAAGACTTTTCCTATTCATGCTAAGTACCTCACGGAATTAAACGTCATTCGCATGGCAGTTCCAGATTCAATCTTCTGTGCATAACTTGATCTATATATTTAGTGTAAAATTCCGCACATTTCGCCCCCAATTTATCAAATAATCTTATAGAATTGCCTATTAGGTTGTGGGTTATGTGCATTAATTTATTTGTGACAATACTCAATATTGTCACAAATATTCTCTTCCGAAAAAAGCTATATATATATATATATAATTATAATAATAATAAATGAACTGCACGAATGTCTTTAAATAACTTTGTGTTTTGACGCTCCCCGATATATATTTATAGCAACATACAAGTAACTTGAAGGGTTTGGAAATTCGCGGAAGCTCTTATGGAAGATCTAAGTAGCTTCGGAGTTGAGATATGACTATCCGTTACGTTCTGGCGTTCCCATTTTCAGTTTAGATGGCCAGCCTTAAAAACATTCTTCCAGGAATGACCTCTTAGATTTGGTCGTTTTCCAAACATATTCCAATTGTCAGAAATTCCCGTTTTTATTGATGATAAAGCACTCGTGACTCAACAACACGACATTAAAAACAAAAGCCTGCACATCCCAGGCTGAGGCAGATGTTGGCTTCGCTACCTGGCAGTCGTGTCCGCTCTTCGTTTAGTATTCATAACAGTGGAGAATGTGAGACAAGGGTGAGTGACACATCGATGAAGGTAAGAATTAGGAGGATTGCCAGAAACGCGAATAAAACAAGATGGTAATGTCTGCTGTAGCAGCAATAATCGCATACATATTTACATGTATCCAACGATATAATTTACTGGGGACTCACAAGAAACAATTACGTCGAAACACATAATTATGTTAATTGTTTGCAGTAGTACAGTTTAACTTTTTGAAATGGGAATTGCGACACATCTATTGAATACTGGTAGTAAAAATAACGTTATCTGATTATTGTTACGTATTTATCCAGTATAGCTTTGAATGTGTGATGTTACAGCAGCTGCACAAACGGTATTCCTGTTTCGGGCGGTAAGCTGTTTGCGAAAATCATCTCTTTACCTCAGTGTGGAACTCTGTGAATAATTCAGTTATGTGCAATAACAGACATGCTAGCTTGATTGCATGAGCATAAACATACAACGAGGAAGTAGAACGAAGCCTTGAGTGTTTAAAAACAAACCTCTCCAGGTGGGCCGATTGTGACTAAACACGGGCCAGATATTACAGCTTGGAAGGGCAGCGAACGAGGTCTTTGTCGCCGAGACGCTGGACCAGGAAGAAGTCCAGAGATGGGGGCGTGCCGTTTGCCGACATACGTCTAGTCTTCAGCTTGCGGCATCATGGACAAGGTGATAATAATCAGTAACAAAATGTAACCAAGTAAACTTAATAAGAGCTCCTCCGAGCAAGACTAATTAAAGGCATGTGAACGAGATGTAATTTATATGATTTCAATACAGAACGATAAAGAGGTAATTTGTGTTCACCATTGAGTTACGCCTAACCCCATCTTGTACATTCAACATAACCATAAATATCTGCATCCATTTATATAAAACACAATCATATGCATCTTTAGACATGCCGTTCAGGTCAAATCGACAGCCAATTCTTGACCAAAGCCTAAACATTTCAGAACTATCTTATTTTCAAGCCAAAATTGTGTGTATAATTTTTACTGTTTACAGGGAATTACTGATACTAGCGCGTCAGCCTCTCACCAAATTAATGTGAGCTGGATCCCGCGTGGATGCGAGTCCAGATTTTTCGCAAATGTGGAACATGGCGGATGCCGCTGGTAACTGGCGTGTTCTCTCGGTTTCCACCACCTTTGCAATTTATTCCCTCTTCGTTGTGGCCGACATCTCATTTCATCAAATTAATGGTCGATGTACACTCTTAAAGTCCTTCGCTCCAAGAACTATTAGTTTCCAACAGTTTTCAGTCCTCTGGTTATGCACTGAATGGCTAAATACGAGGTCTCATACTGAAAGAAAAACTTTCTTGGTTTAAGAAAATGATTGTTTAAGAGTGGGAAGGACCCCCGCATTTCTTGTGAAACAGTTGTTCGCGCGAATACGAGTATCTCGGCAAATAAATATTATGCAACGACGATTTTTGTCAGTAATAATAACAACTTTCTATGCCCCAGTATTTTAAACTTTGGTCATATTAAGTGTATTCTCAGAGAAAAAAATTCGTGAAAATAGTCAGATACCGCATTTGTAAAGCTTGCCTATGCAGTTTCCTTAAACGGCAAGAGTAAAGTACAAAGATACGAGCGTAGCTTAATCTGTGTACTTTCATCGCGTGTAATAAAACTCCACTGTTGCAGATCTAATTTGCACAGCACAGCGTCACGGTGGAAACACTGGACGCCTTGCGCGTAGGAGCGATGAGGCACTAGGCCGTGCGTGTTAATGTCGCCCTTATCGCTCCCTCGCTTCTTGACCTTGGGCGCGGGGTTCCCACGGGGGTCCATGCCACTCTTAAATATCGCCAAACAAGTGTACTCGTATAACTGGTGTTGCGAAATAGACATTTCTGACTTAGAAATATATTTTCAACTGATAGTTCTGAAAACTCGTCACTCAGTTTCCTCCACAGTGTGTATGTAAGCAACTCTATATTCGTATGGTCTCTGTGTAAACCAGAAATTACTGATAAAGCTCGGGATTTTGCCAACTGTAACTATGCTAAGTATTGTTTTTTTTATTTCATCGGTTACTTGACTCACAGAATTAGTTCGTCTGTCAATAACTCTACGTCCAATGACATATTGTACGCTACATTAACGTTAAGGAGATTTATTGCTCCGATGCGATCTATAGGCAAAACTACTGATATTTTTTATAATGGTCGCAGAACTACTTGACATTATACTAGGCCCCGGGGTGGGCACGATTATTTCATGGGTTGGGTGCTGATTAAGAACACCACACAATGAAATATTGTTTATGACGGGAGCTGAAATATTTTTCTAATTGAAAAAAAATTGTAAATTTACAAAAAGAATCTCGCAAACCTGTCGTATTTTACATTTACAAGAGAAACAGCTGAACTAATGATACATACATTCTGGAAGAAACACTGATATTCAATAAACTGCCGGTACCATCTCAGGAGCAGCGGCGTGTGGTGAACTGTTGTATGGTAAGCTATGTTTTTCTCTCTGCTGTACCTAATCGTTTGCTAGTTTACACATCGGCCTATTAAACGTAAAAGTGCAGTTGAGATCACAGCACGTGCGTACTGGGTGCCTCGCCGCTCTCTCGTGATTGGCCGCAATACAGTCTCCCGGCTCCTCTCTGGTAACTGGTTCCTGCTGCGTGCCTCGAGTTCTCTGGTGACTGGTTCCTGCTGCGTGCCTCGAGTTCTCTGGTAACTGGTTCCTGCTGCGTGCCTCGAGTTCTCTGGTAACTGGTTCCTGCTGCGTGCCTCGAGTTCTCTGGTAACTGGTTCCTGCTGCGTGCCTCGAGTTCTCTGGTGACTGGTTCCTGCTGCGTGCCTCGAGTTCTCTGGTAACTGGTACCTGCTGCGTGCCTCGAGTTCTCTGGTAACTGGTTCCTGCTGCGTGCCTCGAGTTCTCTGGTAACTGGTTCCTGCTGCGTGCCTCGAGTTCTCTGGTAACTGGTTCCTGCTGCGTGCCTCGAGTTCTCTGGTAACTGGTTCTGTTACAGAATATAAGTACATTCATATGGCTGCCTTTGAATAAAAATGACAGGTATCGAAAATAAGCGAGCAAATGCAAACATAATGTAAAACACTACAAATAAATTCAACAGGTGAGGCAGCATTCATATACAAAATTACATTTAAAAAACTCTTCTTTTTTTTTTTTTTGGGTCTATCATATCCCTAGTATTTAAGTGTCAAACTAATTATAGTTCCACCCTGCGAGCTATGTAAAAATATGTTGTTGTTCTCTTTTGAAGGTAAAATATATTGACAGGAGGAGATTAAATTATTGAAATTATATATAACGTTTTATAATAGGAAACGACAGGTGGGTGAGTCTGTGCCGTAATGGTTAATGTATTTGATTCGTACATAGACGATCTGGGTTTGATACCCGTCACGCAGTTCCGGATTTTTTTATGTCGAAATTTGGCAGGGCCTGACAAAGAATTTGCTCTGTGTAATACTGGCTTGTTTGCAAGTTTTATAGCCTAACACTACTGTCTACCACTAAGCAGAGAAATGATTATATAGAAATCCAAACAGTATTACGTGCGTTTGCAGGAAATTCATTTTGAAAATTACTGCACACATTGTTGGAAATCTACAGGATATCTATCGGCAGGTACTTAATGTACAAATACTGGATATTCCCTGCACACGTTTCAAGCAATTTTTTTTAGAAAGTTTACAAAGATTTATTGTAGTGTTACTTATCACTTTTTGGAAACATGTTTCCACACAATTTTTTTTTGTAAAAGGGCAAAAAATGTTTTACAGTGACTCGTTGCACAAGTTCCCAACTTAGAAGAACAAAGTTGAGGCGTGTTGCTCAGCTGAGGTATAGCAAGTCTGATGAAAGAGCATCTTGCTGTGCTAAGTGTAATTTAACCGTTTCCCTTCGGCTTCCTTTAGTGTGATTACGGATGAATACTTGTTGCCTTACAGATCGTATTTTAACTACAATCACATTTACTTGGGTGGGAAAATCGTCCGTCAATCACAAAAAGCACTTACCTTTTGTGTATAAGTGTTGAATAAACACATCTCTCTTCAGTTACCAAAAATAAAACTGATGCAACAATTCGAGAAAAAAAAAAGTCCTCATGGAATGAATTTATACCATTTTAATTTCTCTACTTTGCAGAAAAGATGTATATAATTACCAAGGATCCTTATTTAATTTGTCAGAATTTCCTTTTGTTCGATATATTACAACTTTAAAAATAAATTAAATTAGGTTCTTTAGCAGTAGGAGCGAGGCTGTTCTGGACTACTTCTTTAATGACAAGAGGATGGAACAGATAGTAGATAGTACGTTTGATCGAATTATCCATTAATCTATATGCGCATGCATATCGACTATTCAATTAGTTACTAATCTACTAGTCGTTTAGTTGCTACTCGAATAGTCCTTTAGATGTTGATTAATTCATCATATTAATTAGTGTAATTCTTTGATATCTAATTTTTACATTTTATTTGTGTTGAAAGGATGTCGGAGCAGGATCGACGTGTCCTCTGTGACTGGCTGAAGTCGATTGACCAGAGGAGTGGGTTGTAATTGTTTATATAGGATTTAATGTTGGTATAAGAGTTGTATAAGAGGCATTTTGTTTGTGAGTGGAACACACTCACACAGGTATGTTTTGGACCACTAGGCGAATGAGGTGTGGATGGAGCAAGAGCACACTGGTATATTTTGGACCACTAGGTGAGTGAGGTGTTGATGGAGCGAGAGCATGTAGGTATGTTTTGGACCAGGGAGCATACAGGTATGTTCTGGCCCACTACGATCAAATAGGTTACGAAACGTTAATCATGCAATGAAACTATTTAAAACATAACTGTTCACTTTAATCACGTAATCGACAGAAGCAAACACATATTCATTAAACTGAATTTAATTGTGCAATTACCTAATAGAACACAAAGAAAATATTAATATTGTTACAAAAATATTGTATTTCAAACATAACAAATGCTAACTGATCATCAAACAAATCTAATTTAATTTAACAAATGAAATGCCCAGTTAACATAAAATTACAACTCACCAGCACTCCAGATCCCCCTCCCCTGACAAAATTCCCCTCCTAAACTGACACCCAAATACACGAAATCACACACATCGAAATACAGGTTAAACCAGATGAACTGATTGATTACATAATAAATTTATTGTAACACCAACTTTGAAAACCCAGTATATTCTATTAATCTCATTATATAATTAAACCATGTGCACATACTTTGCTATATCACATGTGAAAACATAGTATACCGGTATCTCTACCACTCGCCTAAAACAAAAACCCAATTCCAAAAAACTTTCGAATGTGAATTAATAATAATAAAAACCTATTAATTATCCGAACACACAAGAATTTAATAAGCAAATAAAGAAGTGTATTGGACACGATCACAGCTCCAGCCACTTCGAGCAGAACTGATATCTCCCATGAGGTAAAAATTTCGCCGCTTAGCCAGAATCCTGTGAGATGCATCTCCACCCCAAAAATGAATACTGTGCAGGCACGAATGAAACAAGCGAAGATCTGCTCTTACCCTCCCTGCCTCTCAAACAGGAGACCCCTACGCTATTGCTTAACTCCCAGTCCTCTTCACATAAGCAAGCATGGATAAATGCATATTTCAGAGTTTGTCTAACCCAATTGAGCCATCCATCTCAGATGTCTGTATGCTCAAGTCGAAATCCACTTTCTCCCCAGCATTGTCGTTAGGGTCAAAGAAATTTCTGCAAGTTCTCACGATGCCCAAAACGACACATTTCGCTGTTTCACCACGCCTCCTCCAACACATAGTCGGCAAGGACAAGCATCTCACACAAGAGGGTAATAGAACATTCTGTCAAATGCTTCGAGCTTTGCGGAGAAAATGCAGGACAAGGAGAGGGAGAGAGAGTTTATAGTTTTGCTGCTTCATGTAGAAAGTGCCAGGTACCGGAGACAGTCTCAATTTTCCCCACAGAGTTCTACTGTGCATGCACGTTCCTCCAACACCCCTTACCAATCCACCCCTTTTCCCCACACAGAAGCCTGTGCCTGTGCCAAACAACACCCAAAAAAATTATGGCCGACACTTCACCCTTCCCCTCCCCGCAAAGGACTCCTCACCACATCAACTCATGTTGCGAGGCCGACAATACAGTGTTCCCTGTCGCCCAGCGTGCTTGTCTCTTCTCACAACCTTTGCTGCCAGCCATTCATTTATCCGCCAATGCCAAACATCCCTCACCCCACCTCCTCTAATGCATTTTTGCCAAAGGTTAAAGAAAACACTACAAATTCTCACTCTCACAGCTTGCTCAAACAGAATAGAACACTCTCGAAACCATAACATTTTTTAACCCATACACCCCAACTCCTCCAATGCACTGTCGGCAAGGACAAACTCAAGACACTCATTGACACAAAAAAAACGATTGATTATTTGCCTAAATGCTTCGGAAGGCGAACAAAGTATCCAATCACCAGGCGACAACCTTCCTTTCCCTGAGCTGTCATCCATCTATCCACACACTTGCCAACATTAATCTCAAATTCCCTTTCTCACGACTGTACTCTTGTCCAGCCCTGTCCACCAGGGCAAAGAAGCCATTTCCAAACTGCATTGATAATAATGAATGTTAACTTCCCTCTCCCATTCTACTAATGAGAAAACTATCACTAGTTTGGAGATTCCCAGTGCTTTGAAAGACATACCATCCAACACTAACCCTTGCATTAAAATCTCTCACTCAAACACACCTAGAATATATATAGTTTTGGCGTGTTTGCTCAGACTTTCTTCCTCAGGACATACAAGGATTAAAGAACATTCAATTTTTCCAGAGCAATGCTCGGAAAAAATCCCTCTATTTCATTTCCTCCTGATTATATATTGCTATATCATAACTACAATACATGCGATCTAAAAGAAATACTACTTCCGAAACCTGTGCATACTACATTCTAGTTAAAACCAAAAAAATAATTTAACACCAAAAAATTTAAGATATAATTCATGTTTTGTAATATTATGTTTAATCGATTTACATAGGAAATCAAGTGATTAAATGTCAGGTGTAGAACAATTCTACAACCATTAACCCAAGAAAAAGAAAATTAACAAAACAAATATTTTCCCTCCTTATAAAGCAGAAAATATTAACTGAATACAAAGAATTACACCATAAATTAAATGCAATAGATTACCACCCAAACAAGAGGACTGATTGCACAATAATTGTACATCCATTCCTCATAAATATCGATAGGTTTATTAAATGAATAACACATCCAATATTATTTAAAATATATTATTTAGTATAAAAACAATTTACAAATCATTGTAATTCATTCTTTTAAGATCTTGATTCTTCACCCACGAGTTATGTGCTTTTGAGAATCCTCTCCATCGAACCAATGACCTATTCTTTTCCCTTTTAATTATTTTATCAACCAAATATTCATTTGTAGAACTGACTTTTTGCAATTCATGTTCGTAAAAACAGCCTCTTATAGGCTGACCATCATAGGTTTCTAGATAATACATTCTGGGATATGAGTTTCTAACTGAAATAAATTAAAATATTTCATACGGCCAACTCACTGCAAATTTTTTATGAAAGTTTCCTTACTGATTTGAAATTTGTATAAATTCGCCAACTATAAACTTTGGTTTTTTCTCATCGATTTCTTTAACAGTATTATACACAGTTTTTATTAATCTATTTTCTGAAACTTTTTCAGGCTTGTCTCGACAGGTGAGTTTTGTTCCCATCTGTGCGGTGCTCTCCACCTGTCATGATGTGAGATTTTGGAGCGGCTTCTTTGACACTGTTGGGAGACTGTGGAGCGATGAGTCACACATTCTGCTTGGTCCTTGGAGACGTTTGTTTCAAGCGAATAGTAGAGCTGGCTGGAGCAGTGATCATGCCAATACACTCCTGAATTCGTTTATTAAAGTCTCGTGTGTTCGGATAATTATTATATTTTTATCATTATTAATTTACATTCGACAGGCCTTTTGCAACACGTTTTCGCATTAGGCAAGTGATATAGATGCTGGCATACTGCAATTTTCACGTGTGATATAATGAAATACGAGCATACCATTCAATTATATAATGAGTTTTAATAGAGTACCAGGTTTGCAATTTGGTGTTATGATTAATTTATTATGTAATAAATCAGTTTGTCTGGTTTAACCTGTATTTCGATGCATGTTTCAAGAGCCGATGAGGGTAAAGTACATGTTACTTAATGTCAGTGTGGGAGGAGATTTTTGTCAGGGGGGAGGGGATCTGGAGTGCTGGTGAGTTGTAATTTTATATTAGCTGGGTGTTTCATTTGTTAAATTAAATTTAATTTGTTTAATGATCAGTTAGTATTTGCTACATTTGAAATTTAATATATTTCTCTACAATATTAATATAAATTATTTTTTTTTGATGTTCCATTAAGAAATTGCACAAATAAAGTCAGTTTAATGAATATGTCTTTGCTTCTGTCGATTATGTGTTTAAAGTGGAGATCAATTATGTTTGAAATGATTTCATTGCATGATTAAAGTTAGGTAACCTATTTGATTATAGTGGGCCAGAACATACCTGCATGCTCCCTGGTCCAAAACATACCTACATGGTCTTGCCCCATCCACACCTCAATCGCCTAGTGGTCCAAAACATACCCATGTGCTCTTGCTCAATCCACACCTCACTTACCTAGTGGTCCAAGACATACCCACATTCTCCTGCTCCATCACACCTCACTCACCTAGTGGTCCAAAACATACCCACACAAGTGTGTTCCAATCACAAACAAAATGCCCCTTACACCACTCTTACACCAAACATTATATCACATAGAAACAACTAGGTTTTACCCACTGCTTTGCACATGGCCCCACTATTGAGTGTCTACCCACTGGGCTACTGCAGCCCCACTATCTGGTTCTCTACCCACTGTGCTACTGCAGCACCACTATAGGGTTCTCTACCCACTGAGCTACTGCAGCCCCACTTTCGGGTTCTCTACCCACCAAGCTACTCTGGCCCTTCTATAAGGTTCTCTACCCATTGAGCTACTACGACTCTTGGGAATGAATGGAAGACAGTCCATAGACAAAAAAGAAAAGAGAAAAATTTTACAATACTTTTATTTTGCAGTAGTCTTAAGAAAACCTTAATCCAGTACCTGTGTACATGCCTTATCACTCCCTGGACCTCCAACTATATCTGTGTAAAAAATCACGTCGATCCATGTCTCCATTTTGACGTGAAAGGACAAACACACTTTCGCATTTATATACTGGTAAGGATTACAACCCACTCCTCTGGTCAGTCGACTCGAGCGAGTCACAAAGGACACATCAATCCTGCTCCGACATCCTTTCAACAATAAAAAAATTGATACAAAAATTGATATCAAACAATTACACTAATTAGTTTGATTAATTAATATACAACTAATAGACTATTCGATTAGAAACTAATCGACTAGTCGATTAGTAAATAATTGAATAGTCCTAATGAATGCGCATATCGATTAATCAATTATTCTATTAATCAAACTATCGATTATCCTCTCCATCCTAGTGCCATTATAGAAATGGTCCAGAACAGCCTCGCTCCTACTACTTACCTTTCAAACTTTTATGTTATGCTATGTATGAACTTATTTTAGTTGGAGCATGAAGATAAATTTGTAAACTTTCGCTAGTGAATAATGACTGTAACTTGTTATTAATTGTGTTTATACACATTTCGGAAGTATTGTTTATAAAAACAGATAAGCGACACTTAAGCGTCTTATTTACTGGGAGTTCATTAGAGACGCAGCAAGTTGCTTAGAAAAGCAGCAACAGGGACTAAATCGGCCATGGGCTGCATGGAATAGTAAACAAGCCCAGCATTCGCCTAGAGTGATTTCGGGAAATCCAAATTAATAAATCCAAAACAATGACTTCTATCTTGATTAACTTAGCGGAAGGCCACGCCATCTTAGCGCTTTTGATAAATATAACAACAGCTTTGTGTTTGCTGCAAGACCAACTCAATTTAGAGAGTTTCTACCTTCTTCTCATTTGAATATTCCCTAATATATCCCTGATTTCCAGGAAAAATAATAATTTTTACACTGACGTTTGTTTAACTCCTTTATAATGCAGCCCACTGTCAACACCGAAGTAACTGCTCTGAATTTACAATGTAATGCACCCGAGCAAACACTCAAAATATATTGCACAGAAAATCTAAATATTCAAGAAAAATGCCACAACCCAAGCAGATGGCAATATGTCAGTCATCCTATCAAAGAAACCGTGTAAAGTTTAAACTTACATGCACCAGAAAAAAAAACTCATATGTTATTTTTAAAAAGTATTTTTTTTTTGCGTGGTACACACATCCTGTTTTCATTAGGGGCATGATCAATGATAGTATAGCCAGATGTAGCTTGCCTATCACGTAACTCCTTGGTATTTATCTTTTGTCTTCAGAATTACCTGACATTTCCCTGATTTCCCCGACAGCTTTCGAAGTCCCTGACATTTCCCTGTTTTCCATGCAAGAGGGCACCACCAATTAAACATAACTCTAAAATCATCATAAAGTCCAGAAATAAGTGAGAGCTGTTAGCACTTACCCCGTTCCTATTTCACCCTATCATACTTTAGTGACTCGTACCTGTTCATGGCACAAGACCTCGGAGCGGGCTCATAGAAACGGGAGAGTGGAAGATGCCACTCGCTCACACACTTGGTGAGGCGGGTGATGTGTCGTGATGGCGTGGGATAACCTACTCGCTTGACTAATGTTCTCTCATCTCCAGGAAATTCTTGACACCCCTTGTTATCCCCACCGTAAAAAAATGACGGAAATCTTACCTGACAAGTGTAAGGTAATAGTCGCAAACTTGTGGGGGAAACGCAGTTTCCCTTACGGATGAGGGAAAACTACCGCACTCTGGAGTAAAATTCACTTACATGGTAGTGGAAAATCCCATACATGGATGGGAAAATTTCCTTACGAAGAGTTGATATCCTCGTCCATTTGTAGCTATTTAATAATGGCATTGTATTTATTTTTTCCTAAAATTAATTTTTAACTTTTAGTCATACAAAAGCCCAACATTGCTCTTCATATATAATTTATAATTACCGCATTCTGGAGAAAAATTCGCGTACATAGTAGTGAAAAATGCATAAATGTATGGGAAGATTACCTTACGTTGCGTGCTCCTCTTCAACATTGTCTCAACAGCTAAGGGAGGTGGGGGGCAGACTGAAGAAACAATCTTCAAACACGGTAATATTCACTGATGCTGTCATGCCGTCGGTGTGGTGAAATAGATCGTGCATTTCGGTTACTATTCGTCAGAGGATATAGGTAATAAAAACACTTAACGGAACTAATACTACTTGATATTTTTTAATGTAATTTTATTATACAATATAGTTAATTTTCCTTAACTTGTATGGGATTTTCCCGCTACCTTTGTCAGGTACTTTTTGCGTACTACTAGGGAATAGTATGTAATTTACTTGTTTGAGAAATGTACTGTACATTCAAGAGATCATGTTACCTTCCATGCAAAGGTAATTAGCTTCCCTTACACGTAAGGGAATTTTACCTCAGTTTTTTTTTACAGTGTCTGAGATGCGGAGAAGCGAAGAATGGTCTGGAGAGCCCCAGGGTGACTATAAATAAGCTCGTCAGTTCGTCCACTAAGCCACTGGCGGAGAGTGATGGTTCGAGATATGGACATATGTGCCTAGTGGATGCGCAAGTTTAGCAGGAATTTTAGGGCCGGGTATGCTGAGTTGAGAACACTAATTCGCTATCAGTGACTGGCACAAAAGTGCTAGGTACTGTATGACATCGGCAGTGTGATTTGCATGTAACCGATACGTCTGAGAACTGAGGAAATAAGAATATTATTGACACGAGACCTGTGGCCTGTAGTGTGTAACGACAAACTGTCGACAAGGGGAGGGGGGGGGTGTTTACTCAGGGTAGTAATGCTCCCAGGTGGACACTGGATATTGCGATACAATCATATTGTACAATTTTGTGAGGGGTAATTCCACAGACAGCAGTTAATTACAGTACTGTTTAACGTGAAATGTGAGTATATCTTACGACGTGTTTTTGCTAACGAGATTTAGTTAGTTCTTGCATTGTGATTGTTTTATTGTCAATAGCTGTGGTATTTTAGTTTAATGGTGGGTTATTTAACAATTGACTGTTATTGTAACACTGTAATTGTCTTTTTTTTCATTGTTTATAAAATATGACATTAAATTTAGATCGTTTACATAATCAATATTAATTTCTCCAGTTTATACTAACTCGGCCATACCAAGAACACCCAAACACATGTAAAAAGTACTGAAAAGTAGCGGGAAAAACTTGAGCTAACGGTCCAGTGTCGCCCGGACACTCCCTCGTCCTAATATGGACCCCTAAGTTAAGACGATCTCAACGAATAAGGAATTGATTTCTTTCACACACCTGCACCTTACACACGCTGTACCGCAGTGCTAGTGATTAGTGGGGAGGAGCCTTAATGAACAGATTAGTAAATTTAAGTTTGAGTTACGATGATGGGATGGCCTGATTGCGAGGGTCCGGATTGAAATCCCTCCTTAAGGCCATATTTCACAATACATTTTTGTTTCATTATTTAAAAGAAATGTATATACGGCCCACATATATTTATTTATTTATTGAAGCTTAGTGTGCCACCCAACAGTTAGTACCAATTACTGGATGGCATGTACATACATTACAAAATCACAATCACAAATCACAAGACATAAAATAGACATACAAAAAGAAACAAACCCCACAAAATCAAACACCTAAAATAACTTTACACAATACATTAACAAAGAAATCGAAAATTACATTATTTTCGCAGAGAAATAATATGTTAGAGCAATTCTGAAAAAGTTAATTTTTTGTCATTGAATGGACAAAATTGTGTAAATATTTATTATAATATGACACACATCTTTTGACAATATCAGTTTTGGATGCAGTAATTTCAAAGGTGTTCATTATTCTATGTTTATAACTAGGTATCCTTAGACCTATACCATTCATTATAGCTGAACAATGTATAAAACTAAGAAAAGCATTAACTAAAATTAGAGCATTAGAAATTTCCCTCCGAAAGTTTAGGATTTGAGAGTTGAATCTTGATAATTCAGTCTCATAATTTAAATTAAGGTTTGTAGAAAATCTGGTGAACACAATTTTGAAGAAAAAAAAATTTAACATTTTCAATTCTATTAGAATCAGCTGCTGTTAAAAATTCCAAATGAAGGAGCATTATTCCAGTTTAGATCCAAGTAATGAGTAATATAAACAAAGTAACGAATCAGAAGGAGAGGCAGAAAAAGTAATACATTTAATTAAACCTTAAAGTACTACTAATATTAATTAACATATAAACAACATGATGATGAAAATAGAGTTTGGAATCTAATATAACACCAAGATCTCAAACATAACCAACATTTCTAATCAACCCATTGCTAACAGAATACTTATAGTTAATAGGATTTGTTTTCCTAGTGCAAGACATATTAACTATTTTTTTCTAAGTTTAAAGACATTCCATTTTCATTAAACCAATTCACTATATCATAAATATCATTTTGTAGTTTGCAACAGTCAAGTTAAAGTTTAATATTTTTATAAATTTTAAGTTCATCAACAAATAATAAAACATTAGAGTGTCCTAAGACTGTTACTATATCATTAATGAAAATATTAAAAAGCAATGGGACAGAGTACCACCTTGTGGGACACCTGATGAAACACTAGAGGAAGATGATAAAGAATTTTCTATCTTTGCTACAAATGTTCAATCAATATGATAATTAGAAAACCAATGTACAAATTATCTATCTAAACCTAATGCTAGCAATTTATCCACTATGATATTATGCTGGCATATATCAAAAGTTTATTTCAAATCAAAAAATATAACATCATTTTGATTCCTAGTTGTTATGTTACCATATAGGTTATTGGCAAAATTAAAGAGATTTGTAGAAGTTGTTTTTCCATTTATGAAGCCATGTTGGCAGTTAGTAATAAGATTTTTTGAATATTAAGTTTTTTAATAGCCCAGAGAAACATACTTTGAGTAATTAAAGGAGCAGATATCTGTAGGCTATTGTCATTACTTTAACATTTTACATTGTTAGTAAGTGATTTTTTTTTACATAGACTTTAGAAAAGTGTTTAGCGAACATATTAGCAATACTTACAGGATCTTGAACTATACCATTATTTGAAGCTAGATTAATTTTTTCTGTATATCCTTTATTCATTAGCTTTACATCATTTCAATTTTTTTTAAAATTATGTTTCAAATTATTATTTATCTTAGCTTGCCAATGCATCTATTACTTTTGATTTTTCCTTTTAGTCTCCTAAACTGGGAGAAGCGAGAATAATATTCATCAGTTTTTTTTAATATTCTATAGAAATGCTCTTTCTTTTTTAACAAACTAATTAACTATTTTGAAAACAAAAGATGATATTTACTTTCGACAATTTTCTTCATAGGTACATAGTGATTTATAAGTAATTTAGAATTTAAAGTTAAAAAGTCAACCATCTCATTAACATCATTCATATAATAGATTGGATTCCAATCATATTTATTAAATGCATTATACAGTTATAGTCACCATCTTTGAAGTTTCTAGTATATACAAAATTATTTCTACTATTATTAATAATATCAAATTCAATATTACAATAACAATACAGTGCAGGATGATAATTATCTTCAGAAACAAGACAGCCAATTGCTTGTTCTACTTGCAAATAGCAGTTTGAGAATACCAAATCTAATGATTCTGAAAAGGGTTTATTGTAATTTAGTTGATCAAGATTTAATAAATTCATTAGCTGTAAGAGAAGTTGACCTTTTTGTTTATTACAAAAATGAGTAATATTTTGGGTATGATTGGAAGTCCAATCAATACCCGGTATATTAAAGTCACTGACTTTTAGTATTTGATCTACATAATTTGCAAATTTTGACTCTAAAAATTTAAAATATTCCTTAACCTCAACGACATATAAATATAGGGGAAGATATAAGTTACCTAAAGGAATTTTTTTATTATATGTGCTGGTAATTTCAATCCAAAATGCTTTTGAAGATCATATTTTTGTACTGCGCGTGGGAATTCGAAGGAATTAACCGCTGTTAAAATCCCACCACCTCTATTGAAGTCAGTTAATTTGAGGTCACGATCTTTGCGAAAGATGGTATAGTTATTTTTTTAAAATAATGAGAGTCTACGCTGTTGCAATTAAAATAAGTTTCAGTTTAAAATGTTATAGAATAGTCTACACTGATTAGGTTATTACAAAATATTAAATATTTGGTTCTGAGACCTCTCACATTGTGATAATAAACACTACGGCCAATTTGCCTACTATTTATTTATACTGCGTGTAGATACCTCTGATTGTCGACATATTTTATTTTATAGCACTATCAGCTCCTCCTGTCGTCTCAGAAATGCTAAGAGAAGATTGAACTTCATTAGTGGTCTTAGAGGCAGTTGAAGCAGACGCATTTTATTCACCAAACAGTTAATCATTTTGAAGCCTACCATAAAAGGGGCTAATAGGACAGCCAGCCGGCCAGAATACCATATTACATATACGCTCAAAGTCTACTTCTTCTACAGCAACATGAAAAGACGGATAGGTGTCATATATAGTTTTTACTTTGCTACTTTGAGATTAGACGCTTTTAGTTCCTGATTAGTATACGAAATAATGTCATCATTTTCTTGTACATCAGGTGCAAAGCGCGATACAAAAATAGCTTTCATTCTTCGCTTCGCAGATTTGGGGACCGTTTTAATATTGAAATTGTTCCGGACACCTAACTGCATTTGTTTGCGCGGCGCAGCCGGTTTGGAAACTGGTGACCCACTTTATTTAGAGGCCTTTGTGCCACGTTAACGGACAATAACAAAGCCGTCTGAATCAACGCCAGTATGCTTGGTAGATTCCTGCTGCTCCTGAGCTTTACTTACGTGCTTGGGCAACTTGTCCTTACCATATGGTTCGTTTTTGTTCAAATTTACAGTAACACTGGAGCTTGATTCTTGGCTCTTTCCTACCATTTCACTGTACGATTTTTTCAAAGGCTGACGTGATACATCGCCCGCTAAACACACAGAGTACACACTTATTTTCTTTCTCATAAGAGTTTGGAAAACTTTCAACCATAGCCTTCAAACACGAGTTTTCTTCTTTCAGTTCACATACATCCTTGGTTAAAGCATCTATTTTAGTACAGAGTGTTTCAAAAAGTTGATTTACTCTAGTGTCCACATTTATAGTTGTTTTTACATAAGTTTCTTCTAGATTTACGGCCTCACTGCCCACTGGGGTTACCTTTAAGGCGTAGTTTCCATTGCCAGACCTAATAGTAGTTTTATCTACTGCGTTAATAGACTTACTGTTCCTCTTTGGCAAAAAAAGCTAAACATTTTAGACTCATCACTACAAGGCACACAAACAAATTCGTCCCGTCCGTCTCACTGGACAATGTCACACATCGAAGATGGAAACGTGCCGCAAAAGTTCCAACACACTTAACCAATGTTTGCTTCCCATAGAACGGTTTGCCGCAGATTCGACATACATCAGGACTTGGAGGCATATAAATACCCCTAAAATCCAGAAGTTCCGAATCTTCCAACACTTTAAACCATAAAATACGAAGGTCTCGCTGGAGCAGAAATGGAACACACCCTCCTACAACGAGCGCCGATCGCCGAATGTTGATATTTATAGTCAAATGATTATAGTTTTCCAAATATAGGACCGAAACTTCGAAAATTTCGGAATATTGGAGCCCAAGTTTATATGCTCCTAATTAACACTATCAAACAAATCACATCTCATGTTTAATAAGTATCAAGGATATTTAACAATAGGTACTCGGGCACTAGTAACATGAACCTTTTTTTTTTAAATAGATATTAATTATTTTGCCAACAATTTTAATTAGTCCGAGAAAATTATAAATATTAATATTACTTTCTCTCGGACGAATAAAAATGAGTTTCGCAAAACATCAATACAATTTTAAAATAGATTCAAGATGCCAGTTCCCGAGTACGGATTGCTTTTATAACATTGATATTTGATTATCATGTGTGTATAATTTATAGATTACATGACATGTGATTTAGTTGGCAAAGTTAATTAGGAGCATATACATTTGTGCTCTCATATTCCGAAATTTTCGGTTATTCGGTGCTATATTTTGAAAACTGTAATCATTTGGATACAAATATTTATATTTATATGGTTATCATATAAATCTCTTTCAGATAATGAAATAAAATTATCGTGAAATATGGCTTTAATCTATGTATATGCGTGACATTTAAATCCAATGTTATTACAGTAGGGTGATTAATACAGTAGGGCAGTTGTTCTTTAAATATGCTCGTTGTATAAAGCGGAGGCACTAAGTAGGAGAGTTAGCTCCCATCTTAAATTTATGTATATTTTTGGCATTAATCTTGTTTGAAATCAATTTTTAATAATGTATATGTAATTTAATTATATTATAAAGACTATTATCGTTTGGCTTTCTATTCTACTATCCTTTCTGTGTTGACTATGATAAGGTATTCCAATATTAATTGCCATTTATTAAACGTGTTAAACAAATAAAGATATTTAGTTGTACTGCAGTTATTCAGAATATATTTTGTCTCTCTCAAACTGGCAACTACGCAATGATTTCTCTCTCTCCCGCTTAGAGGCAACGAGAATATAAGGCTGTTTCTTGATTGTTAGTATATACGTGTAAGTAAGTACATTTGCGTACTAGCAGTGATGTGTACTTGGTGAAACTATTCGGAAAAGTCATCGCTTATTCATGTTAGACTGGTCGCACATTCTGGCGAAAATATCCGAAACTATGCGACAACAGAAAAATGCGGCGCAACGTGGTGTTATATATACGTTACAACTTATATATTTATGCATTAAGAAGACACGCATAACCATATAAACATTTATTTATTTTTGTGTCATAGTTTTGTACCTTGACATCTTACGAGTTTAAGCGCTGAAACATGGCTTTACCCGGGAATGAGGAATTAATAGGAGCATTAGTGGGCGCGTATTATTTATTCATGGAAGGAAAATGAAAGGCGGCGCAGAAATATTTTTGTACACTGGTGTTGCTTGGCAGAGCAATAAACAACAGGTGTGCGGGGTTTTTTTTTTCCGGAAACGAACACACGCATATCTAATGTCTGTTTTTGGTCGTTGCACACTTTTTGAGTAGAAGTTTTACAACAGGAAAACAAATTGCAGGAATATAGAAATTCTTGCACCTCGGTATCCTGAGGTTATGTTTATCTGTTCAGTTTCTCTCGATTTCTCAAGTATTTATATCACACCGATAGCCTTGGGATATTACTTTATCACGTCATTGGAATATTGTAAACAAATTAGGGCAGTAGCTATGGGATTTGTTGCATTTATTTATCGTATGTAAATGGGCATTACACAGAAACTGGTATTCTTTCTTCGTCCCTCGATACGTACCTTACAATATGTTTGAAATATACACATCGATAACAAAAGAAAGATAAATACAATTCAATGGGGTTTGTAATAACCTGGAATAGCGGATTGCAAATGTTAAATTATTTGTAAGAATACACCTGGGAAATACTGCAGACGTCTACGCAACCATCAGAATTTTACTCATAATTGGAAGCACATTTATTAAAATGACAATTATTTACACACACAACAGAACATTTTGTAAATACTTATTAAGTTTTAAAACTTTTCGAGCTTTATAACCACAAAATATACAAGTTAATTTTCACACCTTCAATACAATATGGTTATTGTCGTAAGTACGCAAGTATACCCAGGAAGTACACAATTTCGAATACTTGCCAAGTGTAGATCCTGTATGTACTATACTGGGAATTCGGACAGCGCCAGTATGCACATGTTGATGTTTGTTCTGGGGACAAGTACGCACAAGAATGCATTTCTTGAGATTCCGGAAACAGCCTAAGTGCTGATTACAGAGAGCTTTGTACCACGACTCAGACGGCGGTGGTCTTCTTGCCACACAAGACTGACGCCTTTGGTGGGGATAGCTTCCGAGGACCCTTTACTGTGGCGGCCGGCAGACGTCTGGCCAAACTGTCTCACAAACATGAGGCGGTACATCCTTACTGCTGTTACCGAAGATAGACCGCATGTTTGTGAAACGGCGCATTTGCCTTCGACAAGTTGTAGCTCAACTGCAGACCGGTCTGGGTCGGCCGAATAGGGCCGAACTGGACTACTGATTTGCAGGGCATCTAACCAACAATATTATAAACAGGAATTTTTATTGCAAAGAATATATATATGTATATATATATATATATATATATATATATATATATATATATATATATATATATATATATATATATAGTGACACAGAACTATAAATATAAATATAAATATAAAATAATCTTAGTTTCATGTTTTAATAAGAATGTTAGGTAGAAAGCAATAACGGTAAGAGATTCTAAGATATGCCCAGTGCATGGCTGTTTAAATGTTTTATTTTTAATTTATAAACTTCCGTAGTTTTTGGCTTTGCGAACTGTCAATTTCGTATATATCAGTATACTGCAAAAAAACTATGATTATGTTTATTTCTGTGCAGAAGGAGAAGTACAAACATTTGAGTAAGATAGTCAAACATATGACAGGTATAAAAAACACATAAACAACATTAAGATTCTTTCCTAGTACAAATTACAAGATGTGTGCATCTCAACCTCAAAGGTTGCCGGATTGAATCCACTCGTTTCCGAAGGTTTTTTTCTGAAATCCATTTTTTTTTTTTTTTTTTTTTTTTTTTTTTTTTTTTTTTTTAACGAGTGTCTGTGTGGCAAGCACATAAGTAACGTATCTAGCAAGCAACGAGGGAAACGAAATAACCGATTGCTACGCTTCCTAGCGGATGACACTGTTCTAGTGCCGCTGCTTGACGGTGTATAGTCAACCTGTAAATTGCAAATATGTTATTACGTCGACGCATGTCTTAGACCAAGAAGGTTATAAACAGTATAAGCTACATCTGGAGAGGCCCTCCTGCTGCTGTTCTGCATGTAGCGCCGGCTGAAATCATGGGTGGAGCTTATTTCTTGACATAACACTGGACCAAGAGCGGTCCAGAGGAAAATGACACTCGAAGCGCGAGAAAAACGTGCAAAATTTTTGCGCCGTTTCTCCGAAACTGCTCATTCAAATGGTTTCATATCTTGAGGATTTACGTACAGTTTATTCCTCACCATCATGATATATTTACTGAACGTTTGCGCAAAATTACGGAAAGTTTCAGTGTAAAAAAGTAAGATTATTAAAAGATTTGTTTTTGAAGAGAATAATGGTGGGGAGGGGGCACAAAAAAGTATGAAGTGTAGAGAAAGGAACGAAATTTGGTGGGTGACCTGGTTTTCGCATAGTTGGGTGATAAGTTTAGAGGATTTTATTGTCAACATGCATTATCAGGCATCGAGTTAAAACAGTACATCTAAATCGATACATATCTTCAACATTAGGAAAATAAATAAATACTCTTGCCCTATTTTTGTTTACAAATTACCAGCCTAACAACACTGTACGCTATCGCAATCAGTTGGCGTGGGTTCGATTCTCTGCAAGATAATGTATTTAAAAAATCGCTCAACAAATTGACTGAACCTATTTGTAGTCTAGTTGTGACGTAATTTTGTAAGCATAAGTTTTGATAGCTTTAGCATTTTAAGTGGTCACATGTAATATAATAACTTTTATTTAACTAATTTTTAAAAATAAATTTAAAAAGATTTATATTAGAAATTGTGTTATTAAGGCTATATATATATATATATATATATATATATATATATATATATATATATATATATATATATATATATATATATATATATATAATATGTAGCCTTAATAACACAATATATTATGTATTATATATACATATGTATACACGTAATATACCATATGAGTATGTGTCTACAGAAAACAAAGTAATTGAAAATAAAATAATACAAAAATAAATAATATGAAATGACAATTCATTGCAAACAGAAAAAATAAGTTTCAAAAAATATTTAGTTGGAAATACTTTGTTGCTAAGAGGTGAATGTCCACTCAGTTAATTGATTATCATGTTGTTTAGTTACACAAAATATTTTGTTAACTGTGACGCATTTAAGCGATAATGCAATGAAACTCAAAATACAATTTTAACGGAAAGCAAAAAAAAAAAAATCAAAATAATTATTTAAGGAGTCTGTAAAACAAATGAGTCCAGAATAATTACAAAGATTCAAAATAAAAGGTTCAGAAATGTTCAGTAATGTTAAGAGTAAATCTCATAGCCTAAAAATAAAACAGAACAAAGAAACAATTTTGTACGCACTTGTGAATACAATATATTTATTATTATTTTTTGAAGTGAGGTGCTTTATGCTTGCTACAAAAATTGTGCTTACTTATGTTACGCAATGAATTTAAGACGTTATTATAAACATCGACGTAGCTAATAAGGTAATTTTATTTTTTGCTATGGAATATCTTATTTTTAGGTTTTTGGTTTCAATGGTTACTGCAGCCGTGCCATTGTTGTACGCACCGCACGAAATCGCCATGCTTGAGGATACCTTTGCGGAAACTCACTTCCTATTGGCTAATGCACTCTCTTCCCATCCTCTTTCGTTCTTGTTCTTCCTCGAACTGGCTTCACCCCCGCCTTCACTAGGGCCTCTCCAGATGATTCCTTTAGCCAGTCTCCTTGCTTTGGACGCCCCTACTCCAACCACACTAGTTAACCCTAGTTTTGATCAGGGCGGGAAACGGTCCTCGTAAATAATGTGCCAGAAAAGTTTACTAATTACACGCAGCTTTTTTTCACAAACGCCACACGACGAAACGACCCGGAGAATAAGAGCGAGGCCGGACCCTGACTTGCAGCACCCTAAGGGCTGACGATGAACAAGCTAGGTTGTCGATGAACAGCGACTCGGGTTGTAGGGACTCGCCGACACACTACACGCGAGTTTAACCAGTCACTTGCTAACAACATTACAACATGTAGTACATACAACACGACACTACGACACGCCAGTCGGGAGACTGGTGGGGAGATTCACTCCCTCTCCGATAAAACCTGCACGTAAATTTACTAAGATAGTAACAGTGGTTAACAGCTATAAATACGGGCCCGGAGCCCAGCTAAAACATACACACAGCTGCCCGCCGCCGGATCAATGATTTGACCCACGTCTGTCGGGCTGCATTTTCTGTTGCAAATCCACTGAACGAGTTATGGTTCCTGGTCTCGTGACAGCACGGCCTTCCCCGGGGGCATATGAGAGATCGGCGGCGGATGTCCCTTTATAGTGGTTTGTTGGTTGACGTGACAGTGTCCACTCTTGGTATGTAGTCCATTCATGGTTTATTCACACTTTTCTGCAGCCCTGCTAAAGATCTACTTCCATGATATTCCTTCACATTGTGCAAAAAAAGCTCAAATGATTCTAGAATATTACACCAGAGGGACAACGCACCGCATTCGAGAGCACTCATTGTAATAAAATTTTACATATGAACTATTTCTTACTAGGCATTACCAACACACTTTCTTTTAGTATTTTTATTCATATTACTTATAGATAAGATATAAATCGTATTTCAATTTATAGGCTGTTCACGGTAAAGTGAGCACTTTTTAAGGCCCTTCGAAATTTTTCCTTTCATCTAATTTCCATCTTCCTGCTGGTTTTTAATATAAACATTGCAATGTGACCAATAAACACAGTGTATACATTTCACCACCCTCAACATTTAATGCCTGAGTCTGCAATAAGCTATATTTATTAGTGGTTAATGACTGTTGGGAGGGCCTTAAAAAGTGCTCACTTTAACGCAAACAGCCTATAACCAAACATCAGGTACTTTACTGTTAACACAAGTATAAAACGCTTGTGATACCTGGCATATTTAGTAAACAGCCAAACACCTCATACGTAGGGAGATTGTTCTAAGGTTTGATTAAAAAAGTATGAATAAACCACGACTAGAGTATACCTTACTTACGCTATGGGCTGAATACTAGAGAGCATGAGCGCTTGCAGCATGCCCAGACGTCTGCCAGCCACTTTAATAAGACAGTACCTCGCGAGGACGTGTACAGGACGAGCTAGAGGCGAGCTCAGGACTTATCGCCGCCGTGATTTACGACGTAGACGCCTTCTCGCCGCGGCTCGTGGGAACGGCGGCGATTGTTGCCTCGAGTCTTTCGTCGCGCCAGAGACGCTCGTTAGCGCTGAGAGCCCTTGCAACCTCCGGCGCATGCGCGCGTAAAACGCGAGGAGCTATTGAGCTTCCTCTCCAACCCCTCCTCTCCTAGGCACTACATGTTTTTCAAATGTGCGATAGTTCTCGTACACTGGTACACGCACGAATATTTCGGGTCCGTTTACGGTGCGCGAGGGAACACAGATTACCGTGCGCTTTTGTGCGAGATTATCGTAAGTAATTCACTGCAAACTAAGCACTTTTGAAAGCTGTGCTTAAGAGCTACTTGTATGCACGTAGTATGTTCTTCCACCATAATGTATACAATTGACATCGTCATTAACCTGATCGCTGTATTCATGCGTCGTTCAAGAGAAACTGTAAAATTATTTCAAAAGTAAAAGTTTTACAAATTCACTGAATCATCTTTAATTCGAATTTAATAACTACGTTATTCACAAATGTTTATCTAACACTTTGACTGCATTGTTAAGAGTAGGATGGGCACCCGTAGGAACGCCGCATCCGAGGTCAAGAAACGAGGGAGCGATATGGGCGACACTAACGCGCACGCCTAGCGCCTCATCGCTCCTACGTGCAAAGGCGTGCAGTGTTTCCGTCGTGACGCTGTACTGTGCTAATCAGATCTGCAACAGTGGGGTTTTATTACACGAGATGAAAGACCACAGATTAAACTACGCTCGTACGTTTGTACTTTCTTCTTGCCGCTTAAGGAAACCGCATATGCAAGCTTTAAAAACGCGATATCTGACGATCTTCGCGGTTTTTTTCTCCAAGGATACACTTGATATGACAAAAGTATAAAACTGAGGGCATAAATAATCGTTTTTTTTTATCTTTTCTTAAAAAGAAGTTGTATTTGCAGAACAATTATTTACCGAGATACGCGTATTAGCGCAAACAACTATTTCACAAAAAAATGCGGGTGTCCATCCCATTCTTAGTCTTGGAACTATATTCTTTCCTTCGATGCCAACTTTACAGGACGCATGGCAGTCAATTTCCCCGTTAAAATACTTGTAGGTATAGGGGCAGTGATATTTTTCAAAGGTACTATTCAAAAGCGCGTCGTTTAACGTGAACAGCCTTTATAAAAATGCATTGCGTATTGCTCCACCTGCAGGTATTTCATATTTCCTGCAGCAAACTTGCGCGTCAATCCCTCTAAAACTACGGGAATGCACCAAAGCCACACAAACAAACCAGAAACCTTCCCTTTCAAGGCGACAGGGAAACACATTACACGCCATATGGTTGCGAGCCTGCTCAGGCAGGCAGGAGCTGCTTACTCACTTGGGAAGGCTGCGTTTTCAACTAAACGGACGTAGTAATGCACGAAACAAACATTTACTCGTAAAACTAAGGATCCTACTTTTCTCTGCATGAGGGAGGGGGGGCCACGGTGGCTGAGCGATTAGCACGCTCGCCTCCCACCAAGGCGAACCGGGCTCGACCCCCCGGCCGGGTCACCGGACTTTGGCAAGTGGGACGATGCCGATGGTTGGCGGGTCCTCTCGGGGATCTCCCGCCTCCCCCCCCCCGCCGCCCCACTCCGGCGCCGCTCCGTACACACTTCAATCATCCCCATCGGCTCTGAAGACCTCGCTGTTAAGAGCCGCCCCAATCTCTTCACTTCATTTCCTCCACATAGGTGCAAATAATTTTGTTATGGAGTTCTTAAAATCTTAAATAGTAGTTAGGACTTCCCGTGTCGTTGACAACAATATCATCCAAGATGGAACCAGAAACATATACAACAGTAATGAGATTACATATACACATATGCTTTACTTGGGATTCTAACCTAGAAAACTTCGTTCGGTTGAATCGTTTAATAGATGCGACAAACTTATCCAAATTATTTATATGAGCGGCATTTCGAAAATCACTGATTTACACCACTTAAAACATGTAATTTTACATGGCATTCTGTAGCACTTCTGGTGTGAAAAATTAGGGGGGAATTAGTTTATGGTTTCAGTAATACGGCAAAATATTCAATTTTATAACCTGGTACTATTTTTTAAAAATAGGCTGACCAATGAGGACCCCTGTATGCATAATTGAAGCTTCCAATGAACACTATTAGCATACGAAATTTGTTTGAATTTTGTTTGTTAAATTGTTTAATAGATACAACACGCAAATATAAATTCTTAAGCAATTAAAAAATAAAAAGCTTGCTGCAACTAAAATATGTAAGTTACATGTCCTAATGTAGCACTAATTGTGTGTAGAATTTTGTGAAAATCGGTCAAATTGGTCTTCCGGATATGGCATTCAGCATCATTCTTTTTTTTGTGACGATCTGCATAAATTGAGTACTAAAATGTTATGTATTAGCATATTCGATGATTGTCATAGATACTGCCAGAATATAAAGTTCAGGGGACATAAAGCATACTAAGCATAAAGATAGCCTACACATGGCTGTTATATTGAAAATATATGAGTACCCACTTAAGCTATATACTTGTATATGGAATAGAAAATGTTATACCTATTCGTATAAATTTCGTGGGGACTACACAATTGTTCCCGAGATTAGTTTTGCACGCGGGCTATCGCCCAATATAAATATAAATGCCGAAAGCGTCTAGTTTCTTGCCGTGCTTTTGCATCGAAATCTTCGCTTTAAATAACACACCAGCATGGTCAAAACTGAGCTTCCAAGCATGCACCAAAACGGTAGTGCACAATATCAGCTGTAGTTAATTCGCGGCAACTTCACAGTTTTTGAATTAAACATTTGCACAGTCACCCCCGTGTATGGTGTGTTTGGTTGTTTACTAAATATTCCTTGTATCGCAAACGTTTCATACTTCTGCTAACACGACGTATGTTTATTTTTTGTTGAATCTTACTTTTACGTGTTTTCCATCTATAAGTTATATATCTCATATATGACGAATACGAATAAAATCATAGCGAAAATAATCGAGTTGGTAATGCCTAGTAAGAAATAGTTCTCATGGAATATAGTATTGCAGTGAGAGCGCACGAATACGGTGTGCTGTCCCTCTGGTGTAGTTTCCCAGACTTACTTAAGCTTTGTTTGCGCGAGGTGGTGTATTAGGCTGCAAGTAGAACTTGAGCGGATCTTCAGGAAAGTTGGAAGTGACCCCGTCGGGACTATAACCCGTGGACAGCTTTGATCGGCGTGGTCGGTGTAAATGTGATCTGGACCAGGCTTTAGTGTGGAATCATCGAACGGAAACCGTGGAAAATTATTTTCGTTAAAGACTGTTCGCGGTAAAATGAGCACTTCAGAAAGTTCTGCTTACAATCTACTTGTATGCGCGTTGTATGTACTTCCACCTTATGTAAAATTTACATTGCTACAGGCCTCATCTCTTTATTCATACGTCGGTAAAGTAAACTGTGAAATTATCGGGAAAAGAAAATATTATACAATTCTGCTAATTTTTACACATACGTGCATTTAAAAACCCAGAAAACTAACTAAATAATTTAAGTTATCACAAATGATTACCTAACTTTTTTATCCGACATTAAGATATTGAACTATTTTCTCCTCCATCGTTACCAACTTTACTGCGCGAATGTCACTCACTGCGCCCGTTAAAATATATGCAAGTAGGAGCAGTGACTTTTTTCAAAGGTTCATTTCAAAAGTACTCACTTCATCTTGAACAGCCTTTAAGAGTACAGACAACCGCGCCATTATTAATACCTCCCGCTGCAGAGCCTGGCTGTGTCCAGCCCCATCATTGTAAGAGTAGGGAGCCCAAGTGCCACGATGTCTGGCGCGAACAGTACGCATCCATGTGGTAAATCAACTCCGAGGTGTCATCAGAAATACCGACTCCAACGTAACATGTTTCGTTACGTTTAGCTAGATGATTATAATAACCCTTTGTTAAAAACCAGTTCTTCTTTCACTCAATAAATTTCAATAAAAACGAGGGTCATACATAGGTGACAAAACGTGCAAAAATTAAAAATAATATTACAAGAGTAAAACTGTTTAAAACAATTACTGTTCAAATAAATTAAAATATATGACTTTGGAGCTGCTCTCCATTTGGCAATAAGGCGTAGAGTGACTTAGCTGCTGGTGAGTAACGTGGATCACGCGATGACGCACCCTGGATATAGTTGGATTCCGTTGTGACCAATACCGAAATGATCTCCGAAGTCGAACTCAGTTCTTGCTGGATCCTCTTCGTCCTTCGAAAACTCTTCTATAGGCTGTTCACTGTAGAGTGAGCACTTTTCGAAGCTGTTTCATCAGACATAATAACCAATAAATAAATTTCATTGTGGCCTCGGACTTTTAGTTTTGGATATGGTGAATGTATACACTGTGTTTATTACTCACGTGGCAAGGTTTACATTGACAGCTGGGGGAAGGATATAAATTGGTTGCAAGAAAAAAAGTAACTAGGGCATAAAACGTGCTCACTTTATCGTGAACGGCCTATAAGAGTAAGCACACGGGCTTACATCAGTGCTGAGTACAGTCCGTTGCACTTTATGACACAAGTGTTCCGCGGAAGACTAATTGATCTAACTTTAAATGCGTTTTCGTCCGACATGCAGACCTCTTCTTTATTTCTGCAGCACGCGCGTGTCTTGTTTCTTCATATTTCGCCTGATATTACACACTCAAACTCGTTAAACACAGAAATTCTTCGAATTCCTAGTGGGACGAACAACTGTGATACGACTCCAATCCTAGCGTGACGACATTTTTTTCCCTTCAAAAGGATTATTGTCTTTGAAGACGTTCCCAATAAAGTAAAATTCCTTGCAACAAAGATGGCTTTTAAAAAAACCTCTATGCCGTAATTGGCAGGAGCAGAATCGTCCCACACAATAAACAACAAATTGCTGGAAACTGAAACAACAAAAAGATAAAATAAAATATTCTTTAAAATACAAATATCTGAAGAAAAAAAATGTATCTCGTAGCTTACTCATAAAATAAATAAAATGGCAATTTCACTGGCAAATAAAAATAAAAACAACTTTTAAATAAACTATCCTGTTCTGCAATACAAATTAACAATAATATGCGCTGACTGTAGCCCAAATACAGATATCGTGCATTGTAATGGCAGTGAGATCTAATTTCCCTACAAATCTTCCGATACATCACACACAAAAGACAAAGAAATTGTGTTTTAAGTACAACTCCAACATACGAGCAAATGGGAACCTCGGAGATTATTAAGTTCCGTCAAAGAAAGTGGTAATTGCTAAAATTGAGGAAGTTTTAGTATATTCTCAGCATTAAAGCTGAACAGTTAGTTTGGACAAACTTTCTTGCCAGTGCTCCCCGGCTCTTAATAAATTAAGTACACTCTCGGGTGTCCCCTGGGTAGCTAAAATCAGTGCAGTTTAATTTAAATATTCAATTACCGTTCCTTTGAAGCATGGTTCTCAACGCACAATATGTAATTTTCAATATCACAAGTGTACCCTCCATATGAGATATTTCTTGAGGTAATATTGAAATGATACAATATCCCTATATAACATCACATGCTTCTTCATTACCGCTTATTATTATTATTCGTTATGCTATCCCATTCTTTTTACTAATGACATTTCTTCAAGAATGGGATTGAATATCCATGATATTCAATTTTATGCATGTCTAGTTCTTGCAACTTGTCCTTTTAAAAATCTTAAAATAGAGAATTCTTTTTCCTTGTACAAATTTTTCAAACATAACAACCATTTTTAGAACAAGCATTCAAAACATTAAAATTAACATAATAATATTTTACTCTTAGCACAGACATATATGAAATAAATAAATCTGCCACAAACATAAGTTTAAAGTGTAGTTTTACCGTTCACTCTGAAATAGTATAATAATACTCCCTTTTCTTTCCGTATAAATAAAAAAAAACAATTTAAATAACAATTTCCTTGGTCATTTGCATAGAGGCATATGTTAATATGGGTAGAGGTCTGTAGCAGACAATATATATTTAATCGTATTTCTCTTCTTACGACATGAAATAAGTAATTATGTCCGCAAGTAATGTTTCGTTTCAGTAATAACGCACTAAAAAAAAAAAATTCATTTAACTAAAACATAAGATACATTACTCTAAATGGAAGTATGAAACTTTTGTGATGTGTTATTTATTTAGGAACTACTAAACAAGTTTCACATGTGGTAATTTTTCAAATGGTGGCTCCAAAACAAATGTAAAGATATTGTGAATCGCCTATTTTAAGAATTAACACTCGGAAGATTTCATGGTGTTGATCTTAAGTATCGCATTTGTACAGATGTGTCCGGGAAACACGTGCGTTTAATTTGATTCGTGGGTTTCAATATGGTTATCTAGTTTAATTTTCTCAAATACGAGAGTGTTTTAAGAATTGGCAATTCTGGCTTTTTACCCGCCGACGCTGTGCAAAAAGTATTAAACGTCTGGAAATAGGCAACCTCGTTATGACTCGCGTTACTTTTAGGAGGAGTGGTGTGAACCTGCGCGTCCAAGGTCAAGAAGCGATACGGGCGACACTAACACGCACGCCTAGTGCCTCATCGCTCCTACGTGCAAGGCGTCCAGTGTTTCCGTCCTAATGCTGTACTGTGCAATTCAGATCTGTAACAGTGCGATTTTATTACATGCAATGAAAGCCGAAGATTAAAACACGTCCGTATGTTTGTACTTTTCTCTAGCCGCGTAAGGAAATTGCATAGACAAGCTTCAAAAATGCGATATTTGACCATTTTCACGAATTTTTTTCTCCATGAATGTACTTAATAAGTTAAAAGTAAAAACATAGTCTCATTGGTAATAATTTTTTTTACCTTTTCTATCAAAAAGGTCGTGTTTGCAGAACATAATATTTACCGAGATACGCGAAAACGCGCTAACAACGATTTCACAAAAAAAAGTGTTTCACTTCACACTCCTCTTAAGCGCACATTAATTCTCACCGCTTTCATTGTCACATCTATCACACGCATATCTAGGTGTCATTATTTATTGCGTTTGTCGTAACTATAGTAACACATTAGAGTAAGCTATTCATTAAAAATGCAGTTGTCATGTTTTAACATAACAGATTGTGAGAACGAATGTTTAATGTATTTTTACGTTATACAGCTCCAGTATTGCGAAATAAAATTCATTTAACAGTAATACTAATTAAAATGTAAATACTCATTGAAGTTTTTGTGTGTTAATTTGTGTCCGACAACTGTTTCAAAGAAATAATTTTGAAGACGGAGCCCTTAGCGAGATCAAGCCATTTTCTTTCGTAGTTGCTTTAGAGTTCCTTATACTAATGGCACGGCTCACTTTTTCTGTGTTCCGCGCCTTTCAAATGCCAGGTGTGATATAGTACTGCTACATTAATAACCGGGAACTTTGAGTGTCCAAAGTTCATTGTGAGTGAACCTTTTTGTGCCGTAGTCGATCCACAGCTGTAAATAACAACAAACTGTCCCGGCTGGAAATTTACTTTGTTCCTAAGAAAGAAACGAGGGGTGAAAAAAAAAAAAAAATGAAATCTCGCATGTTTTTTTTTTTTTTTACCACTTGCTTATTCATCAAGCAGGGGAAATTTATTTGTGACGGCAAGTTGTTTGCATTGTTTGTTTGCCTTTCCAAATAATTCATGCGCATTCCTTTTTATTAACTGCTAAGTTTTTTCTTTCTTTGGCCACCCCTTCTCTCTCACACCTACGAGAAACGAAGAGTAATGGTGTGTCTAAACACGCACAATCGGGCGACAGAAGCAGTCGGAAGTTTCGCTTCAATTTCGAACGAATCCAAATAAAAAAAAAAAACTTCCCCTGCCCTTCCCCTCCGCCCCTAGTCCTCTTTTCACGAGGGGTAGAAAACAGCGCAAAGCACTTCTGCGCCGTCCCCACGGTGCGGCGTGGTAGGGTAGTATGAGGGAAATTTCGTGTCCGCTTGTCACTGCAGTTGCTACCTCCCCTCGCCCCGCGCCATTGACAGTCCACGAGCACTCCTGGTAGAGCTGTCTATCCTGCCGCGACTGGCCCGCCTAGCAAGCCACCCTCCAGCAGTGTTAGATGGCATCAATTAGTGCTCGTGGAGGCCGCGGTGCCGCGCGACAGTCGCGCTGCGGAGCCAGATCATAAATAACCCCCCCTTCCCGCGCTGGGAGACCAGTCGCCGCCATGTTGCCGTGGTCGCGACTCTTACGCCCGCGGCGGCAGCCAGGCGCCCCGAGTGGATGTCTCTCCCCGCCCCTCAGGGGAACAGGAAGCCTTCGCGCCGCTCCTGCCAGCCAATAATTTACTGGCGAGGGAAAGCCTTCCGAAATGAACGGCGGCTGATATAACAGGCACATAATTCTTTGCCGGACGTAAATTAATACAACTGGGCAGTGTTCGGATTCGCCATTCATTGTGCCCCATGCTTGCTCCGACCGCCCCACAGGTACATCGAAGGGCTCACACGTTTACGTAATTTTTTCATATTGGATTCCATGACTATATAGATCCCTAGTAAAGAATTTATAGTATATCGGCGCCCATTAAACGGAGCTCCTTTTGGACCTCTGCTTCCGCCAAATGTGACTGCAAATATGGAGCTATTATGAACATTAATACGTAACTATTTCGTCAAACAATACTTTAAAAGATAGTGTAAAGCAAAAAGAAATTCAATTTATTTGGCCACTAGTTTCAATATACAGGTTGTTCGCAAACTCAACCGAAATATTGCGGGAGACGAATCCTTGTGGAAAAAGAGGTAGGCATATGCCATGCAACTTATAGTCTAGCTCAATTACTTAAGGAGATATACGACCTAGGAAATCCGAGTATAGAAACTGAATATTTGCAAAACGTCAATAAGATGTGGAATTAAATTACGACTCTCTGACTAATGTTTTGTGATAGCGAGATACCCACCCTATAGACAAACGTGTTAATACCTCCAACCACCATTACATTAATATTATTGCGTACAACATTTAGCCTTTGAACTTTATGGTACTTTAAGTCATATTGTTGCAAGTGCCTACGACCAGCCGTTTTAGTTTAAAAGCACACACACAATTTCCATCGGCGTCTATTCAAGGTCTGGCACGTAAACAATACTTCGTAAATGTGAGGGTAAACGTGACGTAAGAATCAGATATTAGGCCGACTATCACGAAAGAACAAGTAAAACGGGACAGAGAATGTGTATGCTCGACCTACATGTGTATAGGACTACAGCGTAGACAGTATGTCGAGGTTTCCGTGGGAGTAATTGGCTTATGATGTACGGGTTTTCCATGCTGCAGTGGTCTGAAAGTACGTTAATTGTACCAGCAGAAATATCCAAACCGTGTGACCCTCACCATTGGACTTAAGTCAACACTTGACCAACGCATAAGGGAAAAAGTTACACTGACAATCATAACAAATATTTCACTGTGCAGTAGTCTGGTGCTTGCTGGTACATTTGAATTGTTACTCGTGTCTAAGCGACATCACAGCAACAAAACATGTTAGCATGCATGCAAATCATACGACTGTGTTACTTCGCGGCATTTCCCTTTTAACTTCCACTTGGCCTTCTATGGATTACGTAAGATGTGTTTACTGCCACGTGTTGATGTATCGCCCACATACGAGGCTATCGTCGCCGCTGGAATATTTGTCTGATTTTTAAACAGAAATGGTGGGTCCTAGGTAGTTGTTAAGTATGACCTACAGCTCAATAAAACTGTATCAAAATTACCATAAAACTTCAAAGCAAGAAAATTTTATGCGATAATAAGGTGGTCACACCTATTAATTTAACTGTGGCCCGAGGTAGTAACACCAGTTTGCCCATAGTGTAAATGTATCTGTAAGACAAGACATTATCCAGACAATCGTAGTTTAGTTACACGCTGTTTCCGATATTTTGAAAACTTTCCACTTCTAAATTCGATTTTCAAAGGCACATATATATCCCCCTTAGGAATTAAGCTAGTCTTTAAGCTGCGTGACGTATGTGTATCTCATTTCGCACAAGGAATCACCTCCCGAAATATTTCGGGCGAGTTTGCGAACAGCCTGTATACACTTGATACGACGCCAAGACGTGGCATCACTTTCCGCAATCCAACGCGAACATTACTGAAGACTCGCCACCCGGCATTTTAAAAAAATACCTGTTGTCACGCGCTTCATTTTCAAAGTTTGATCTCAAGAGTTCTGTTTAATCACGAAGAAGTTACACGCCATTTCCGCAAGCCTTGTTTCGCGGGATACGACCCCATAATTCGGCGGGATCTCCATTATTACAGCGACCTAAAAACCACTTCGTGTCGGTTAGCGCATGCTGAGCGAGCACCATCTCTAGCCCTGGTTTTCATGCCACAGGAGCGCCACGTCTTATCTCACCTTCGACGCTATCTTGCTAATAGTCTCTCTTTTAGTGTTGCTTCTGTTTCAATTTGGTTAATTTCAATTTTTTTTTTCATGGTTCTTGTTGTGACGCTTGCTGATGACTGGTTAGTAAATTGAACTTACCGTGGAAAAAAACGAAAATACAAGGATATACGCAAGTTCCGAAAATAATCATGTGCTGTACACACAGTTAATCCAGTACCGAATAGCCCCTACTCTGTTGCGCAGAACTACGTTAACACAACAAATTATGGACGCAGCGAGATTTCCAAACTAGTCGGTTGATAAAGAACTCCGTGGTTCTTCAAGAATGGTCCATACGTTATCAAAATGTGTATATTTTCCCTTTCAATGGCGCGTTGTAGAACATCTTGTGTGTTGTTGTTTTCAAAAGCACGTAGTTCACATTAAAAAAAAAAAGGGGGGGGGGGAGAGAATTTAAGTAGAAGTATTATGTTCCTCCGGGCGCACAGGTTACAAGGAGAGGAACTAGGAGCCGCCAGCTATGACGTCACATGCGAGGTCGCGGCTAGCGGCCTTGTTCATCTCGCCCTCGTTGCTACCCGTCACACAGCCGGCCATTCCTAACTATCCGCCACCCTCTCCACACTCACTTCACCCCCTACTCACCCTCCACCCCGCTCCTATTATAAAAAAATCGAGAAAAAAAAATCGCAAAAATCGAAAGAAAAAAAATGAAAACAAAAATCGAGGAACATGTAATGTTACAACACCTACACCTTGCTCACCCCACCGCTCTAACCACCCCCCCCCCCCCCCCTTCTCACCCCCAATCCTGCCAATAATAAAAAATTGTAAAAAATATATAAATAATTTAAAAAATTGAGGAACATTATAATGTTTCAACCCTACCCCTGCTCACCCCACCACCCTAACTAACACTCCCACTTCTCACCACCACCCTCCCCAATTATAAATAATCAAAAAAATTAAAAAAAAAAAATTAAACTCAAGCAACATATAACATTAGACACCCTTCACTCCTATCACCCCAACCATCACCATCTTTTTCTTCTCCCCAAATTAATCATTGGCCTTACATAACAAGTTATCCCTCCACCTACACCAATAAATTCTATCTGCCCATTGGCCACTAAATTTGTTTCTTAACATGTATCTTTACTATTGGACACAAGAATGTAGTGGTTATTAATTTTTTAGCATATACCACCAGAGAGCTCCCATGTCGCCCATTTCCAAACAATTTTGCAATGAGACACCCTTCAAACATGGCGAATCTATCCAACTTCTCTAATAATAATTTAACTAAAAAAATTTTAAGTCATTTTAATATAAATCTTGCGTTTTTTTAAATCAGTAAAACCTGTGATTTTTAATTAATTATTTTATTCGATAAATCTATTCAAAATGACATGAGGAAACATATAAACCCCTGAATAAAAGTCTTCATTTTTATATACAGGATAAAAGTCTTCATTTTTATATACAGTATGTTCCGCTACTCAACCAACATACTTCGGCAGCGTGTTATACAGATAATCGGCAACAAAAAAATATTATATACACAAGTAGGCTATGCAGCCCAATTTCAGAGTGACAGGGATGAAAATGTAATAAAAACACAAATTCGAATTATTTAATGTATTTAATGCAACTGACTTCATTCATGCTGAATGTCTCACATGAGCTGTTCAAAGTGTGCACCATCTGACTGTAAGCAGGCTGCAATACATTGTGGTCTACCATGGTGTGTTGCCACTACCAGCCTGCAAGTTCATTTCTGAGTTGTTCAGTGGCGTTGGTTATCGCCTGTAGCTACTTGCCTCGTGTGTCTGATCGCCGTCCGCTGTAAACACTGTAGTTGAGGGAGGCAGCCTCAGAAGAAAAAGTCCAACGGGGAGAGGTCTGGAGAGCGCGCCGGCCGTGGGACTGGCCCACCTCTTCCAGTCCACCTGCGCGGATACTCAGCTGCTGCACCACTCCCATTTCCGTCACAGTATCCGTAAACAAGCACCATGTCTCGGTACCCTGCACGTGTAAACACCTGGCATAGTTACACAACCACTCGCCTCGACACATTAACAAAAAATGGCCACGCCAGCCACACTACCAGTGTCCGCTTACGTTCAGAGTGGGCACATTTTTAACAGCTTGTGTGGGACTTACAACAGGACTATAGTCAATTGCATTAAATATATTCAGTAATTCCAATTTGTGTTTTATTCCATTTACATCCCTGTAACTCTGAAATGGGGTTGAATACCCTACTCGTTATATCACATATTTGCCAGTGATCTATATAACATGCTGCCGAAGTATATCGGTTGAGTCGCGGAATACAATGTATACATCATCCTCTTCCACAGCGAGTTCACCATTCGATGTCCACTTCAGCGACTCGGGGATTGCATTGGGCAGTAAATACCCGCCATTTGATGTACGCCCTTCCATTATGTGTTTTCAGTACATTCTCGACTAAACAAACATCTGGAAACTTTGTAGGCTGAATTTACTCGGCATAGAAACCACCATGGATGGGTATGTTGTCTAGATCTTCGAGATAGTAGGTCCTCGGAGCATAGTTATGTATACGTAGGTGTTGGTTAGGGTTTTACAATGAGCTGGGTGAAGGGGTCTAATGTTATATGTTCCTCAATTTTTATAATATTTTTTATTTTTATTTTTTGTGATTACTTATTGGGAGGGTCGTGGTAAGGGGTGCGGATGTTGGTTAGGGTGGTGGGGTGAGCGGGATGTAGAGTATTGTAACATTATGTGTTCCTGGTTTCTTAGATTTTTCAGTTTTTTTTTTTTTTTTCTCCATTATTTTTAATTGGTTGGTGGTGTGGGGGGAGGTGGAGAACTGAGTATGGTGAGGGTTGCGGTTTGCTGGGAATTGCCGGCCGGGAGTTGGGAGTGACAAGGGGGGAGATGAACAAGGCCGATGGTCGCGACCTTCGCATGTGACGTCATAGCTAGTGTCTCCTCACTCTTCTCCCTGTACTCTGTGCGCCCGGAGGAACATTACCATACTACTCGTTTAGTTGTTTTTTTTGTTCGTTGCAGTTATTTCGGAAGTATGTTGTTCAAGTATAGTTAATATTTGAGAATTATTAATACCAATTGGATTTGTGATTATTTCGTAAGTTTTCTCGGTCTTTTTGAATTCAGTTTTACATCCGAGCTAGCTGGACGGGCAGGCAAGAGAGCTCCACACAGTGGAGCAGTCCCGAGAATGCTTGCTGGCTTTACGTTTGTTATTGTATGCCCGAATGCTGGCGTGACCGTTTTTTGTTACAACGTCTCTCTCTCTTTTTCGTTGCTCCGTAGTCTTTCAGAACCGTTCCCAGTATGGCAACATTTCGTGCTGTGTCCACAGCCTGTGTGCACTGTCCAGAGCAGCGTTTGTGCATCCCATCATCATCTATTGGCTGTTCGATAACTAAGTTTTAATGTATCCCTCCGCTCGGTATGCATTGTTTCGTGTATCACTCCACGTAGGAAGAGCTCTTCCAGGCACACTTTTATCTTTGCCTTGGTGACTACTTGTCGTATCTCGCGGCAGCAGGAGATTACTTGATTTTGATGAGAATAATGTCGCAGAGTGCACGTTTACCAACTGGCCATCTAGACAGGTTATTTATTGAAGAAATGAAGTTTAGCACAAAATAGGCGAATAGTGTTTTTTTATTAAGTTGGTGACCGGCTGTGGGGCGGACATTCTCACCTTCGCATCCGATTGATCTTAGGGAGGGCGGTGCTGTAGGAAAACATGGTGTTCGCCAGCTATCGTGGATCGTGTTGATGTCCGGATTTTCCTGGACGCGGGACGAATAAACATATATGAAAAAAGCCAAAGTAATTTTCTAGTTGGTTTTTGAAACATAACTTTGTTGTTAAGTCGTACGGCGAACACTAATGCATTTTCCAACTCAAGATTAAATTTTGTGATTTCTTAGTAACAGAAACATATTATTCAAGAAAGTGACCTAGTTAACATAAATTTAATTGCTTGCTTTGACCTCTAAGGAAAAAAATATGAGGGACCCTATTTTCCAGTTTCCAGTTTCGACTTTTTATACTAATTTAAAATTTATTGAATTTAGAAGAAATTATACAGTACATGTTTTGTGATAACTAAATAATGTCTTTTATTCATCTAAATATTTGACTTATAAGAACTATTAATGAAGTCATGTTTCCATGTCACCGTATATATTCTATTGTAAATACAGAGGTCACAAATCTGCTGAATAACGTCATTTTATTTGAATGTCTTGTGGTAGAAATTGTAGGAGTGTTGCTCTGATATAAAATTAATTAATCTATTTTAATATCAGAAATATAATAGTTCAGTAACCCACAGTTATAATGATTGTGCCACAGTTTCCCCAGCTTGTTTGTAACATAATGTTTGGTAGCAGTTAAAACGTTTCCAGTAGTAGCACATTTAGATAATGTTCAAATCAGGTGAACGAGGGTGCAACCTCAGAGGAGTGAGAGGATTGTTGTCTTTAAACCTTAATTTGGTTATTCTGGCCATGTGTAGTGGCTTATTGGGTTGTTTGTAACATAATGTTTGGCAGCAGTTAAAACGTTTCCAGTAGTAGCACAAAGGGACGATGGCACACTTGATGCACGTGGCAGCATCGCCCTTATCACTCCCATGCTTCTCTGTCTCAAATGTGGAAAATAGTTCCTGGTAGGAGATTGCCTTTGAAGTATGTTTGATTTTATTAAATAATCTAAAAAACTCCTGACAGGAAAACACTCATGTTTCATACATTTTGGTTAACAAACGAAAATGCAAGCAGTGATGAATTGAGATAGCTCTGAAAGGACAATAATGGTCGGAATTTTGAATACGTGTTTCTAATGAAATGTGGCCTTTTGAATCAGATTCGCTTGCAATTTTTGTATACGTATTAGATGTCGAAGTTCACACAGATTCTCGGCGAAGTGTTTTGTGTAGGCGGCAGTAGAATAATAATATGTGTTACAGCACAGTAAGTTATCGTTGTAGTTAATTATTTTAGCTAGGATATAAGTAGAGTCTAACTGAGCTGTGATGCTACAAAGTTATTCACAAAGCACAGTCATAAATGAGTTACAGAGTCAGAATAACACATCGAGATTAAAGCAGATAATGGTTAATTAGAAAGTTATGTGAGAGGAACAGGACATTTTTATTATCGACAGCATTTCCAAAGCAGCATTAAAAATATAAAATAAATATTATGATTATAACATTTTCCCCCAGTTGTTTGAATTTTCACGTAAATGAAAGCTAACAGTTCGCAAACATGTTTTTGACTCTTAATTGATTTCAGTTAACTGCCAGTTTCATTTATTCGTTCAGAAAATTTTAATAAATGTATCATGCTTTTACACAACACAGGCTATTAATGTTGCGCCCCGACATCGCGGTGATATTTTTTTAGGAGGTCTCAATATTGCGGACACACGGTTGCAGTGGCAGAAAAACGAAAAATTACTCTATGAGAATCTTCTATTACTTTAGAGTGGATAATTTCAGACATTTCGAGGGGAAATGGGACAAAGAATACATTTTGTCAAGAAAAAAAAATTGAGGGAAAGTTTGAGAAAACAATATGGCGGTCAGAGGTCAAGTCAATGAGACCTAGGATAGCCACCATGACGTCATCCAATATGGCAGCATCCGCAGACACGAAGCCTACAGCCCTTGTTCCAGAACCTACGTTTTCCTACTACTGAAACCGTATGTATGCCTAAAGTCTGTTCACGATAAAGTGAACGCTTTAGAAATAAAACTTAGAAAAAGTCATTGACCATGCATGCATATATGTTAATGGGCGCGATGAGTGACATTCGCCCAGTCAAGTTGGTAACGATGGATGGAAAGTAGTTCTATATCTTAACGTTGAATAAAACGTTTTAGGTTACCATTTGTGACAACTTAAAATTATTTCTTTCGTTTGTTTCTTTTTAATACACAGAAGTGTAAAAAATAGCATATTTGTAAAGTATTTCCTTTTCTAATTATTTTTCAGTTTCACTTGACGGATGCACGAATAAAGTGATGAGGCCCAAGGCAATGTTAATTTAACATAAGGCGGAGGAACACACAACGTGTATACAAGTATATCTTAAGCAGGACTTTCAAAAGTGATCATATTACTTTGAACAGCATATATATATACATATATATACATATATATTGTAGTACTGAAAACAAATCAGGACAATTTTATTTTGTCAAGATTTTCGTGACGTGAACACGGAACAGCGGCGGGATACAATTGCGGCAACTACGGGAGTATCCCAAGAAATCACGCTCGTCAATGGCAACTACCGCTTAATGTTTTCCACGAGATCAAATCCCGGTGACTCCGCCGGAAATCGAGCCCAGTTCACCTTGGTGGGAGGCGAGTAATTTGACTAATGCACAACTTCGGCCCATAATTTGAAATTTGTTTGTTTAGTGTTTCCTTCCGCGGAATTTCGAATTCAAAAAGCTCTGGTAATGAGCTTGTTTTTCAGCCTTGAATTATTCCAACTACGGGTTCAGTGATGTTGGACGCTAAAAATCTACTGTAGCGTATAATGCCCTGTACGGCGGAAATTGCGATGGTGCCTTTGGAGGTATACGGGAAGCGTAGCCGTGCCAAGAAAAGTTATTATCGGAAGGCGGGAGGGATTCGATGTGCCAAGTTCTGGGAAGAACTTTAGCGACCAATCAACTTAAGTTCGGTCTAACTTTTATTAAGAAAGGTTTCGAACATCTGAAGAGAAACATCGCTGAAGTTCTGTAAAGTGACAGTTCTCCCTGTAATGCTCTATGGCTCGGAAAGCTGGACTCTAAAACCGAAGTTGCTGAAATGAAAATGTCAAGGTCGACTGCTGGAATAATCCCTTGGGTATAACGGAAATTAGGTTATACGGATAGAACAACGATGTTTTGAAAATCCGTAGAGAAACTCATTCGATGATATTTTTGTTGGCGAAAGTTGGCACACTGAGTAGATGTGTAAATTTGATTATGAGTGGCCTTAAAGTTGGTATTGGTTTTCTGGAAGTGACATTTATCCACTTATTCTGAAAGGTGACTTCATTATTGATGAATCGCTTGGTATTGAAGTTAGATTTGTAACATTTCATAGTCGTCGATGTAAAGAAGCGAAGGCCATTTGTTCTCTAGTTAGTTATTGCGTTGTCATAATCCGTCTTCCTGTAAAACTAAGTCCCTTCGGTGTAAGGCCACTGAAGTGGTAAATGTTTACGCTGTTTTGTTCGGATTCCTGCAGAATCTGGTGAATGAGTTGAGGTCCTTTTACGGAAGTGGAACTCGGTACACTTACGACCTCTTGCCTGCTAATGAATCAAGACCTCAAATCAGGTTGTTTTTCACATTCCGTGTAATTCGTTTACCTTCTTCTGCAAGTTTTTTCATGGGGGTAGGCTTTTTATTTCATAGAATTTTTTGTCTTCTATTTTCGATTACATTACTTGAACGTGAGACAGACAAATATGTGGTTTATTTTAATTGACTACGATAATGTCTTCAGTGATAACCATTCTTGTAATAAATTTTCAGTCCCACAACCCTCCTGAAACGTACGCCGATATCTAAACTATTCTTAGAAGAAACGGTATTAACGAGCAAGAACTTACATTTCATCGTCATGTATGCATAGTTCAGGTATCTATTCTTATTTTAGGTTGAACCCGACTTTCGTTTCTAGACACTGGAACCGGCCTTTTAAGCATTAAAGAAACTATCATACAAACTTTATGGACAATTGTAACCTTCTTCCTAGCTCAGAAGAAATTACTTTTTTTTTTTCCTTCAAAATTTAAATTCTAATACAAAAATCAAACTAGGTGGCCCAGTTATTAAACAACTTTGGTCTCGATTCTGCAGGACATGGGTTCGAATCCGGGTCCGGCCATTTTGATTCAGATTTTCCATGGTTTCCTGAAATTATGCCAGATGAATGCTGGGTCTGGTTCCTACTACAAGTGTGGCCGATTCCTACCCATTCTTGCAAGTATTGCCGATTCCTACCTGTTCCTGCAAGTCTGAGCAACTTGTTCCGTCTCTAATGACCTCGCTGTCAACGAGATGTTAAGCCCTACTTACATACCTATATAATACACAATAAACGGAATTATGCCAATGACATGTAAATTATTCTGTATGCAAATCACGAAAAGCTGAATGTCTTGGAAACACAGTGACATGCAAGAATGTATCATGCATAACACACTTTCTGCAAATTAATTTTGAAATCGAGACTTCAGCCGAAAATTGTGTTCGCTATACAGAGTGTGTGTATATATATATATATATATATATATATATATATATATATATATATATATATATATATATATATATTGTGTGTGTATATATATATATATATATATATATATATATATATATATACACACACACACACACACACACGAGTGCCAACACGAATTATAAACAAGCTAAAGTTTTATCAGGCGCACTTTAGAGAATTTTTTGTCGTTTACTGACGTTCATGTATAGGTTGTTCATGATAAAATAAACACTTTTGAAAGCCCTGCTTAAGATCTACTTGCATGCACATTGTGTCTTCTTCCGGCGTATGTAAAATTAACATTATCACGGGCCTCACCACTTTATTTATGTGTTGGTCAAGTAAAAATGTGAAATTATTACAAAAGTGAATATTTTTGAAAATCTGCTCATTTCTGCACTTCGATGCATCGAAATAAAAAAAAAAGCTAAAGAAATAATTTAAGTTATGAGATATGGTTACTCGAAACTTTCTATTCGACGTTACGATATGGAATTTACTTTCCGTTCATCGTTACCAACTTTACTGGGCGCATGTCACTCGGCTCTCCCGTTAAGATATATGCAAGCAGGACAGTGACATTTTCCTAAGGTTGATTTCAAAAGTGCTCACTTTATCGTGAACAGCCTTTAAGTGAATTCACCGCAGTAATAACACAGTACCTAGTCGATTAGCGATCCGATGTCTTTGATCAAACATCATAGTATGACATAAGTAACGTGAAATGGGGGGCTCCGAAGGCAAGAGCTGGGGTCTACGGCGCCACGGTGCCGTCTGCCATGACGTCACAGGTGCGGCCAGCGGCCTTGTTCATCCCCCCCCCCTTCCCCCCCTCCCCCCCAACACTACTTCCAACCCACGGCCGGCCATTTCAGCGACCCGTAACCCTAGAAATGATGTTAATAAAGAAATAGTTTAATAAAAATAAAAAGTTATCGGCTCGCCCTTTTGGATTATTTATTGATTTTCCTAGAAAAAAACGTCCTTTTGCTAGAAACTTCCACTCGTTCGACTACTGTGACACCTGCCAGAGTCCCGATCGCCAGTATGCATATTTATTTGCGAATTTAAAGATTTAATTTTCCACACACGAGAAGGTATATAAAAATATGTTCTTCAGATATAAATATTTTTTTACGAAATCAAACGTACAGTTGGCCAGCACTCCCCCCCCCCCCCCCACACTCACACACAAACGCGCTTGTAACTGTTAATATTTGTGTCAATGAAAAGAGATATGTAAGTATTTTTACTAATATTTTTTTTTGTTTAATGCGAATATTAATACTTTTTTGTTTTCGAAAAAAAAAAAAAATTTAATGAAAAAAAAATATTGGAATTCAGCTCTTGTGTTTTATGAACGACGTCACGGTACAAGCGTCAATGAAACGCCGTAAGCCAGGGCGCCGACCTTGTTTTCAAAATAGGCGAAAGATCATTTCAAGATGACTGCCTCCAGAAAATCCCACCGGTAGTCCGCAAGAGGCATTCGATCCTTCAAAAAGATGTTTGCGTGTTAAAATGGCTTGTGTTAATTTATACTCTTTGGGGGGAATTTTTTTGCAGACATGACATTCATGAGGTGGAATGGGGAGGAGTAAACGCCATTCCCGGGGGAAATAGATGTTGGTTCTCCCATGCAGCAGCGCGCCGTGCCAGAGCAGATAGACGCACGTCGCAGGCTCTAGGGAAGGCGTGCTCCTCTCTCGGATGCTGAGCAACTGGAGCACCCTTCATCATGGCGTTATTTTTATACCCCTCCTTCCCTGCACAAACTCTACCCAACCATCGTGCTCTCTCTTCCCGGGAACAATTTACAACACATTAAGGATTAATAGCTGTGCAAGTTTAAAGGTTTGGGTTGGTAGAAATACGCAAAGTGCTGGGTGGAGATTGCGGGGCGAGGATTGTCGGGGGTGGAGGTGGGGGTGAGAGATTTCTTCCCTGCATTACACTGAATGTGTCCCCATATTTCCAGCACCCCCTCCTCGGCCCTTCTCCTAGACTGACTGACAAAAGGCCCTAGCTTTTAACTCTGCCAACAATCTAGTCTGGGCGCCTGCCAGCTCCTGGTTCGAACTGCTAAATGGATGAAGGGAGGGGAAAGAATGCGTCCCCCCCCCCCTCAACACGTTAGCCTTCTCCTTGCTGAGGGACTGCGTTAATTTGGGAAATCACGGCTTGAACCTCTCCCTCCCACCCATCTCCTCCTTTTCCTTCCACGTCCTCCCTCCTTCGCCAATCACCCTTAATCTTGACTCGTCTTTAACCCCTTCAGGTCTTTCCTCCCCGCCTCCCCCTTCTTCATGTCTCGAGTCACCCTGGTCTTTTCATCTCGCCGGGTTTTAGGGCGTCGGGACGCTGGACTGGCGCATTAGCTTCCCGCCGCCAGACCCTCCCCTCCCCGAGACGCGATAGCTTTATTCCGTTTCCGGCGTAAGAGTAGCGCTTCGAAGGCGGGTGTGTCCTACCTCACCTTCCTGTTTCGCCCCTAGCGATTGGCACGCTACCAAGGAGCAGACCCGCGTACTATGGCCCATTCACGGTTACTTTTCTCTGAAGGCTTCCTAAAGTTGTACTACCTTTGGTTACCGATTTACGCATCTTTCCACTACATGTAAACATAAACACTGCCATGTGACTTCTAAGTTTTATCAGCCGAATGCTTTGTTTACTGTTTTCAGCTGTTCAAAGAATTCTGTCACATCTCAAAAACCATTTTAGTACGGGTGTTCGAAATTTACGCCTATAACCATATCTAGGTCAGCTTAATGACTTTTAAACAATGTCTGCATTGACGATATTTCTTACGGTTGACATGACACGTAATACGCGTTAATATTTTTCCGTGACTGTGTTTAACCCTTTTACAACTGTGGGTGAAAGAACTGTAGTATTTAACTTCTAGTTATTGATGTGTGTTGGGTTATTTTGTTTAAAGGACGGCCTGAGTTGGGATGAACATTAAAACGAAGGCCCAACCAGTCCAACGAAAAGACAGTAAATTCACAGCACGCAACTCGTGTCGCTTATTTTTTGTATGATCAATTTCGTTTACGGAAGAGACGTGTGCATAGAGCGTTTACAAACACGTGCGGTTCATAATGAATGTGCACGTATTATCTTCAACCAATCACACACGACTAGATATCAACTTGATTCTAGTAAACTAGTGATCGCCGATCAAATACGATAATTTATACGTATTTTTTAAGGAGCGAAAGAAAAATTAAAAACCGAAGTTTTATTTTAGAAAATTGACATTGAAATATGCGCAATTTATTATTTATTCTTCTTCTTCTATCCTTTAATTCTATTGGCTGAAGGCTTTATGTGCACGACACGAAATATAATATCGGAACTTCCTACGTGTATACACGTCGAGGATGTTAATACACGACACCTGCGAGATGATCACGAACAGTTTCGTAAAAATACTCTCTCCCATACTGATACATACACGTCTCATACTGACACGTACACGTCCATTACGTAAACATTTGTTATTATCGTAAAGCAACTTTTAAGGCGGATTCACACCCGCCATCTTGAATTTATCGATTTTTCGCCAAAACTGCCATTTCAGACGGTGCATTGAAATTTCCTGCACGACATATCCTAAGTGACAGCCTACCGAACTTTATGGAACTGCCACAGCTTCACTACATTTATTAATTTTTTTGCTGATAACTGTCGAGGCGAAACGCGAGGTTTTTTCTTGCGAACGATTACGAAGGCGACGATATCAACAGTAATCAATAAATACTGACCACAGACAATGCACTAGGCAATGCGCTGTGCTCTGTCGTTCCAAAAAAAAAAAAAAAAAAAAACATGATACAAAACGGTTTTTCCAGAATATGGCAAAAATTCCAAAAATCCAAGATGGCTGGTGGGAATCTGCCTTAACCTTGAATCCAGACTTGGGCCGTAGCTTACTAGCATGTAGGCGGAGCTTGCTTGACGTACTGTCGACAGTGTGTAGGCGGAGCTTGCTTGACGTAATGTCGACAGTGTGTAGGCGGAGCTTGCTTGACGTACTGTCGACAGTGTGTAGGCGGAGCTTGCTTGACGTGCTGTCGACAGTGTGTAGGCGGAGCTTGCTTGACGTACTGTCGACAGTGCGTAGGCGGAGCTTGCTTGACGTACTGTCGACAGTGTGTAGGCGGAGCTTGCTTGACGTGCTGTCGACAGTGTGTAGGCGGAGCTTGCTTGACGTACTGTCGACAGTGTGTAGGCGGAGCTTGCTTGACGTACTGTCGACAGTGTGTAGGCGGAGCTTGCTTGACGTACTGTCGACAGTGTGTAGGCGGAGCTTGCTTGACGTGCTGTCGACAGTGGGCTCGTTAGACGGAGCTAGACACTCAGGGAACCAGGAACGGGGAAAGAATAGAGCATCTCATGCAGTAAGGAAGGTATATACCCAGCGTTCGCCTGGAGTGATGTCGGAAAAACCACGCGGTAGAAAACGTTTAAACACGCAGAGGCTCGAATGGGCGTGACGCACGGGTTCAGCGATCCTTGCTCAACTATAGTACCTATAGTTGAGCAAGGATCGCTGAACGAAATTGTAACGTGATAACGAAATTGCAATTGGCTTACTAACTTTTTAGTGAAAAGTCATAAATCTTTCATTTTGAAAACCGCTATTATTTGTTGAATTCTTAAGCCTAAACATACAGGCCGAGGCAACAAATCGCGCACCATAGGAATTTATAGCGAACTGGTTACTTTCGTTTAAACATGAGTGTTTGCTCTCATACGTTGCAGATACATCAGTTGGTGCTATGTATTCCAAGTTAACAATAAATTAACTTGTTAGCTTAGTGTTCCTGTACGGGGCACCAGGCGATGCATTTCGATCAGTTACAGAAGAATTTGGCAGGTAGCTCTAGCTCGGTGGGTCAATCAGGCAACTGTATGACGGTCGACCAATAGCTTTATAAGAAACAAGAAGTGTTGCTGACCACCCGCTAAGTGGAAGACTAGAGAGCGCAATCGATTCGGGAACTTCAAGATCTTTAAATCGACTGATGAACCGTCGTAAAATTGACTGATTGATTTGCCGAGGCGGATTCTGCGTGTTAAATTCTTCTGAAACTAACAGATGCGTGGCACCCAGCACCCATACTATGCAACATCGTTCATTTGTTTCGTTTATTATTTACTTTAAATACCGTACCAACTGCTGTATTTGCAACAAATGAAAGAAAGCAATCGGTTTAAACAAAAACAAATACATCGGTACGGCAATGATAACAGTTCGCCATATAATCACTATGGTGAGCGACTTTTGCCTCTCTGTGTACCTTTCGACTTCTTTACTGTGTGAAAAGCTCATAAAGGCTGTTCACGATTAACTGGTCACTTTTGAAAGCCCTGCTTAATATTTATTGTATGCACTTTGTGTATTCTTCCACCTTAAGTAAAGTTAACTTTGCCATGGGCCTCATCACTTTATTCATGCGTCGGTGAAGAGAAAGAATTAAATTATTAGAACAGTACATATTTTACAAATCTCCTCATATTTACGCTTTGGTGTATTAAAAAGTACACAAAGTGAAAAAAAAAATCATAAATGGTTACCTGACACGTTTTATTGGACGTTAAGTTAAGGAACTACTTGCCGTCCATCGTTACCAACTTTACTGGGCGCACGTCACTCAATGCGCCCGTTAAAATATATGCAGGTTGGAGCAGTGACTTTTTCTTAGGTTCATTTGAAAAGTGCTCACGTTATCGCGACAGCCTTTAGTACGAAGCTCCACGGGCAAAGGCTACACCTGGATCCTTGACGTGAACCCTCTTAAGAAAACCTTTCTTGCTTTCTTCGTTTTACCAGGAAGTCGCACATCAGCACGAGAGATCTCTGAAGACACTAATCGTTCTACCTACCACTGATACTAAAGTCTTCTTATGTTTACACCCTTTATATGTCAGGAATATGACCATAAGCAAATTATGCATATTTAACTTAAAAACAACACAAATACACACACACACACACCAACGACTTACCCCGAGATCTTTCCCCAGGTACAATCACATCATACGTCGGCGTCAAATCGAATACTCTGAGAGGACCAGCACTTAAACTGAAGCATGTAATTCAACTCAGCAGAAACGGGCGTAGTGAAGGAGCACGTCTCTCATTTCCAGACGGCCTCACACCCACGACGGTCAAAATAACTGCCAGGGCAAAATTTTCCATGTAATTTTTCTACCTTTTTTTTTTTTAATTTTCAGCCCGAGGATAAAGACACCGGATTTACGGACACTGTGTACCTTGGGGACTGTGTGGGCGGCGTGGAGCGATAAGCTCTGCCCACTCGCGAGGGTCGAATACGCTTTCGCCTTTAGGGCTACGTCATTAGCGTAGGAAGTGGTCGCTCGGTTGTGTGAATTGCTGTAGGAATACGAACGAGGGTGAGTAGTAGTTTCGTCTCCACGGCGATTGCGCAGATCAATGCCAAATGACTGCCTAAGCACCCGGAAAATACACCTTTGGCACGAGTCTTCGAGATATAATTTTCGCTGCAATCAAACAAACATGAGGAGTAGATATTTCAGGTCAACTGAAGAATTTTTTTTTAGAATCGAATCTGTGTTGTACCAACAAGCTTTATTATATTTATAGTTACAATTTCTCTCTCAAAATCAATGGGCTAAACCAAGTTCGTTAAGGGATGGAGATCTTAATTAAATAAAAGAGTTAAATATAATTTCCTAATTTTATTTACAATAACTACAAACAAAATTCTCTCAACTCAGCATTTCGTAATTCCAGTAGTTGGTGAGTGCAATGCCACTGAAGTGAGTGTACTCGTGAGTACTCCAATAATATTACTGGGGGTTGAAGACTGTGATTGATCTATGAGAGAGTGAGCAGGTGGACATGGTTTAATGAAAGACTTGAGATTTTAATAGTGTGTTAGCCATTTTAATGTCTAAACGTTACTAACAGGCCTGGCTTAATTTGTAAGCTCGTTATTGCTGACAGTCATAGGTGGTTTACTGTGGTAATTTTCGTTGAAATGCATTCGCCAAAGTGTCAATAGTTGGTATTTCGCAGTTAGTTATATTGCCAAATAGAAGATGTGTTAATTCCTTTGTGTCTGATATAGCCTATCAATTATGGTAGGTAAGTGGGCTTAACGTCTCGTCGACAGCGAGGTCATTAGAGCACAGGGAAGAGAGATTGGATAAGGAATCGACCATAGTCTTTGGCCTTTGTTTAGGACTCATCCCAGCATTCGTCTGGAGTGATTTCGGGAAACCACGGGAAAACGAAATCAGGATTCGAACCCGGGTCCTCCCGAATGCGAGTCCAGTGAGTTACCACTGCGCCACCTCGCTCGGTTATTAACTAAAGAACTGTGACGTATGATAATGATGTTTTTCGCGCAATTATTATTTATTATTATATGCACATTGACTGATGTGATTCTTGAATACTTATATATTTATTAACACCATGAAAGATATGCTGGCAGATGCCGATTTAGTTACTCTACGTGGGTATAACCTTGTGTAAGTATTTATTTATTGTTGTGCGCTTTTCTTGTCTTGATATTACTAATGTATTCTGTCAAATGTTTTATAATATTCAGAATTTTAGCATGTTAAAGGGTAATATTTTTATCGCAGTGTTTTGAAGGAGTGTTTTGATACGTTTTTAATGTGGTGAATTTATTTAAACAGTTTTCAATAGATCGCGAAATTGTGCTCGGCGTAATGTTTAAGAGGGACCTTTGAAAGCACTCCAAAGTTAAGAGTTTTGGACCCCAAAAAATTAGTAATTTTATATTTGTAACAAACATTGTCGAGCTTGTACGAATTGTATGTGATGACATTTTCCTAGAATAAGACAATTTTACACATTATATTTTTTTAATAATTTGACGTCAAATTCATTATTTTCTGTTTTGCTGCAGCTGTAATTTGTAAACTAATGTCATGGGCTGCCGCCCATGGCCAATGTATTAACTGTTATTTGGCGATTACATAAATATGTTACGGCAGCCGATGGCATTAGTTTACTTGGTAAACTTTATAATTGTTCTCATTTTACAATTCATTTAGTATTTGTTATTATGCAGCAAAACAGAAAAAAATTTATTTCACGTCAAACTATTAAAAAAATTCGATGTGAAATTTTTTTTTTACTCTACGAAAATGTCATCATGTACAATGCATACAAGCAGAACATTGTTTGGTACATAGATAACATTACTAATTTTTGGGGCCCAACACCGTTAAATCTTATCTCTCCAAATATAATTGAAATTAGACTTTGTTGAAGATAATTTTTATCGTTTCGAACTTTCTTAGTGATTTTTTTTTTACGGAACTGGAAGACTTTATCTGTCAGGGTGGCTGATCCAGCTTCTTTTGAAAATGTACAGTTGTGGTATTTAAAGGAATCCGAGATCTAAAATCGTAAAATAATCTACCCTCAAGGTTGACGGAGTGCGCACAGTGCAATGGAGAAGGGCCAGAAGAGCTATTTAGTTTAAATACTGATATTAAAAACTACGCATTTTTGGCTTCGCGGCATGGTTCCTGGGGATGGTACCGAAGCCTGGACCTTCAGTTCCGGCTCCAGATGTTACGTTCCAGACAACTTCTAGGCGACGTTCCAGCTGCAAATCATTCATTAAGATTTCTAGTATAGCTGCTAGGCAGCTTAGCAGCTAAGTGACGACTTATTTTACTTGCAGATTGCAACGGCAGTTATTTCATCCCTGCTTATGATATGTTTTAATACTTTGATTAGCTGGTTTTCTACTGAACTTTCCCTGAAATTTTTTTGCCCACACATCCTTAAGAAATTGAAGTCTAGTGACTATCGCGTAACATTTTTAAAATCATCTAAGCCGAGCTAAAATTGATTAGTTAAGCTACGTTAAAGTGTGAGAGATATTAATAGATACAGAATTCAAATAATCCATTGAAATTTAAGCACATTTATTTGCTGCCAAATTTCAAACCAACTTATTAATTTTCTCCGCAGAGCTTAATAGCCAAATCACGCTGAATAATTACGTAACTGATCGCTTTGCAAGACAATTTTTTTATTGCTGATAGTCAAATGCTTCTCCACCAGTTAATGTATTATTTGCTGGTAGTTTGGACATTAGATTTTGTACTATTCTAAAGGAAGTTTGTTGTTTCATCTTGCGAGTGAAATATATTTTTCAGTGTGCGTGAAGCCAATGCAGATATTTGTATGGTTTTTAACTATTTGAGTACCTGCATATGTACTTAAACTTATACTTTCGCAATAGTTGTTCTATCACACACATGCTCTACACATAATACGAAAACATACCATATAGCACTAAATTTAGCTATTCCAGAATTAAATTAATTTTTTATAATGTGTTTAACAAATTCAAATCTCAAACTTCGCGGTACAATAGAAGAGACCACAACAAACTTTATTTTTTGTTAAGTTACTATAAATATTATCTGCTCCGTTAAACACGCAATGGAGTCAGTCACTGTGGCACCAGACGGTACTTTATCGTCTGTTTAGAGCGGAGATACAGAGCATCATACTGTGGTATGTAGTCTGTTGCCAGTCCAGGTCTGTGCTGCGACAACACGCAGAGAGTTAAGTTGTTGTGCGTTTAGAGCACTGCGATGTAACAGTACGCATAGGCTAAACTAACAGTTATGCACTTGGTTTACGATGTATGCAATGGTAATTCAAGAGCTGTCACTCGTCCTTACGCTAAGCTAAGCGATATCCTTGACAGCTTGTGCCAAACAATCGTACGTTCGTTGCGATTGGTCGCCGCCGCTTGCGCGAAACCGGTCTAGTGCAGGTAAGTTTGTTAAAATGAGTGATCGTGGTTATGGTTTACTATCACCATTTTTACTGCGCAGTATCGAATTCGCGATGTTTATCTTTGGATCCGCAGACCCGACGCTGGCCATCAGCGTACAACGCGCACGCTAGAGTTTCAAGAGGAGGTTTTGGAGCTAGTCGAGAACAACTCATCGTCCAGCTCATTATGTGTTGCATGGCACTTGCAAGTAGACCATGTGGCTGTCTGGCGGGTGTGTCATGAACACCAGCTGCAGCCATTCCATCCGTCCGCAAGAGGTATAAGCACTCCAACTGAACGACTATCGATGTCGGGTCGAGTTTCGTCATTGCTACCTGCAGAGATGCGCTATGGAACCGCGTCTGTGGCAGTTCGCTTTGTTAACCAATGAAACATCGCTTATCCGTAATTGAATAGTTAGGTCAGGTGAAAACTCCCATCCCACACGGAGAAAAAAAAGTCTTGCTCGACCAAACAAAGTTTGTTTGGCGCAACCGAATTAATTATTTGTTTAGGAGTAATAAAATATTTCGTTTTTAAAACCAAATTAATTCTTTGTTCTTATATAGTTGCCGTCAAAAAATTATTTCGTTGGTGCAACTAAAGATTTGTTTTGCTGTACGCACAATAAAAAATTTTGGTTAGTATAAAAAAATTCGCAAGCCCGAACAATGTTCGTACCTCGAACGTTTGCGCCCTAAGCAACCTCAGCTTATATGACTGCTCACGGAAAATAAGTGTTTTGAAATACATAAATGTCTAACACTGGATAACGTGCGAAAATTAATGTTTCAAGTTCTACAGGATACTAGTTTCCTGTTCAACTTGTTTTATTAGGATATTCATACAAATATTAAGCATCAACAAATTCACTAACAAACACTGTTTCTATTCTAATTGTAACAAAAAATTACAAACGACCTCTCGAACTGTATTTTCGAACGAATGCAATCAAATGAATGGCCAAACAAATATATACACTTCATTCTAACTAAATATTTTGTTGAATAGTCTCAGTTCTTTTGGCCCAACCCGCAAGTTTTATTAATTCAAGCGTGTATTTTGTTAGATGAACAAAATATATTTTGGTTGGTTTTCAAGTTTTGTTTACTCAACTAAATATTTTTTTGGGGCACCTAAATATATCTTTGGCACTATACCAACAAATTAATATAGTATTTGCTGGAACAAATCATCCTTTCAGGACAGCTTCATTCGTTTCCACCAATAAACTTTTGCTGTCAACATGCGGGCAGGTATTGTCGGGTATTTAATTTGGCTGGGCCGTACATACTGCCATTACGTCTCAATGGTAACATGTGCCTGCGGTTCCTGGAGATCGCATTCCCTCCGCTCGTCGAAGACGTCCGTCTTGATACTCAGCGTCGGTTGTCGTTCAGCATTTCTCTCGTGACGTCAGAGAACATTTGAACCGCAGATTCGGTGAGCGATGGCTTGGCCGCGGTGGACCCACTGCATGGCCTGCTCGTTCCCCTGACTATTTTGTGTGGGGGCACTTGAAGGGCCTGGTGTATGAGACTCCAATTGAATCGACGGAAGAGCTCTTCGTTCGAGTAGTTGCAGCTGCTTGCTCTATAAATATCATGCCTGGGATATTTGAATATACGCGGCAGACAATAGAACGTCGCTGCACAGCTTGTATTAAAGCAGGAGGTCGCACTTTTTTACTGTTTTGCAAAGGAATTCAATTAAATTGAAATGTAATGTTTTCATTCTATTCGTTAATTACATCAAAATGTACCTTAATGATCAATTTACGATCCATGGTCATCTAATAAAACGTATCTTTTTTGGTATCGTATAACATCCTTAAACTTTGAGAACTGAGGTTTGTTAAATCCGGTGTAGTTAAATTAAGACCAATCTTATTCTGAATCTGGCAACGCTCTAATAGGCTTAAGAGATCAGTTGTTCTTTAACAAATAACGATTTATTTATCACTTGTTAGTTTCATTTTAAAAAAGTTATTGATTCGGAATAAAGTTAAAATGACAATGTGTCTGTAAGCATTTAGTAACTAGATGTTGGCCCTAATCATTAATCCGCAAGAAAATTGAATTTTTCTTTTATCTGGCAATGCAAAAAAAAATGTTATTTTCCCTGCATCTGGCAATGAAAATAAACGGCAATGCCACGGTACAAAATTTCGAACATTTATCTATGGGAAAGGTGGCTGTAAGTTGCGACAGTTAAGTCCTGCGTTTTTATTTCACAAATTTTATTTCACATCTGATGAACATTACAATTTTTTTTATAGTCAGTGTTTTTATGTTACACAGCTCTAAAGTCCTGCTAAGTTCTCCTTTCAGGTAGACGTTACGTATATTTATGATATGTACCAAGAAAACATGGTCATGCTTTAACTGTCATGCGTTGTTTACGTTCTTCAGCTGTCCAGACAATGCTGGCATAAAAGCACAAAGGTATACAATTTATAACTATATTTAGGGTTGGCTTTATGACTATCAGTGTCTGTAATCATGGTTCGTTAGAAATATTTAGGTATGTGTTTTATTAACAACGTAGGACATCTTACACATGTTAGAACTTTGCGTGTCTGAGTTTTACCCTGTTAAAAGCGCAGGGAAGAAATATTAAAACGAACGAGCATCCAGTCCTACGAAACGAAAGAAGAAGTTAGGGACATTTGTTTCTCGGGGCAGGAGCGTGGAGCGGGGGCCTGGGGGACAAGTGTAGCCGGAAAGTGAGCAAATGCCACAACGACCTCGTGCTCTGTCATTGCGCGTCAATAGCGGTCATCTTATTTTCCCTTGAGATTTCCTTTTTTTTCCCGGAATTTCCCTTCCCCCTCGCAGTTTCCCTTTTATCTCAGATTTTTCCTTTTCCCTGAGAATTTCATTTTTCTCTGAATGGCTGCGTGCGGCTCTCGATTGGGTTTTGTGACTGGTTGGTTAATGCATGCTGCGAAATGTTAGCTCATGATAATGATGCAAATCAAATTTATGACAATCGCAATTACGTACATTGCATGTATTCGAATTACAGTTGTGATAATTGTGCACCTACGCTAATTACTCACTTGTATGTCACCCACATTTTTGGTACCCACCCACCATCTTGGATTCCCTGCTGCTATAATACGTGCAGATCCACTAGAATGTAGGTCTCCTTCACCCACACCGCCATTTTGAATCCCTGGCTGCTATATTACTGTTCGTGACCACTAAAGTGTACCACAAGCTTGCGTTTCCGAATCCGCCCATCAGGACGCTGTAGTCGCGAAACCTCATGCTCTGTCATTCCTTGTCAACTATGGCCATCTTGTTTTTTCTCTCGAAATTTCCCCTTTTCTCTCAAAATTTCTTTATTCTTTCGAAATTTCCATGTTTCTCTTTTCTCTCTCTGAATGTCCCTTTAACTCTTGTGATTTCTCTATTCTCAACTTCACACTCTACCATTCCATCTTGTTTTTTCGTGCTCTGTCATTCAATATTGTTTTATCATGCTCTATCATTCAATCTTTTGATTTTTAATGCTCTCTAATTCCTCGTCTCTTTCTCCCGCCTATTCTCTCCCTTGCCTTTTCCACCTGCTTTGTCTCTCTTGCATTCTTCTTCCACCATCTTGGATGTCACCGCCTGCTAGGGGCGCTGGTAACTACCAGAGCATGCCACTCTCGTCTGCTGTAGGCAGCCATCTGAAATTTCCATGCCTGCTACAAGAGTGTGTGCTGATCTCAAATTCTACTGTTCGCAGCTAGGAGTGCAGGTATTGGTACAATCTTGTGTCGGTTCTCTCTATGCCCACTGGAGTGCGCTAGCATCGGTCAGGTTAGTACCAACTGGATACTTTTATTTGGCTCAAAAAAAGGATGGAGGAGCATGGGATTATTCTGATCGCTTTTGGAGTGGCAGGCAGAAGGGAATGGCCATTATAAAATGGGAATATCAAGGCAAAGAGAGTTTTTAATGCCGAATACAATATATCATTCATTTCGTCATTCGGAAAAAAATAAATTTCATATATAAAGAAAATTGGCAGGCCGCAACATTATATATAAGTTATACAAAATAAAAATAATTTGGTGGCTATAGCTTCAGCTGATAGGAAATGGCTGCCAACTATGCTTATAAGAAGGGATATGACCTAATCGACCTGGAGACCTCTTCAGTGTCAGGAGCGATGCATATTATTTAAATTTCATTACTATGGCTTCAGCAGATGGGAAATGGTTGCCAACTATGCTTATACGAGGGCTTAACCCATACTTGGCCCTAACACCCTGTTCATAATCAGCAGCGATGCCTATGTTACGAATTGGCTGCTATAGCTTCAGGGAGTGGGAATTGACGGCTCTCTATGCTTATATGAGAGCAAAAATTACTTTATTTGTTTGAAGGCGATAGTAGGAGAGGCCTTATTCTGACTTTCCAGTACAATATATTATTTTTTTATGTATGATGCACATTTTAAAATTATTTCTTCTTTCGATTTTGTATAACTTTCATATATAATATCTCAGCCTATCTTTTTTTTAGATATGAATTTGATTTTTCCGAATGACGGAATTGAGAATATATGTGTATTTGGCATTAAAAACTGTTCTTGCCTGGATGTTCCCATTTTCTCACAGTCAATCGTTCTGCCTACCACTTCAAGAGTGGTTGGAATGACCCCGCGCTCCTCTGGCCTTTTTTGAGTTCCGAAAAACTAAATAAAGATTTCGATTGCTCCCAGCGGTCGTAGATTAAACTAACTTTACCGATGCCAGAACACCCTAGTGGGCGTCGAGAGAACCGACACAAGATGGCGCCGATACCTGCACTCCTAGTTGCAAACAGTAGAACTTGAGATCAGCCCATACGCTTGTGGCAGGCATGGGAATTACAGATGGCTGCCTACAGAAGTTGAGAGTTGCATACTCTGTTAGTGACCAGCACCCCCAGCGGGTGGCGAAGGAACCACGACAGACGATATCCAAGATGGGAGATGAAGAATGAAAGAGAGAGAAAACAGGCGGAGAAAGCAAGAGCGAGAACAGGCGGGAGAGAGAGAGAGACAACGAGGGTTTATATAGCATGATTAAACAGGATGAAATGACAATTAATAAAAAAGATGGAATGATAAAGTGTAAGGCTGAGGATAGGGAAATTACGAAGGAAATAGGGAAATTCCCAGGAAAAAGAGAAATATGGAAATTCCGATGGAAAAAAGGGAAATATGGAGATTCCGAGGGAAAACAGGGAAATATGGAGATTCCGAGGGAAAACAGGGAAATATGGAAATTCCGAGAGAATAGGGAAACATCGAGAGAGAAAAAAGGGAAATTCCGAGAAAATAAACAACATGGCCACTGTTGACAAGGAATGACTGAGCATGGCGTTTTGAGACGACTTAGCATAATGGCTAGCGAATGGGGAAATGCAAGTGTGTTTTACACTCCAGTGGTCACGAACAGTACTATAGCAGCAAGGGGTCCAAGATGGTGGGGTGGGCGGGCGAGTTTTACAGTCTGCGCACATGCACGGCATTAAAGCCGTAGGGAATCCAAGATAGCGGGTGGCCAATATAGATGGTGTGTGATTGAAATGTGCATGATTAGGATAGATGTGCAACTAACATAATTGCAATTAGCATACATGAAACTTGCATAATTGTGATTTGCATGGTTAGCATGGGCGAACCTTTCGCAGCCCGCCTCCTTAGTCAATCAGGCGCAAGACCCTTTCGAGAGTATTCCGAATGAAATTAACAAGATAGCCGCTGTCGTCGTGGAATGACACAGCATGTGGTCGACGTGGCATTTGCTCATGTTTCGGCTACAGATTGTTTCCCAGTCCCCCTGCCTCACGCCCCTGTACCAGAAAGAACTATTTATAACTACTGAGAGACGACTCAGCCACACAAATCGTGCTGCGTACTTTATCTCGTAATCTCTCATGTGAACTACAGTGGCTATAATGTTAAAGATGGCGGCAAATATCGTAAAAGATCCTGCGTGTTAAAAAAAAAAAACTTCGCAAGTTATCGTGAATAGGCTATATGTCTGTGTCCAAATTACTGTAAACATTTTAAAGGGCCCGTTTGTCTTACGCTCGAACTACGCTTGAGAGTGTTTGAAGTCGAGGTTCTTTTTTTTTTTTTTTCGGAACTTTTAAACGTGCGCCCAACGCGCTGTTCCACGAAAAGAACACACACTTCAGACTATGCCTGCCGAGTACTTTCAAGGCACCACTCACTCAGGCACCTGCACACCTGTCTACTGATACCTCTCCCGCGCTGTCACGAGGTGACTTCGCAACACTAGCGCTCCTACCGCCTCCACCCGGGTATACACTACTTGATTTTGTCGTACGGTGGAAACATCATTTCCGAGCGATAGCTAGGAACGGCTTTCCCAAGCATTTTATCTCAAAATATTCGGGTCAAATTCGTACAAAAGGAAGCGAGGGGCCTACATACAGTGTCCGGCAGTTATCTGGGCGCGTCTCAGCGCTGCTGAGCGGGGTAGTCGGGTCGCCGGAGAAAGGGGGAAGGGGACACCGCTCAAGACCAGGGAGCTCACACGCCCAAATACCTGCCGGCTACAGTAGAACCTTGCTACAGACTTTCCGGATGCACGCTCGCTCATAGTATTAAGCCCCTGTTACAATGCCAAATTTTCCCGTCAAATTGCTTCCAATAAGTTTGGCCAAATAAAGTTGGACAGTTATGACGTCATCGAAACGCCATAAACGTCGCCATTTTTGTCTGAGAAAGTTGGGTGGCTTTAGTTTCCATCAAACATTCGAAGATTTGACCGGTTCTAAAATTTATCTGATGTTTGACGGACTCAGCCAATCATAATCGTGCAAAAAACTTTAAAATAACGAACAATCGCTGGAAAGGAAGTAGGCTACAGAAAATAATTAATTTATGTAGAAACTTTCTGGGCATGAATGTTATTTTTATAAAATATTACTAATAATATTACACAATATTACCAACTCGGAGGCATTAAATTTCATTGTGCAGGAATCACCTCTGATAAGCAAGGTCTTGTGACGTGCACTGTAAGACTGTATACCCATTGCTGAAATTATTTTTACAGTTGAAGACATGAGTGCAGATTTCACATGTTATACGTAGAAATTCTGTTAGTGGTATGGCACCTCCAGTCACTCGTCAAAAAACAAATTACGTGCTTGCGCATTTTGACTTTGATATTATTGCTGCAATGCCAGGTTTTCTGCAACAGTGATAAATTCCCGCATCATTGGTTCGATGGCAAGAGATTCGCGTTATTATTTGACAGTAAACTCAACTTGAAGATTTTATACGTTTGTAAGACTTCCGCCGGAACCCTACAAATGGGTTGGCACGCTCCAGAGGATTCTCGAGCCAAAACATTATGTTCAACGGTAGAGCCCCCAATCTGCTAGTAACCTCGGAATCTCCGACAGATGTGTTTTTTCACGTGGTAATCTTTATAAAAACAGCTAAGGGAATTTTTAAAATGCAGATTATTTTATTCTGTTGCAGAAAATTTACCGAGTTATAAATATTTCAAAGCATAAGTAAGACAAGATAATTAAATGCCAGTGTTTGCTATTTTGTTTTCCTTATTTTCTATGTATTTTTTTGTGGTCCTGACGTAACGTCCTATGTGGAGAATTATACGAACTGTTCGATGGGCTTGAGTGTTATGTAAGACTCGTCATGTCAGATATATTCGTGCACACGTGTTATAAGTTTCTATGTATGCAATAAACTAATATTAAGAAAAATAATATCAATACTCGTACCATCAGTTGACAGGTAAAATACTATGTGCAGTGTGAAGTACAAAAACTAAAGAAATCATGGATACAATTAGCTATACGATTAGTTAGATATAGTTGATTCACGATAACTTCGGCCTTTTCTGAAGCCCTGCTAAATTTCTACTTTTGGTCACTGATTACGTATCCTTCCGCTACACGTAAATATAAACACTGCCATGTGACTTCTACTTTTATAACTGTCAAATTCGTTGGTTGCTGTTTACAGCTGTTCAAAGGATTATCATATTGCAGAGACTATTTCCTACGGATGTTCACAATTTAGGCCTATAACAATTATATAACAATCAGCTTTATAACTATTTGTTACCCACGATATAGCAAGTTACACATAATACACATTAATATGTTTCCACGACGGTGTTTGTTACAACAGTTGCGGAAACAATAGTATTATTTAACCTGTTGTTATTAATATGTGTTTGGAATACAACTTAAAACGAATGGACAACCAGTCCATCGAAACGACACAGTAAATTCAAGCACACTGCAATAAAGTGACAACATCTGACAAATTATGGCTGAACGTTGGTTGCCACTCTCAAAAAGTGTATGTGTATAATGTGTGTAAATAATGTGTGTGATGATGAAAGATACAAGTACAAAATATTAATAAATTACTTTCAATGATGATATGATTATGATGATAATTCTCATATCAGTGTGATCATATGCTTCGATAACAGAAGAACAATTATACAGAATAATCCAATTCTAATATTTCATGTCAATCATAGAATAAATTAAGACTCTGATTAAAATGCCAAAACACCTTAGAAATAGCATTCAACTAATAAGATTATTCAGACGGGTTTTACTTGTACTTCTGTAAAATCAAACATAACACAAACTCTGAAATTATCATTCCTTTGATGAATAAATAATTAGACTATGCTAGAACATCGAAAGCGACTGCTGTAAGATGTTGTTATATTGTAAATGGAACTTTAGAATTGAACCAATGTAATAAAATATAAAATACTGTTAATGTCCAAAAGATAGTGAAGCTTTGTATAAAATTAATAGACATGTAATTCAGTTAGTCTCTTGTGATTAAAAACCCCTAAAATGATCCGGGTTAGTTTACAGTCAGAAGTGCGGGGAAAACTCCTTACGCTCGTACCTCTGGGATATGCTGATATTTAATTAGGAAAAATATCTTCTAAATATGCTATTGGTGAAGTCTTTTGAAAGTTGATCAAAGTTCATGGTATTGTTCCAAATTAATGTAAAAGTCCTGAAAAGATTCAGATAAATAGTTTTCTGATGTTGAATTAAATAAAGTCAATCAAACTAAATCTGTTGGTAGGCAAGTCTTGACAAATAAATGGCAGCAGGATTAACTGACATTAACGCAGACCTTACTTGGAGACGATCGTAATGGTGGATATAGTAGCTGGACTACAATGAACTGGCAGTAGTGATATCCTCGCTTAATTAGGATACCATTTTCCAACTCTGCTTGCTCCAGGCGTAGAATGTTGTACCGCGCCTCTGCGACACTCGATCAGGCCTCCTACAGATCCTGGGGCGATGTTAGTTGCCCCTCGCATCGGCTCTGCATTGAAGACGTCATCCTTCTCGGGCTTCATTCGAACGATTCCTCTTCTCAAATGTTCTCTTTCCTTCATGCCGAAATATTCCTTTTTAACAGAACTCTGTAATGAATTGTTCGAAAGTTCAAAACAAACACCATTCCTAAGACAAATGTGTCTTCCTTGCATGAATGTCATATAGGTTTTCTTTATCCCACTCCTGCACTAACTTGAGTACTGTTTATGAAGAACTGTTCGTTTCACTTTCCATTTAAATAAGTTAGTATGAATTTGTATAAAACATATGCAAATATTACTTTTGAGAAATGTTAATCAACAACATATGTAAAGTAAAAGACATTTTAGTATGCAAATTAAGCAAAGGAATTAAAAATAAATATTTTTTAACCTCTGGTAAGGCATTTCATAAAACAACGCAACTCGTGTCACTTATTTATTGTACTATGTAGCATCGACAAACCTAAAAGGTAGTGGTAAAAATGCAAACACATAGGCCTACCGTAACTTATATTCCGCTAATATTTACATGCATTGCTATTTACTGGTTTGTAGGTTTATTTTAATATTTATTTAAATTTATCTGGGTGAGCTTGGTATTTCATTGGGATTGTGGCATACATTCAAATCACAGAAACGTAAGCTCGTTACACAACTGTGTTTCAAACACAACGTTGTGATAAACAGGCGTGAATATAAATAATTAACTTCGTCATAACATCAGTTCATGGTTAAAACGTATAAACTTTGCACATATTTGAAATCCACATGCATGTGAAACGATTACAACGCAGCCACCATGCCCTTTCACACGTAGCTATCACAACACATTTAACCCTGCCGTGGAAACGCGTATTTATCACAACATTGTAACTTTCCTAGGATGTTTCAAAACACGAGTACGAACTTGACATCGTTCAGAAATACACTGTGTCATTGATATGTCGCCACTACACTGCTAGTTGTAAGGCACCATAAAAACTGGGTATAATCGCCCACCATATTGGGACAAGCACGTGGTTAGGGTAAAGCTGATCAAATTCTAGATTCTCCTTTCCACACCACGTCTGCCAACCTGCTGGATTTGTAAGCGTCGTGTATTTGTAAGCATCACGCCATCGCATCTAAATAACATATAATAGGTATTTAAACAATAAAATCTCGTTTCTGTTGTAAATTACAATTTCAAACATTACTGTTGCTGTAATTAATATGAAATATGTGGAAATTAGAAATAACAAGATGTATACCTTTGCTGCTGCACAGGTGGTACGAACTTTCTGAGAGAGAGAAGAGAGAGAGAGAGAGAGAGAGAGAGAGAGAGAACGAGAGAGAGCGACACGATCCGCTTCGCATATTGAACTTTTCTTTAGACGGAAAAGAAAGATCACCGTTTCACTAGAGAGAGCCTACGCACGGTAATTGGCGCTGATATCTTTAACTGCAGCAATGAAATGTTTCCGTCAGTGCTACCTAACAATACGAATATATCAATTGGCAACGTTAAATTTACAAATAGTATACATAAAAACGAGCTTAGAATATATTGTAACTGTGAACTATCTCTTACCGACCGTTGCCAACACGTCGCTGCTCTCGCCGTTGTTAATTCGTATTTAATACGAAATGAATATTACAAGTTATAGAAGATACTAAGTAGAATATTAATATATTCAAGAACACAGTACGTTAACGTTAATCACAGGGTTATATAATCGAGGAATACAAGTGATTGAACACAACAGGTTGACATGTTACGCCTAGGGTGATTTTTCAAAGGTTCGATCCCAAAAGGCCGGAGAAAGCGTGAATGGACTGTAGGGCGACACCAGGTGCCACAACGCGCCCACGACTCAGTTGTCCCTATCCGTAACCTTACGACTTAAATTCACGGTTTGTGTCCAAGTTCGAGAAAGAGCAATAGAAATACGAAATTATAACGTGACCTTCCGAGGCCTCTGGCTATCGACAGTGCTTTGTTTCTACTGTCATTCCAAAATATTAATTGAAGAAATGCGAAGTTAAATATTTCCTACTAAAATTTCCTTGTGCACTGTCGGGCCTTCTGAGACACACGACGAAGACTGTTCGCTGTAAGGCAGGAAATTTCCGTCACTGGTCCTCCAGCTCCCCTGAGCCAGGAGGACTCGTAAGATTAATCCCCGCCCTTATCTGCTCCTGGCGCTAAGGTCCAAACGTCCAGGAGGTCCTTGAGTGGGAATGAGGAAGGTGGGTGAGGGCGGACAGATGGTGCGGTCACTGAAACTTCTTAATCCCTGATAATCGTGGCTAACGAGTCAGCCCCGCCCCCGAACTGCGTCCCCTACTGTCCGTTGGGGTTATTCCGCTCTAGTGATCCCTTGACTTCGTCCAGGCCATTCTCGGAAATTGCCCGACTCACTCTTCCTTATTTCTCGCCAACACTTACGGTGAGTCTCCAGTCGTCTAAAGATACGCGATGGACGAGTATTTAAGACGTTACCTATTTATAAGAAATATATTGTTACAAATGTCCATAGTCTCCGGGCATAGTCAAGTTCTTTTAGGGATGTTGACCTTAATTAAATAAAAATTATGATTTTCTAATTTACTTATACGCAGTTCCCAAAAAAAAACTCCAAACTTAATATCTCGCCAATAATGGTTATCACTTGCTATATAAAGCAAACATTTACGTCGTCACCTGTCAACTCACAGACATTAACGTTATCAAATAGTTTAAATCTTTATGTAAATAGGGTATTAGCAACTACTGAATTACCGTAAAAAATTGTATATTTTATACTTGACAGTGTAAGGTACGGGTTTATTTACGTTTGTGTTCACTATGGAAAATAACACGAGTGTGATGATATTCCAAAATAATAATAACTCCCTATAAAAACCCAAACAGAAATATAATTTATAATATATAATTTGGGAAAAATGAGAAATTGAAAAGTTGTTAAATAATTAATAATAAAATTATTATTAATCTGAAATTACAAGCACCAATATTCCTAATAGTGCAATGAAGGAGTAAGGACGTTAGAATTTTCTTGAATTAGTCAGCATTTGAGTCAGGAAAACACTTCATAATATACGAATATTTATGTCAATCAAAATTAAATTATTCAAGACACTTCACAAATTACCAACAAAACAACAATTTTCAAACACTGCTCAAATATGAAGTTCGCAGTATAAATACATATTCACTTTTAATCAAAATAATATCTTACTCTGCAAATTAAACAGAGAACACAATTCAAGCTATATATTTGGTTCATATATGTAATAATTACTACCTGATATCAGAGGCAATAAAATTATCTGGAATACTTCAATTAGAACTTAACTAACGTAAAATTGGATCGTCTGAATGCATAAGAAATGAGCCGCCATTAACTTATACTGCCTTTATAATTCAGCACAATGTACTTAATTCTCATAAAAATATTGAAGTAGGAATAGTCTCAGACTAACAAGGCGAAAACAAGGCTCAGGAATGTCAAATAGGTGAAATAACACGTACTCAACTCCTTACTTGAACGAGACGAAGCGATGAAAATCGGCAATTGATTTCTTGATCAGCATGAATGTGAATTACCAGTTGGACCTGGATCACGCGGATACGTCCACCATGTGACAGTCGTCACACTGCATCTTCCCGTTCACCATCATCCCTTTTCCTCACTTCGGAACGGCAGTTAAAACGATATTTTGGCCGAGTACAATGCTGACCTGGAACCTCTAGTAGTCCTCATATTTTTCCTTTTCAAAAACTTCTGGAAGGAAACTTTTATCGTCATTTCTCTAGTCGTCAAGGGCAAAAGATTCCAAACAAAACTTTCATTGATAAAATATTGTAAAACCTGTATCTTTAACATAGAAGAAAAATTAAATAGTGTGCTGGTAGACTGCACTCATTCAAATATATAACAGAGAAAATTTAATTTCATTTATAAATTGAAGTACTTATCAAATAATATCAAATAAATATAGTTAAATTCTTTTCCCCACATTATGGCTTATGGAAAATTCCAATTAAAGTTGCAATAAAATATTTTTGTAATCATTTACCAATATTAAGAACGTCTTTCTGAAGGGGTTTGTGCCGCTAGGCGGCGCCTCAGTCGTCGTTATCTAATTGCTGTGACCAGTGGAATCTGAGAATCGATTAGTTCGGCGATAGTCCGGCACCCCTTTCCTTTCTCATGTGTTCCCCTTCCCACCTTATCCCTCCCTCCCCTAGCGCCATGATTTTCAGGTGTCAGGTAATGTTATAAAAAGGCTTGCACGGCCTTGCTCCCTCTTCTTCGACCTTTGTATTTGGCTGTGTTCACTTGGGTAGGCCGGCATTCTACGTCGTCATGCTGAGGGTACATTGGCATAGTTATGAAGATCATGGGTAGACAGCATGTACGATGGCTGCGGTGCAATTTCGCCAAAGGCGAGTCGTTGGGGCAAGGGATTTTCTCTGTGTGTGCGGCGAGGTGATGCCTATTTTTAATTCGGTGTGATGCAGGGCTTGTTTTTTTTTTTTTTTTTTTTTTGGAAACTTAAGAGGCTCGTGTGAAGTCTGTGTAAGACGTAATTATTTCGCCTGTTATTCCCTTTGACTAGCTTGAGGTAAGAAAGGTGTTGCATAGAGGGAATCGCGACACCACAACTGACACCTGTTTGCAGTGGCAGCACATAGGAAAAGGGTTTTAGAATGACCGCTTTTAAATATTTTTAGCTCTCAGCTAGAGATTAGTTGAAATAAAGTACAATTTACCTTGGAGCCGAAATCGTATAAGGGCCTTAAATATTCAGTGGGTTTGCCCTTTCTTTTAATTTACTTCATATAATGTGTGGTAGTCGGCTGCCAAATTAACTTGTGTGTGTTACAGGTCTCACGTGGATTTTTAAAATGCTCCCCTTTTATAGCTCCCAGCACCTATGAAGAGATGTGAATATTTTTTTTTTTTTTTTATCAATGCCTTATTTTAACGTGAGATTTGCTGTGGAGAAAATGGTAACCAGCTTGATTACCAATGGTAACTAATGGTAACGCAGGTGATTATTTAGAGAGCCACCCCAAAGGTTATAAAAGTGTGCGACATTGCGAGCCGGGTGATCTGAGATTACACCCAGAGCATTAATTTGATATTTGATGCAGCTCGTAACTCTGAATTTCGAAGTACAGGAGTTTTGGTCGGCTTTGGTAACAAGTGGTTACCATTGGTTCCGCCAGTACTAAAGTACGGTGTTAATTCAAGGTTGTAAAGGTATACGGATTGTGGTAGCGGTCGTAAGGAAGCATTCAGTGTAATTAAAATTGCATTTGAAACCGTTTTGATGATGAAAGAGCGGAGTTCGGTTATGAACGGTAGCATTTTTTATCTGCCGTTAATGCCGACGTCCCAAAAATATTGTCGTTTTGAGGCTCCAAAAGAATGTCACATTGTAAAGTAGGTATGTTAGAATGGGCCAGTGTTAAATGTTTGCATTTCTAGTCACTCTATAGATGTAGTTAGAGTAGATTACCGCTCGTGCGTGACCAATACGTCGTACATGAAAAATTGGAATTATTTTATTGTGCCTGTAATATAATCACAAAGCTTACTGCAAAATTGAGTCGTAGAGACCTTGATCTGTCAAAATATAAGGGCGCTGGACGTCCTATGTAATAAATTTATAATTGCTAGAATTCTGTAATTATCAGCACATTTTATTATTATAATGTATAATACTTATTTGTGTGATTCATATAGTTCTGAAATCAATCTAATATTGATTTCGAAAGTCAGAAAGCTGGCGGAGAAACATTTGATATCTGCATAATTGTTTTTGGAGGATTGGGCCTGTTTTGAGTGACTGTCCACCTTAATTTGGTAAGGCATAAATGTCACGTTTATATATGGAAATTTTTTAGTATATTCTGTATATTTTTAAGCTGATGGGTACTTGGAGAGATTATTATCAAAGTGTATTTTATGACCCGAGTGGTTTTATAGTATTGTGTAAATAAAGTGCCCAAGTTGGAAAGATATTTTTATGCCTTTATAGCTTTGTACAACTTAGATTCAGTACAGACTGGCAATTAAAAATGTACCTTAGATTCAATTGACGTTCACATTAACACTAACATAAGGAGGTACAAAACATACACAAACATGCAATAGTTGGGAAGTCCGTAAATATTGCAACAGTAATAGTACCTACAATGACGTCTGTATCACTCGCCATTCAGTTCCACGTGTTTCAGTCCAGAAATCAACAGTCTCTCCTGTCCGGAATATTTCGGAGCGTCCCGAGCACTTCCACACACAGCAGCCCTCTACTAGTCGGATATCTCGCCTTCCGCGACACTAGCGCACTCTCGGTCGTTGCCGCCGCACACACACTCGTCCGCCGCATTTCGCCGACGTCCTCGCTCATCGCCGGTCGTCTTCGACGTCCTTCGATATCCTGGTGGTTCCCGATCACAGTTCTCCGCAGTTCGTCAGGCGGCCGTCTCAAAACTCCCGACCTTCTGGCCGCGGTGGTATTTATGGAGTCGGAACCTTAACCCAGAACTGTCTTCACACGCCGAGTTACGCCAAGAGTAGTGACGAACAGATAGATCGTGCAATAGGCCGCAGCCACCTAGTCGTGATCAGGTCGGATGATAATAACTTCACTCGCACTCCTGGATATGTAGCGGCGTCTAGGTCCACCTGGGGCAGAGATGGATCATAGTGACACAAACCCCACTACGTCGAGACTGCCCGCGCGTGCCCTGCACTGCGATACGAGCATAAAAATATTGAAAGTACTTGCGTCTAACATAACTATCAGGGGGAAAAAAAATGTAGTTTGTTGCATACATAAGGTCAGTTATCCTGTCGAGCTGGTCCTACAACAAAAACAAACTCCAGTGTATAAATAACATTTATACTGGGGCAAATACCATGATCTACTTCAAAACGTATGTGTAATCTGAACTGTAGATAAAATTGGCAAATGACACGGCCAGTATTTTCATGCCTGAACCCGGGGTTTGCGAAGTTAAATTGCGACCTTACAAGAGTTTAAATAAGACATTGTATGTCGTAACTGGCATAGGTGAGTAATTAATCTTCGACAATGTGATAAGTATAATGTGGTGTAAATCTACACTTAGTTACCGACACGTCCTGATAGCTCAGATGGCTAGGGCGTCTGGCTGACGACTCCAAGATTTGGCTTTTCGTTCACGCCATCCTCCAGAGATAATTTTTGAATCGTCTTACCACAAATATATGCACAGGAGGGCGACAGTATCTACTGACATATATATGTGTGACGGGATGACCTTACGAACGAGGAAGCAGCACTGTCTAGCGCTCATAAACGAAGATTGTGGCCAACAATGGTGGCGCGCTCTAACAGATGACAGAAAAACAAATATGGCAGGACACCAGCGGCACGCTCCAGCAGCCATAAACGAAGCGAGAGTGAGCGCAGCGTCCCTAGCAGAATTAACAAAGACGGTCATAAATAACATGGTAGACAAAAATTAGCACTCAGGGCGGAGGACGGTGGAAAACAAGATGACCGATGGAAACAAGATTGCGGATGCACAAAAGTCAAGGGCCCAAGGTGGCGACCAGAAACAAGACGGAAATAAAGTTGTCGCCAAGATGGCCGCCATGACGTAGTCCAAGATGGGGAACAGGTCCTCTGGACCCCCATCCCCCTTCCCCTGTTCTGGAAGCCTCTATTTCCATATACTAAGTAATGTACTGAATTGCCTGACTAAATGTACTTATAATGAACTTGATAATGTTCAATTATATTTTTTGCTGGCCCTGGTAAGGTATTGAGAGCAGCAGCTCATAGAAAGAAATTCAGTGTTCTTCCAGGGCACGTAATAGAATTACTGAATTAACTCGGCCGTGCTGTAACGTAAAAAAATATAAAATATACTGAAAAGTTTGTTGTGCATATGGACCCTACACCTTTGTAAAACACATAACCTTTGCTGAGTTGAGAGATTTGGGTGGCTCTTAACAACAAGGTCGAAAAGAGGTGAGAATGGAGCAGCGCAGCAGATCCCCGAGAAAACCTGCCAACCAGCAGGATTGGCCGGCACAATTCCCGCTTGCAAAAATCTGGGAGTGACCCTGCCGGGGATCGAACTCGGTTCCCATTGGCGAGTGGTTAGACCGCTTAGCCACTTAATGCAGCTAGCTCCCTGAACTTAGTGGCTGATTCAAGTGTGTCTTCAAGCTTCATCTTAGTATTTACGACTTCTTAGCGGGTTATGAGGAAGACGCAAGAAATGAGTGTATTTTAATTTATTTGTGCCTAAGAAAAGAGAGGGAGGGAGAATAAGGGAGAAAGAGAAAGAAATCAAGGAGCAGTAGGGATTGCATGAAGATTTATTTATTTATTGTTTTAAACTGTTCCGAAATGACGCAGTCTTTCCAAGTTTTATTTCATTGCTTCTCGGAAATGTTTATGAGTGCTCTTCGTCCCTCACGGATGCACCTTTTGCGATTCGCTTCTGCTTATTTAATAATCTTGTGTGGGCTGAATCGACTCTCAAGACATCGTTGTTAAGAGCCGCCCAAATCTCTCAACTCAGCTCGTATGGTCTGAGCAGTGATGTCGGCCGCTGGACTGCAAGTGCTAACACCTCAACGCAACCAGTACTGCCTTAGTATTTTTAGGTGATATAAAAAAGTTTTTTGCTTGAACCTAGGATCGATGTGTACCTCAAGACTTTCGACATAAACCTAAATCTCACAGTGGATCACAACGGCTGTATTATCTGTTTACTGCAGCCGTTGAGATTACCAAAGAGTGTTTCTGCATTTATTGACGCTGCTGATGAGTCGCCAATGAAAGGTGTTTTGGCGTCTGGGTTGAAGGCTACACTTCATGATGAGCTTTCTGATCTTCCAGAGGACAGGTTTTACTGCCCGAAGGCCGGCATATTCTCCATCCTCCCGCACTACATCTTTGATCTGATGAGTAAGACAGTGCACGTCAGTTTCTCCTCCTCTCTCTTGGGGCCATTCTTCCTTCCTTAGTGCCTTTGCATGGTATTATACCCGTTTACTCGGTAAAACCTGTCCTCCCCGCCAATCAGGGATATTCCGACTTCATTTCGTAGAAGCCTTTACCCAATACCCCATCATTGGTCATCCGAAATTTGTTCTTCTTGTCACTTATCCTACTCTTCTAATCTTCCAGTTTTTGTAGCAAACTCTTATGAAGAGCCTTATATGTCATAACATTTTCTTGTCTTAAGTGAATGCCCTTTAGTTCTGTGATTTCTTCCAGCCATCGTCTGATGTCTTCTGTCTTAAGACATTCTGACGTCATACAGCGGAGATTGCACAAGCCGCAGACTTTGTAACTTCGGATTGAAGTTCCCATGTCATGTATATAGTTGCATACTATAGTAGTTGATATTGATCCACTCACTATCCAATCTTGCTCTAATGTTGGGTAGTAACTCACAAGTGATTCTTTAGCGTTCGGAAGCATCAGAAGACCCTAAACGTATGTAGTAATTGATAATTCTAACCAATTAACTGTAACATTGCTCTTATCCGTCGAAGATATGAAGAAAGTAAGGAAAGGCTAGTATTCAATTATTTCCACCTGAATTAAATGGCCACAGTATAATTTTCACCAATTAACCTCCTCAGGGGCGAAAAACACATGTATGGTTAATAGCATGAGACAGAAACTCATCGGTCATAGCCGGACGTCATTATTTTACTGCTGGCGCTGGTGACGAGTGTCCCGCTACTGAGACTACGGATTGACCATTTGCATTCCTAAATGGATTCCTACTGATCAGTAGCCTCAGTGATATCTGTAGAAAAAGGAATGTAGCGAGCGATGCTTCCAGAGTAGAACGCGCACGGTGATTCCCGACTGTAATCCTCGTGCAAGAGTGAGTGTCAACTTGGGTTGTCTCTCTGACACTGAACGGCGGGAAGATGTTGGCTTCATCACGGCACCACCTTCCGGCGAGGTGCGACTTCCTGGGCCCGGTGACGTGGTGTCCTGTCCGCCAAGGGGCGACAAGTCGAGGGGAGCATATTGATTTCGTTTAACCGCGGAGGGGGAGATCTGTGAGCCACGCTCAAGGGGGATGCGTGTGTGCATGAGCGGAGGGTTGTGGACCAGCAGCCGCTTCTCTCGGACCGCAGAGATTCACAGTAGTCGCCGGTTAACAAAAAACCCTTGCTTGCAACCACACAAGTCCTCAGGCTCAGGTACTATCTCCCTTTCTCTTTCTCCTCTCAATGCGTGCATTTGCATTTGTGCGTCTCTGCGTGTCTCTCTACACTCAGAGAAAATCAAACAAAATATTTGTTTGTATAGAGCCAAATCGATATTTATTTGCCATAACAAAATATATTGTTGAGTAAACAAAATTTGAAAAGCAACAAAATTACTTCTGTTTGTCTAACAAAATATATGTTTGAATAAAGAAAATATATGCTGGGCCAAAAAAATCACACTGTCAACTAAATACTTTGTTGAATCAACTGTATATATTTGTTTGGCCACTCATTTGACTACCTTCGTTCGAAAATACATCTAGAGAGTTTGTTTGTATTTTTTGTGGCTATTATGATAGTTACCATACAATCGTATTAACAGATTAATAAAGTAATGCAAGAATAAACTGACAAGTGAAGCTGTAAAACTTGAAATATTTGTTTGCACACGTTGCCCAATATTTACAGTATATCTATTAAAAAGCTTTCTGGTGTCATCAATTGTCAAATTAGCTGAGATCCCTACTTCCATAGCTCAGAGGTAGGTTGGGTGTCTTGCAATCGGAGGATAGTAGGTTCGCGCTCTCGTGCCTCCAACGCGGTGGATTTTCAGCTCGCCCTTCGCACTGGGGATTCGTCAGCATGTCGTTCTCACTAAAGCTTCGTCAACGTCAAATATCGCAACAACGTCAAGGGAAGGGGTGGTGGTGGGGGGAAGGGGGGAGGGGAGGAGAAGGAGATACTAGGGCTCAGCGCTGGGACGCAGGTGATCCAGGTGCTAAACTCGGTCGAAATTGTACATTTTTTTATATCGGCCCAAATTGTTTCATGTACGTGTAGCCAAACAAATATTTAGTTGCACCAACCAACTCTTACAGTTTGGGGCAACCAAATGAGAACAACAAAATAATTTGGTTTCAGAAACAAAATATTTCATTGCCCCTATACAAAAAAATAATTTGGTTGCACCAAACAAATCTTGTTTGATTCTACAAAACCTTTTTCTCAGTGTAGTCATATCTTTCTGCTGGAGGTGGCTACTTCTCTGTCGTTGAGTTGTCGTTGTTGAGAAATTTGGGCGGCTCTTAATAACGACGTCTTGAGACCCGATGAGGGTGAAATAAGGTGAGTATGGAGCGGCGCCGGAATGCAAAGGTGGGAGAAACAGGGGATCCCAGAGAAAACCCGCTGACAAGCGGCATCGTCCGGCACGAGTCCGAACTGCGAAAATCCGGTAGTGACTCGGTCGGGGATTGAACCCGGTTCGCCTTGGTGGGATGCGAGTATACTCGAATCGCTAAACCACCGCAGCCCCCCATATATGAAATATTTACTGAAAATACTTTACAGAGAAAAAATACTTGTTCCTGTGCCATTCCACTGTTGTCAGTACTGTAGAAAACAAATAAAATAATGGAGGTAGTAGCGAGCAGGGATAGAGCGTGCATGTGCAAACACTCGATGGACATTTGGAACAGCGGTCTCTGACGTCATTGCACACACGGCAAACGTCCGCACAAACGCTCAAGACTTCCGGAAAGCTTCATTCCGAGAAAGGTACTCTGACAGGTTTCCTGCTCAAAGATTGATGTATTAAAATCGGATAAGTATGACCTGAGTTGGGGAGCATCGACCTCGGGACTTTCTGTATCAACGTGGGTGAGATTGTCGTCTGCACCTAAACTCTGATTTTGTTAATTGTTCCCGTCTTTTGGCCGGGCGTCCTCATTCTCATGACGGTTCCGTTATTTATACTTCTACAATTATTTCATCATTTTGTCTTCTCTGTAGCGGATTTCGCATCTTAATAAACTGATCTCATTTAAAATTTATGAAAGCTGTTATGTTATCTGTTGATATGTGTTTGGATAAAGATTGGTCATTTTATATGGGAATTTAGACTGCTCAGTAATTAACTTGTAGTTAAATTTGAACTTTTGCAGACATTCGTAGATATTACTTGCATTGTTTCCAGAAATTTAATAAGAAACTTAGTTCTAGTCTGGCTCAACAGATCAAACAAGGGTAATTGCTTTGTGCTAAGTGTAACGATTCTTTGCGCCATAATAACTACGCTTCGCTATTCTAATTTAAATTTATTTGTGAAGTGCAGTATATTTTGCATTGCAGTCAGTGCTTCATTATAATATACAGTGGTTAAACAGAGCTGTGGCTATTGTATTAGGTTCAAGCTGGTAATGTTTTAATGACGTACATATTTATTCAATTAAAAAGTCAGCGTCAGACTTTCTAAAAAAAATAATAAGTCAAAGTATGATAAAATACAAAATATATGCGATCGTTTAAATTTCGTGTAAATTTTGGCATCTTTCTGATGTAGTTCTTTCCGGCGAACACACGCTTGTAAACGATTTGTGCTAAGTTGCAAAACGCTGTTTTCATGAAAATATTCGCAGAAAAATCTAAGACAAGCAACCATCATTGGTATAGGCTAATCAAAGTAATGTGAGCACTTTTGAAGCCCTCTCATTTTTAAAATAATAGTCAATAAATATATTTTATTGTATCCTTAGACGTTAAATTGCGAGCCCCGTGGAATATATGCGTTGTGTTTATTACTTACATGGCAATATTTATTTTAAAATGTGGCGGAAAATAAAGAAGGCTTACAGAAAATAATGACTAGGACCTCAAAAGTGCTCATTTTATCGTGAACAGCGTTCTAACTGTCGAGTTGTAATTAATAAATTTGATTTACACCTTTAGTGTAGCTATTGTCAATTCATGACGTTAATGTAATTAGTAAAAAGGAGCAGCGCGATGTCTTTGAAGTACTCCTTCTCCTTCGTCTGAAGTGTGTTTTCTTTTCGTACACCAAAACGTTTGAGTATATGTAAGTGTATGTATATATGTATATATATATATATATATATCCAGGACAATAGCAAAGACAAAGGTAAAAAACACACTTCTTTTTTTTTGGAAAACTTTAATAGACCTATTCAAAACTTTTTCCCCCACAATAAGGGTAGGCTGTTATATATAGGTTATAGGTTATATATTACATATACATATATTTTTTTATTCAAAATCTTTTGTAACAACAGTATATTAGTTTTTTTTTTTTTAATCTTTATAGTTTCACTTAAAATTTTTCTTAACAAGAGTATTATGGTGTCTTTCTTTGGTTTACATTTTTAACAACAGTTTATGATGTTTTTATTTTGGCAAATAAATAAGTCGTTGGATACCCGAGATCGCCTCTTTTTAGAGTTCACATTATTTAAAAAACAAATTTTTTAAAAATTTTGAACTAAAACATTTATCGTTCTTTAAATGTCAAAAATTAGTTTTTTTTTTTTTTTTTTATGTAACTTTATGTAGTGCGTCAGCCCACAGAAAGGATGGAGCACACCCATAGGTCATGCAGCAGGCGAAACCAACAAAAAAAACTCTTACATATTTCCTTATCTGTTTCTGAAGCTACTGCGGTGTGGTGCCAGCAAATTGTTGTACTATGGCCAAAACGGTATTCTCACGAGTGTGTGGAAGACTCAGTCACTCGGGAAGAAATGCCTGGCCACAAGATCGTCGGCCCATGCCGCAAAACGCTATAATCGCAAAACACTTTCTATAAGAGAGGGATCCATTAAATAACATTACCACGTAACAAAAATAAGATATCCGTCCGCAGGTAAACTTACTCAAACCAGCGCTTAAAACTTTTATCATCATAAGATTTAAAAAAATATTCAAACAAGAACACCCAGGCAACTAGATGCTGTATAGCGAGAAAACGAAACGAAGGAAGTTGCATGAGCGGACACACACACACACACACACACACACACACACACACACACACACACACACACACACACACACACACACACATATATATATATATATATATATATATATATATATATATATATATATATATATATATATACTCGTGGTCTCGCACGACTAATCGATAGATAAATAGAAGCTCTAGAAAGAAGTATAATATATCACAAAAGAAACTACTTTTCATTTAGATAATTAGAAATTAAGACTTCACGCACAATATTACAAACATAAATTATTAACTGACATAAATAAAGCATATTTTAAATCAAGAAACATACAAAAATAACCAGATAAATGTTTAAACATTAGAATAATTTCAGATGACGAAGTTAGTTTTACAACTTCACAGTAAGAAAACAACAATAGTTAGCAGAACTGGAGCACGTTTCCATAAAAAAAAAAAACACACAAATTTGGCGAAACACCAAATAATTCCGAATGGAATGGAGTTAACATGATTACATATTTTCTTGAAACAAGTGCCAACAAAAATGGAATAACGCGTATGTATGGTACGTGATCATTGTTTCATCCTGTATTTAAGGCCGAATTATTATTTGTCATACATGTGCTGTTCGCCTGTATCAAAATGCATATTTTAATGCGACTGAAAAGTCCCTTGGATTGGAGAAGCCTCGAACAGCCAAAGCATGAGAAAATATACATGTGCCTTAGCCGACTGAGCTATCGGGATATAGCACAGCCGAACGTTTAAATGAGGCAGTATGTGCATATTCTCAATGCTTACTCGAGCAAGAATACATCACAAAAAATATGTTTCTAGAGATAAAGTGCGTTGTATTTAACAAGATACTAGGCCGGATCCAATTAGATATTTGCCCATATAAATTCTGTGACATCCATTTTTTTTTTTTCATAATAAATATTGATAAATAATTTTTATTGTAAATGCTAATAATCTGTCTCAAAAAGACGTCGTATGAACAACATACAGTTCTCTTTGAGCCTACTTCGGACACTTGTCGACACAGTGCTGGTATCGGGACGACAAGTTGCCGAAATGTTGTGTTTTCTGGGATGCATATCTCAAAAACTAAATGTTGAGGGAATACGATTTTTTTTTTTACAGGAAAGGTAAGCTATTAACCTTTTTGCAGTCGCTACTTTTAACTTTTACAAAAGTAAATATATTGAAAGGGAGAAAAAATTGATGATGTTTCAAACTATAGTTTTTGGGGGCTTTACTCCGCAGTTCCCTGAAGGCAAAGGAGAATAACACGAAATGGCATCTCCAGTTTAATCTACAATCGAAATTCGAATCAGTGGAAAATCACTGATTCGCATCGAAATTCAACTACTCGAATCAGTGAAAATGGCTCCACTTTCAGTGGAAAACCTCTGATTGTTTCAGTGAAAAATTTTCACTGATTGAATAAGTTGCGGCTGACGGCTGTGGCGAACTATATATTGTTTTAATTGAATGTAGCTAAATAATAACTTACTATTTATATTTCGCAATTTAACGTAATTTAAAAAATTAAAAATAATTTCGGAGGTGACCGGGTATGAACACGCACACACTTCCCACCTCAGTTTTAGGTCGCTACCTTAACATTTTTTGGTAAGTGTCGTTTTGTTGCGGGAGCGGGACACGAACCCGCACACTTGATGACGCATTGATGTCCTGGCGCACTTGGGGTGAGGGAAGCTAGGAAGCAGCGAGTGTGGCAGATGGGGTCCCTGTATGTCGGCCAGTTGCATGATATAAAAGGCCGTTGGGGCCTGACGACGGCCCCCACCCCCCCCCCCCCCTCTTAGACCCACTCTGCTGGAACCACTCCGAGGGCACATCGACGCCGGAGATCGGCATGAGCTGCTTCAGGGCAACACCGCAGGGCGAACCGAGATACTGACGTCTTGGATACACGTGACCAGATCGGCCAATCACACCACGACAACACAACACGAGGTGGAATAGCTCCGGTCGAGTGTCGTTAATTAACAGTGGTAAGGAGATATTCAGTTCTGGGTGCAGGGCAGATCCGGAACCGATATTACGTGCAGCAAACCCTGGAGGAGTCCAATTTTATTCACTATTATTGTTGAGATATTCTATACCGTACTCATTAAGTATTGTTGTTATAGGCTATTCACGGCAAAGTGAGCACTTTTTGAAGCTGTTTCATCAGACATAATAACCAATAAATACATTTCATTGTAGCCTCGGACTTTTGGTTTTGCGTATGGTGAATGTATACACTGTTTTATTACTCACATGGCAGGGTTCACATAAACAAGTGGTAGAAGGATATAAATTGGTTGAAAGAAAAAAGTAGCTAGGGCTTCAAAAGTGCTCACCTTACCGTGAAAGGCCTATAATGTACTTGATATAATTCATTCTATGAGAAGGAGTAATACAATAATTAGTAGTTTTTATAATTGTCTTGTGTCATTGAACCCCCAGAGTACAGCAACGTTAAGAGGAAGACTCTCAGAGAGTTACCTAGAGTGTGAATTGTGTTTAACAGTAATAACGTTAAAGTAGGCATCCCAAGTAAGAACGCTACAGTCTGTAGATGGGACGTTGACGAGCTCAAGTTATACCGACTTGCTGACCAATTCCCAGGGCGACACGTGAACTGAAGATCTGCCGCGCCGGAGGCACCAGGGCGTGAACCCGTGACCCTCCGAGCACGAGCTATGAGGGCAGGGCACCATCTGCGATACCAAGACAAGTTGATAAAATAGAGGAAAATAGATGTCTTACAGTTCTTCATCGAAATCGTGAAGATTAGAATTGTCTGCCCTTACTTTTCATTTTTGGTTTAATTAGTACCGTTGGGATTGTTAAAACGAGTAGTATATCTGAGTGCACTTTCGTCACCACGTCGTATGAAGTTTAAACCTTCAAACAGAGTAAGTAGTAATGGCGTGCCGATCCCAACCCCAAAGGGATGCCGCCTTTTTTGAGTGACCTAATTAATTTGATATCAAATTGTTATTAAAGGGTTAATTAAATTGAATTAAAGGGTAAATCAAATTGAAAGAGTTAGTAAAATTGAAAGGTTCAAATGGATCGAAAGGTTTAAATTTATTGAAAGAGTTAAATGGATTGAAAGGGTTAATTTTTTGTGAAAGAGTGTGCTAAGGGTCAATTATCTTTTTTTCTTTCTTTTTGTGGGAGCTCTGGTACGTCTTCACACTGTGAACTCTGGCACATGACTGAGTTGTGGCGTGTTGGGGACGGGGTATATATGTGGTGAATTTTGGTACAAGAGTGGCATAGGTGTCATTTTTTTTTGTTTATTAGTAATATTGCTCGTAGACTGTGTTGGTAGATAGGCAACTTTGAATGTTAGTAGTATTCCAAATGCAATTAAACATTAGAGAAATTCATAGTGTTCTACGTATGAATAAATTGTATGCATAGGATCGCAAATCTCAAATGATCACAACTACGTAGATAATAAGTGGAATTTCGTAACTCTCAAGTATGAAATAAAACATAAAGAGATGAATTAGTTACCGCTGAGCTGTATGTTGGCAATATAATTTACACGAGAGAGACGTTTAACGAACGAACACAACCACATGAACATGACAATTATGTGAGTGTGCAGTATGGAATTAATGATCTACAATGAATTAAAAATGTCCCTATAAATTAAATGGCAAACAAACACAATAACAACAAATATGACACAACTTGACACCTCTCGCACATACCTTACACGTCTGTCTGCCTGTGAGACTGGTGAGGAGGAACTTTAGAAATGTAATTTACACGTAAAAAATAAATTAATTGATTAACACACGTAATAAAATTGCGCCTCTCCAAAACACGTCCGTCCAGCTGCGAGCTCAGTGAAGCACTGTTTGATTATAGAGTGAGGTGAAAAACTCGGAAATTTTAAACAAAACGAATATTTCCAAATAGTGAAATCGCACCAAGAACTTCCCGAAAACACATTCATCCACCTCGGAGGCTGGTGAAGGAATGAGTGGATCGAATGATATGTACGTGCTAATAAACTGTTACATGGAGCATGGCTAAGTTTAAATTTACGACTGACAGAACCTATTTCCTTACCAAGCTACTATTAACGACTTGATTACACTATTCGTCCTACAAGTATGTGAATGAAATGATAAATTTCTAACGAAATTTTCATTTTTAGTGATACAGTAGAATTTTATTTTTGAAATAAGTTTTCAATTATGTTTTCTGATTTTGTGTAAAGTATGACTGTGTTTTTCACCACGAGACATCGTAGTGTTGATTCTTTAGCTGTAACAGTTTTAATCTTGCTGCTGTGAAAAAAATATTTTATTTTCAAAGTTGGTTGAACTCTCACAGTTGTAGGACAACGGGGAAACATTGTGTTGTGATGCTAAGGGCTCTTTCTACCTGACCCTGAAAAGGTCTTTGTGTGTAAGTTTCGGTTTTTTCAATTCCTAGGGTTATGGCCAACAGCCCAGGAAAGTTTTCTCGAGATATCCAAGAAGGTTCCTTCCATTTCAAAATTAATTCATTCTACATTTTTGATTCTTTCCATCATTTTATGTAAGATCTCCTCGGCTCTTCAAACTGCGTTTTAATTGAAATATTAATTTTTAAGGTTTTTTTTCTCCCTCATCAACTTGTAAATTTTTTACTTTGAAAAAAAAAGTTAGCAAACAAACAAAGATATTTTTTGGTTAATTAATAAACACAATACATTAGATAATGACAATAGTAATTTTTCGAACTAATAAATAACAAGTCACAGTATTCCATTTTTACATATAGAAGTTTTATTTTTAATTCTTTTTTTTTTTTAATCATCCTTAAGAGCTCAAATATTTACAACTAGTTAACAACAAAAATTGACACATACTAAAGGCTATTTCAATTATAATTTTTTTTATAATTTAAAATTATATACAAAACCTTTATTTTAAATATTTTAAAACAAATGTTCATGTTACAATCTAAATTACTAAACATTATTAACAACATAACTATTTTGACAGTTTTTTACAATAAAGTTATGTAAATCAATCATACATTGTAACACAACTACAAATACTACTACTATTATTACTACAACACTACTAATGCTACTACTACTGATACAAAAATTGTTTGACACAGATAATAAGACCAAAAAAAATTTAGAAAAAAATAACTAACAACATATTTACAAATATATTACAACAATCTCAAGATCATCATTTAAACCTAAAGCTATGGGTATATACAAAATATTTACAAACTCTTGAAGAGGTAATAATGATGCACATATAAGGCGTTCATTTATTGAGTAGTGTTCGGGTTATTTCCACACACACACACACCAAAGACAGGGTGTAACACACTAACACGCACACAGTTTCCTGTAGGTGATTTGTCACACTATTACTTTCTTCATATTATTATTATGTATTGTAGATAGTTGTATTGTTGATACATATAACCCTTACAGATAGGAAAACAGGGAACAGCAGCATTGAATGTTAATGCAATACATATTGTGGCCAGCAATAGTTAGCTGTGAAGTGGGTCGTGGAACAGGAAGTGTGTGGTGTGGTGGCAGCAGATGGACATCATCGGTGGTGTGGTGGTGTCAGTTGTGGTTTCGTGGGTGTGCTGTATTTACTGTGGGGTTAAAACTATTGTAGGGAGGGAAAAAAAGGTTTTAGTCAGGTATTGGATAGTACCTCCAAGGTAAGGTTTATATTCCATCAGCCTCAATGTACAACTTATCATCCATACCTGACAACACTACCTTGGTTACGTATTTGGTGTAGATTTGATGAGAACACGAACGGAACTGATATTGGGTCCCCAGAACTCTTGTGCAATTTTCGAGGCAATCTCGATAATCCTCATACCTGAGTGACTGTAACACGTTGGGTTTTCACCCTTTGTCTTACGTATATGTTGTTAATTCCCAACACCGTATGTGTAAAGCTTAGGGCGTAAACCCACACAGTGTGTGATTATGCGACCAACACTTTCATCAATCATCACCCTGGTATGGCCTTTGTTCTCGAGAGGGAATCCTTGTGGGTTATCGAACAACATAGTTGGATGTATCAAACTGTGCCTTTAAATTTGGGGTAGTTACTTTGTAGATTTATCACAAGCAAAAGAATATACCAAGGAATCGGTGTCACAATAAAGGATGTGTAAGGCTGGTGGAAGAAATTTTGTATGCATGTACTGATAATGGAATTCATAGAGGGTTAATATTGATAGACCAAGAATGGCAACATTAGTGTACAAAGGTTTATTGAATGCAATAGAACTCTTTGATAACTCGTTAAAGACCTAGTTTATATCGATAATCTGTCTTACCTGGAATGTCAGACGTCCTATCAGCTCTGCAGCCCTGTAGATCGTGTCATACCTCGAAACGACTCTGATGTCCCTTTCATGGCGGACATTCTGCAAGGGTTTTCCATAAATGGAATTATTCATTAACTTGAAAAACGATTTTTCGAATTCGTTTGCGGCATGGGCATGTTTCCCAACGTTAAACTCGATGTATGGAGCATTCCAAGCCTTCTGCTCAAAGCGCAAAATGCGATGAACAGAGTCAAGTTTGGCCCAATACATCAAGTACTGCATCAATGTTTCCCTGTCTATAACATATTTATTTTGCGGCATGAGTGTTAAAAGAAGTTTCTCATACGGAATGAGAAGGGGTACGCCATTTCATGTCACTCCTCCAGAAAAGACAGATCAACTTCCGCGAAAAAACAAGTGTCACCATTATTCACTGTGTTTAAAAAATCCAATGTTGAAAACACGTCAGTCTCAACCCACACAAAATTGCTGATCAGAAGCTTGGATCGCATAATATGACTGTTCAACCCATTGACATCGAAATAGCATATATATATATTTCGATGCCACACTAGGATCATAGTCCTCACCCATGAAAACATTGTTGGCTTCTGCACATCTTTTGGAAACCTGGGTAGGGTCGCCACTAACCCCACATTCTACAAAAAGATACATGTCTGGGTCGGTCAATAGCTCTAGCCATGCACGTGTCATTGACAATAAAGCATCACATGAAAGAGATGGAGCTGTGGCATACATTGCACATCAGACTTTCTGGTGACTTAACTAAGTCATAAGGGAAAACTCCCTTCTGTTTTGCCAATTCGAATTAGGTGTTGTCTGGAAACATCGAGCAGGTGCTACTCAATTGTGCAGGTAGTAAATTACCTGCCAAAGTTTCCAGAGAGGCACTCATGAATTGAAATAAATCAATAAAACGTAATTTGGAATATTGTGCCTTTCCATTGAAATCAATCCCACTGGACATTTGGGCATTCCAATCACTTGCATTTTACCCGGGTTTTCGATTACCACAGTTCTGTCGGGTTGTGGTACATGACGTTTAGCCAGGGGCTTTATGAGAAAGTGAGCATCATAATCCTACAGGTTATGAAAAACAGTGACAAGTTGTCTTTTGGGAAGTCTGAAATTTAAGTTGCACTTATTATGTGTGCGACCTCTGTTTTCACCCGTCAGATGGTCATGATCGACCACAATATAATCTTTACAAATGTTGCAACTTTTCGGAGCCGCCAACCTTGCTTCATTAGCAGGGGTTTATGGCTTCATCGGAACAATCACGCTTTAGATTCCTGCAACCCACTTTGTAACTTCAACTAATTTATCAACTAATTGGTATATACAATCAGCACATGGAAACTCAAAATATTTAGATAAACTTGGATTGAATGAGCAGATCAACAAAATGCTACAAGCATATGGAACATGTTGGTTGACGGTAGCTGTATTACTCGTTTCATCAATTATACAAGCAAGCAAGTGGACATGGGTTTCAGGCAACTTTCAACATCGCAATAGGCGACAAAACCCAACATCTTCTGTTTGCTGTAATCTTTAAATCACAAGTACTTGTCATTCCCAGGGGGGTAGGTACTGCGAACAGCTTTTCATTGCTGGCAAAGAATAGTGTGACTTGCAAGTTTCTCCTCACTATCAAAGTATTGGAGACAATGTTCGCAAACTCATCTCTTATGACCATGTTTATTCAGCTGACTACCAACCAGCTTTTACAAATTTCTAATTCAGACAAAATGCAAATGAGAGGCATTTCCATTTGCGCGAATCATCAAAATATTAACATGTTTCTCATGAAGTACAGGAGAAATACGCATGGGTACTACAACCCCACCTTTTTGCAAGTTTTGTCCATTACATTGCTATCATTGTTCACCACACAGTAAACATTGATATAAATAGAATTGTTCTCCCAGAACTTACGAATATCCTGTATGGTGGTAGGTTATCAAAACAGTAATACAGTATTCAAAACCTCATGAGGTTTAGGATATGAAATAATTCTCTGGACATGTCATGTGGCAGGACACAAAGATGCTACTATGGTGTAGTAGAAACACATTACCTCTGGGCAGTGTAAAATAACATAATCTTTCCTATTTGCAATAAATTTTGGCAGTTTAGTGTGCGCAACACCAATGGTGAATGACCGATATTGGCTCACATGTACATCCATGTATGTCAATATTTGGAGACTCCAGCCAGATCCAGGCACACTAAACTCCTCGAGTCTGTTTATGAGATAAAGAATATCATCATAATTTACACCCACATTGGATGAATGGAGGACAGGGAGTGCTTCACTTTGAAAATAAAAATTTTCCGTAGCCCCTTCCTCCGCCATGAGGGATTTCAAATACTTACCCACTGTTCTAACTGAAACTCTAATAGGCCAGGGTAATTACATTAGTATGCATAATAAAGGCACCTTGTACTTCTGAAAAAAACTGGTAAAGTCTGCATCACTGTCAGGCTTGTCATTAAGTATCCGCACATCATTTAGTTTTCCCACAAACGCCGTAGCCATGAGTTCGCATGTCAGGTCTGGCAAAGGTTCCAGTGAGACTGTGGGATTGGAAAACAAATTATTTTCCGACTCCCTTGGTGAAGTATTTCTAATCGACTCGAAAGTCGGTTGTGAAATGGACTGAGCACTCTCAGAATCACAAGAATTTTCCGAGTCTGGTAGGAATAAATCATTTATAAGATCAACTTTCTCATGTTTGGGGAAGCAGACATGTTTTGACCTTTTGGTGCAAACAATCTCTTCGTAAGTGACTCCATGCTCGAATCACTTATGTAGAGATCATCTTCCAAAACATTAACTTGTGACCACTTAGGCGAAGGTATACTGTCTCGACAGCTTGCTGTAGAGTGTCTTTGCATATGCGATTCAGAATCCAAATCGCTTACATAAAGGTCTTCAAGCAAAATATCAATACTGGATCGCTTAAGCTCGCCCATTTTACCTACTAAAAGTTTCTTTAGTTTCCCCTCTACAATAGCTAGTACACCACAATAAATTACACTGAAGTAATCCCATCATTCTGAAAAACATGAAACAATAACAACACTTTATTCTCTCATCACATCATAGTTTAATTAGTACTAACATTATTTATTATTATTTTTGAGGGAACTTTAATTTTTTTAGGAAAATCATTTGTCCATAGCATCATGTTTTTACAAAATATACAAGGACGAGTCATTCTAAAACCTCGTGTACAAACCCATGTAGCAGATGCCTGAAAATTGTGTGTGTGCGGGAGTCGGCGAAATTTAGGTCTCGAAAGCTGATGAGGGTGAAGCAAGGTGAGTATAGAGCAGTGAAAAAGATTGCGCAGGCAGGAGTTTTGGGCCACTTGCAGAGCTGCAGACAAGCGAATGGTTCACTAAACTGTTGCTGCCTACAACAACTGTTACCAAACAGGCACAATCCTGCCAGACAACTCCCCCTTCCCCTGCTGTCTCGCAAAGCCTATGGATGCACATGCGTGCCAGTGGAAGAACTTCCCCTCTGCCCATGCCACTCCGTCGACTTCTCTGTGATGTGAATTACCTATCTGCAGCTCATGTCCACTAAACAATTCACTGCACGTTGCAACCTGCCTCACCCTCATCTTTCTTTCACAAGTTTTAAAACAGGCGGACTGCGCTTACGACATTTGGAATGAATTTTAAACTCACGCTAATGCATTGCAGTTTAACCCCAGTTTAAACATTATTTTTGTGAACAAAAATTACATCTTAAGTGTGCTTTTTAAAAAATTTTGAATCTTACACCATCAAATTAGTTTACACTTTCAGAAACATTTATTAAATTTTATATAGTAAAATCAGGTATACCATCAAAAACATTAATGAAGTTTTATATAGTAAAATCATTTACACCATCAAAAATATTTTAAGGTTACATAGTTTACACCATAAAAAATACATTCTAGGGTACACTGTAAAAGTCATTTACATAAATTTAATAATGAATGTTGTGTAAATGTATTATCAAAGGAGCAACACACTGGATATTAATTATACCAACTAAACAAACACTCTTAAAACTAAATATCTTAAATATATAATTTATTTAAAACATAACAAAAATCAGTACTCAACTCGCATTTACCCAACAACATTTAAAAAGAAATGTCTTAAAAATTAACTTCAATGCACAACCTATTCCGGCACATACACATAAAAAACTTTTCATTCCTTAGAAATACTCAAGGCTCATATATCCATCATCTCACATATCCTTCTCCAGTGAACTCATTCTGAACAAGCTTGGGATCTGAGATAATGCATCTTCCCCTCGTGCTTGGCATGAGCGACGTAGTTATCCCTTGTTTTAGCCATTCCAAAGTTACTTCCTCACTCACATAACATTTCTTAAACATTTCTTTAAAAGAAAAATTACTTACAATCGAAAGATTAAATACTGAATCCACCCCGTCACATACACATCAAAAAAATTTCATTTGTTAGAAATACTCAAGGCTCATATATCAATCATCTCACACATTCTTCTCCTGTCAACTCATTCTGAACAAGCTTGGAAGTTGAGATTATACATCTCCCCTTCACGCTTGACATGGATGGCGTAGTTCTCCTTTGTTTCAGCTGTTCCAAAGTTTATACCTCATACACGCAACATCTCTCCCTTGAACATTTATTAAAACTATGTAAAATTATCCAAAATTTAAATGAATTTTCCCCTGCACACACACTCAGTTATACACCCATTTTTCCTCAGAGTACTTTGTATGTTTTTTCTAAATGGCATTGAAATATATTTACAAGTGTTTAATAGTATAGAGAGGGCCTGAATCCGAGATATTGTCTCGGCCTGCTGTCCATAGTGCAATACAAAAGTGGTCATTCAGTATCTCTCTCTCTGAACTCTATTAAATTTCCTCTTAAATATACGCCAACAACCCGTATAAAATTTATTGAAAACACTATTTTCCCCTGCACTCAGTCATACACCCATTTTTCCTCAAAGTACTTTGTATTTTTATTCTATATGGTATTTAAATACTATTACCAGTATTTAACAGTGTCGAGAGGGCCTGATTTCCAGATATTGTCTTGGCCTGCTGTATTGCAAGTGAACAAGCCATCTTAAATTAATTGAAAACACAATTTTTCCCTGTTCTCATACTCACACACACACATATGAACTAACATTTACTAAGACTAAATATAAACAACTTACATTTTAACAATTCCAAACTAAAAATATATATATCACACTCAGAATAATTTTTATGTAACAATTCCAAACACTTGTTTTACAATCTTAAAGACCCATCACTCAATTTGTTAAAAAGTTTTGCAATTCTAAAGATTTCTTTTATAATTTCTAAGAACCATCATTCAATATGTTAAATTTTTTATGTTCTAAAGACTTGTTTTATAATTTTAAAGACCTTCATTCAGTTTGTTAAAAAAAAATTATGTTTTAAAGAAACATTCTTTCAAGTTTTATTGATTTTACTAAAAGTTTATCAAATTTCATTCACTTTGTTAAAAAGTTTAACGATTTTAGAGAAAAATTTCTGAAAAATGCTGTCAAAATAAAAAAAAATTAATCAATTTTAAAATAAGTTTTGACAAAATACAGGAAAAAAATTTAAAAAGACCAAAAACTTACTTTAACTCGGGTAGCGAAACCAGTAGGTTTCGAACGAGACCTGAAGTCAAGATCAAGCTGGATGAGCGCTACCCCACGCAGGCAGGCGAAAGTCTCGGCCTTCTACCTCAGCAAACGAATTCTCAAGAAAGTGGGTGAATTCCCATGCGGTCACTAGAACTGGAAGCTAGGTTGAAGTTCATTCATGACACAATCCCGTCGCACCAGGTCCCACTAGTGGCTGGTGGAACGGACGACCAGTGTCCTTGAAAAGTAGGGACTGCTTCACAAACTCTCCGAGCACGAGAGGGTAGGAGATGTTACCTCCATGAAGATCGATCAGTAAATGGCGAGCTGGGGGTGGGCGGTCCTATTTATACACCTCATTCCTCCATTGTCCAAAAAATTGATATTGTGTAATTCGCTATCAAAGTGTATTAACCCACATATTATGTATTAGAAACTGTTTTAATACAGTTTTAAGCAAATTTAACGCATTAAAAAATATTTCACATGTTTTTTTTTTAATTTATCATATATATGTTAGAATAAACGTGTATTTGTCCAGTTTTAAGCTATTAGATTTGAATTACATTCTTCTTTACCAATTATGTACATGAACAAATGTCATTACAATATGAACTTTTCACATTACGATGTGAAATGAATTTAATACTCCATTTTTACATCCCTAACACAATCAGACAATTATCAAGCTAATTGTATATTTTTTTTAATTAACAGTGATTCGTTCTTTATTCCTTTTACAATGTTACATTCGTACCTAACTCGAGACTCGAATCCAGAATCTATGTATTACAATCAAATCTACACATCACTGAAAGTCAGAAACTAGATTTACAATTGTTCATGATCTAACTGGGACGCAAATCCGGCTTATACCAACCATGCCTTACCTGGGAATCGAACCCGCATCAATATGTTACAATTAAACATGCCTTATATGGGATTCGATGTCAGAGCCTCCTTGTATAAACTGATTACTCTACCAAGGCAGGCGACATTTTAAAAATCATTGTATGTAGTTATAGTATAATGTAAAAATATTCGTAAGTTTTCTGCAGCAGACATATTTTTGTCAGATTCAAATATATCTTTAGTTTAAAACTATTTTTGAGGGAACTAATAGTCTGTCTGTTATCTGTTTTTTTCTTTATGCGACTATTTCGTGTTAAAGCAAAATACTTTTATTACAAAATTTAAGAATCTCTCTGTTGAGACTATTTAATTACTTACCTCTCAAATGTCCGTGTGGAGAAAAATGTTTTTCTTAGGAAAACAAGTTCACTTTTAATAAGGAATAGGTTAAATCAACTTAAAAATTCATTTTAGAACAAAATTTATTCAGAAAATATAGACAAACACCTATTATTATTACTATTATTTCAACAAAATGAAAGATACTGTGTTTCAAAACATATGCAAGTAACTACAGGATGTCCCAAAACATAGCATCAAACAATCAATTATAGGATGATTCAAAATACATAATCAACTATAGATATCACATAAATTGTACAAGTATTATTTTCAAAATACAAGTAGATCCAAAAACATTTATGTACAATAATTACAGTTTGCTCCAAAACAACTACAGGATAACACAAAACATTGAACACTAGCAAAATATATTCAAAATGTTTCTTTTCCTCTTAAAAAAAAATATTTTTATAAACTATTAGCAACTTCCATGAACAAAGTTTTCATGTGTTTTATTAATATTGGATCCAGATCCCCTTCTTGACCTCTGCTTTCAAGGAGTCAGCATTTCTTACATCCTGGTTTTAATCTGCCTGTTTGTACACAAACATCTTTACAAGAAGGGGCATGTAAAACAATGCTTTAAACCACATCAGGATGTGATTCAACATAATGAGGGTAGACATCTTCAATACTAGATAGAAGAGGTGTGTTTGCAGTCATATAAAACACTGGACATTTCGTATTGTCACTGCACTGTATGAGTTCGTGACTCTTTTCATCGCCTAGAGGAAAATAAATTACTTTAAAAGGAAAAATATTGTTGCAAGTCTCTGTAAATTCTCACAAAAGTCAGTTGCACCATAGGGTGTAAGTTATATTGGACTTTCCTTTTTGACACTGATATAGTGATTTGCAGACTGAAAATACATCATGTTGCTTTTATGACATCCAACGTTCGACTGAAAAGATTTAGCAAGAAACAATTTATGTATATTGATAAATTCACTCTCTCTAAATTGTAAGTTGAAACATGTTTTAGGGTTAAATTTTATTTTTACTAATTTTATTGCTCGATGTATGTAACATTTTGATGAATCACATACATTATGAGATATGTAACCAAACTTGTCTTTGCTATAATCATATAAAGTATGAATAATATTATCACATTCTTTGAAATACTGATAGGGCAAAACAGTGTCTGTATTATAAACAAAATGTTTCGAACATTTTTCTTCCTTGCAATATGAAGTTACAACATGTTCGCCCTTAAGTTTACTCTTACGATCTACTCTGTGCAGTCTGTACTGGTTTACAGGATATTCAGAACTGTTGCAGTTAGTTAAGGTGCCATCATAAGTAGTTGGTTTACTACGTGTTGTAATAGCTTGAGAGAAATACTTTCATTTTAAATGAATGTCTGACTCACACATTTCATTTACAACAAAATGTGAATATGCTATGTTACAAGTTACAGAATACAAACCTTTAGTAATAAACACATACTTGCAAATCGGTGAGAGCATTATTCTGAATTAGCCACTTGACATGCATATAAATTACACATGGACAGAAAAACGAATCCTCCTTGTTCGAAAATAAAGTTGTAGATGTCCCTGTCACAGGTCTCATTCCAACAAACGGTGATTCCCTGATGAGGTCTGGTGAGCTGGTAGGTGATTACTCCATATCCCTATTCCTCTTCTATTTCCTGGCTAATACTAGCAATCATCAAATCTTCTAATGTTGTTGGCAGGTCACTGTTGGGGCAAAGATATCGCACAGCACAATTTTTGCATGCTATTCCTTCAACAAAAGTGAATGCCGAGACTGTTGTCGAAAGTGTAGCACCAATGTTCTATATCGTTGCAGAGATGAACTTGTAGAATGCTGTCATACAATTTAAAGAAAACTCTTCTGTATCCAATTTGTAGGACCTCGTATATGTCTGTAGGGTCGAAGATTCTAGCCATAATTGAATATTTTATACTGAATGCTCTCCTTTATATGGTCTGCTAGATGTTCTTGCTTTGAAAAACGTTACATTGCCAAATACCACAGGGGAGAAGTTAATTCTTCATCACCGATGTATGTATAATGTTGATTGTTGTTGTATTGTTCTATCAAAACTGTAGTAAGAGAACATCAACTACAGTCCTTCTGCATGATGTATTTGATTTTCTTGTAGGACTTGAGTTTGGTGATGTAAGCACTTTGAGGGCACATCGCTCCGGAGAGGTGGAGGTCGGAGGTGGGGATGTTGTGAGGTCGGGAGAGATGTGGCTGTATCTAGCCAGTCGTCGCCATCTTGTTACATTGCCGAAAAAATTTACAATCGAGGGCAGAGAGATGAGTAACCTCAAGGACAGAGTAGCACGCTCCGGCGAGGGGTGCGGGAGGTCAGTCACTATCTGTTTTGGGAGAGTTGCAATTTTATTAAGCGTGTTAATCAATTAATTTTTTTTACATGTGGATTCCATTTCTAAAGTTTCTCCTCACTAGTCTCACAGGCAGACAGATGTATAAGGTATGTGCGAGAGGCACCAAGTAGTGTCATATATCTTGTTATCGTGTTCGTTAGCCATTTAATTTATAGAGACATTTTTTATTCGTTGTAGATCGTTAATTCCATACTGCACACTCACGTAATTGTCATATTAACGAATTTGTGTTCGTTCATTAAACTTCTCTCTCGTGTAAATTATATTGCTAGCATACAGTTCAGCGGTAACTAATTCATCTCTTTACATTTAATTTCATACTGGAGAGTCACATAAGTCCACTTATTATTCACGTAGTTGTGATCGTTTGAAATTTGCGATTAGATGGGTGTAATTTATTCATACATAGAACACTCTGAATTTCTTTTGACGTTTAATTGCATTTGGAATAATACTAACATCTAAGTCGCATATCTACCAACACAGTCTACGAGCAATATCACTAACAAACCAAAAAAATTTACTCTCAAGCCTCTCTTGCACCAAAACTCACCACATATATACCCCGTCCCCAACACGCCACGCCTCAGTCATGTGTAAGAGCTCACAGGGTGAAGACGTACCAGAGCTCCCCACGAAAAGAAAGAAAGAAAGAAAATTGACCCATAGCACACTCTTGCACAAAAAATTTACCCTTTCAATACATTTAACCCTTTCGATAAATTTAACCCTTTCGATCCATTTGAGCCTTTCGATTTGATTAACCCTTGCATTCAATTTAATTAACCCTTCGATATAAAATTAACTAGGTCAGTCAAAAAAGGCGGCATCCCTTTGGGGTTAGGATCGGCACGCCCTACTACTAGAGTACTGTGATGATTACATGAAAACGAATTGAGAGGAGTAAAAACGGAGTGGAAAGTTGAATGTTCATATTACTTCGTGAAATGGTGTTTTAACAAATGAAACACGTTTTAGAAAGTATTTTGTATTAGTTTTATTAGTTTATTCTTTGTTATTGCACTTGATACACGTTGTTTAACTGCCATTTTTAAACGTTGTTTGACGGCCATTTTTTGCACACTGTTTAACTGATCCATTAGTCAATATTAACCCACTGAAAAAAAAAGTGAAAAATATCACTTATGAATAAGTGTAAAATGTAAGTTAATCAATATGTGATGGAAATCTAGAGATTTTTTTCACTGATTTATCAGTTAAATTCACTGAAGTGACTGTTACATCAAGTAGGTACTGTTGACTTATTGAAACAGTGAAATTCACACTGATTCAGACTGAGAGTGTACTGGCTTAAATTGCGTGTAACTATATACAACTGTTACAGATCTAATCCGTGAGAAAGTCAGTTTCCCAAGAAAGCACACCGCAGTATTGCCAGGCGCCGCCCCAATGCTCTCTTATGACCAGACGTGGCCTGGAGTAGTTGAAATTTCTTACTAGGGATTCCCCTCAGATACTTGTACACGAGCCTGGCCAATAACCCGCGAACTAAAAGTTTCTTGGTACACACACCGACCGAAGTATCCCTTCACGTTGTCCTGCGTGTGAAACTAGCATTATTTGTCAATCGCAAAATATTATACTGGACTTCAAACACATGGAGCAATGCGTGTTCGCGCATTCCCGTTGCGATATGCGTTCGTAACTAGCACAGGGACTGAATTTCCCTTTGTTCCCTGCTCTTGTGTACTTAATGGAGATAGAGAGAGAGAGAGAGAGAGAGAGAGAGAGAGAGAGAGAGAGAGAGAGAGAGAGAGAGAGAGAGAGAGAGACCACTGATGAGGGAGGAGTTGGGCAACAACTGCTGTGCGGTGAATATCGTATGCGAACACACATCAACATGTGTTTAATTCCCTGCGTCGCCTGCTCCTCCTTGAAGTGGCTATTTTTACGCAGTCCACGTCACGCGCGGTTCTTCCGAACATCATCTCTTGACAGTGACGATCTTTCAGGACGTCGTTCTCAGAATACTGTGGGACGTAGATGTCTGAAGACTGCATCTTTGCAATTAACACCCTTATCCGCTTATAATTACAGCAACGGAAATTATTCCTACGGAGAAGTGCACATTCCATCCCGGGTTATCACGCACGGGAATAACAGCGCAGTTAAAAAGGGATCATTAGACAATTCTCGTCGCAGCTAACCAGGCACGACCATACAACCAAAAACAAACAAAAAACTGGATTTGGTTGTGTTGGAGACATGGCCGTTTGTTTTGCGTGAATACGTTTACGTTGACGCGCTCGAGCTCCTTGATGTTTATTTTACGTTCCCGGCACCGCTTCACTCGATCATATGGGGTTTCATGAGTATCACTGGATTGCTTTTGAGATGCGCTTTCCAACCGTACTCCGTTCATGTATTTCGACTCGGCTTTTCGAAGAGCGTAGGCCGACACTGTGTTAAGTTTTCATTTTTTTTTTTTTTTTACGTTAAACGCATACAATTTCACCATAACTAAGCCACACAAATGTTTTTGTACCCGCAATCGATTGATCTTGACGAGATCTGTCGATTGAAACTCAAACGATCGTCGTAGCTTCTCCTAGTCAAAATTTTTACTACGCGGAATTTAGGAGACGCAGCGAAACGAACTCAAAATTTTCCCTCCCCCCAACCCCTTTTTTCCCAAACCAGTAGCGGGTTTCTTCGCAGTCCTCACTCAACGTAACATGTTATTTGATCCTTTCGCAATCGAGTGGCGTAATTGAATTTCGAATGTAGACGATATATTCGGAGCTGCAATGTCAAACTGTAACCCACCATTTTGTCATCATCGGTTTTCTGGATCGCCTCACACTATGGTTGCAAATTTAAAGACGTATTCACGTCAAAGCTGAAGGATAGCAGTGGTAGAAGGAGGAAGCTACCAATAAAGCCCACCGGTCGCTGCCAGCGTCGCCAGCCACATTTCTCGTCTACGAAGATCCAAACTTAGATCTTCGTGGTGGTAGGCCGGTGTATTCCTCGCCTCGTCTTGAAAAAATAAACCTCACAAATATCAGTGAACCCCACTCAGAATTTTTTCTATATTACTTTGAATAGGAAACCAGTGTGTGGTATTTTAGTTTAAGTAGTTTATTACACATTTATTTAGCTTTCAGACTTATTTCAATGAACTGTGTATGTAACAGGCTCAAATAAATTTATAGTGCTGGGTTTCTTTGATTTTCCGAGCATGCTTAAAAGGCATTCAGTAGGCTGAAGATTCGACTACGACTTAAAACACTTTAATTTTCAATGTCATTGAGTTAATTTTTGCCCCTACTTTTATGCTGATGTGCTGACTTGAGGGAAGAGTGTTTTACATTATATAAATTAACCAAAATATTTATCTGTAGGGACATCCGAATTTCGCAAAAAGATTTCACGACCTGTTGTATTTCACAGCGCTTTAGCTCAGATTCGCCTTTTTTGATTGGATGATCTATGTTTTACGCGTCTTAGGTGTCTGCACGCGAATCACAAATAGACAGTATCGGAGTAAACTAGTTCTGATTGGTCAACCAAGTAATGAAATGTTTTGTCACAACGATACTCCAACAATCAGCAAAATAAAATAGCTTCTTTACCTGTAGGGTATTGAAATCTAGTATTTGCGGTAGTAATTCCGCGAAATTCGGGTGTCCCTATTTATCTGTAAACACACACGCCGCCGGGATTCGAATCAAGGACCTCGAAGTCGTAAGTGAATTAGCACCCTTGGTCATCGATGACGCAAGCCCACTGCAGTATAGATGGTCCTCCTGCTATCTTCTCCATCATTTTTCCAGGCTAATATCAGCGCAGTTCTTAAAACCAAAAAACATATATTTTTTAAAGAAAATACTTAAGAAATATCCTTTATAATTCTTATAGCTGAATTATGCTGTAGTAATTTCTATTTCACCTCTAAACCCGCTATCACACTGTCAATTTTTTCCGTCAAACTGCTTCCAATAAGTTTGGTCAAAGTTGGACAGCTATGACGTCATCGAAACGTCATAAACGACGTCTCATTTTTGTCTGAGAAAGTTAAATAGCTTCAGTTTCCATCAAACATTTTGGATTTCAGATCTGGATTGGAGGTCGATATGAAGATCGAAATCTCGTTCCGAGATCAGAAGCCTCGTCGACAAATGTAATTTGAAAATACGCCAACAGATAGAACTACGTTCAATTATTTTCTTGGGAAATTAAAACAACATTGTACGCAACTGAATATTATTCAGCAAAATTCGTACGACAATATTTCACTTAAAACAGATAAAACATCGCACATCTAGTTCTGTCTATAGTGAAAAATACACCTACTTCCATGACTTCGTATATTACGAACCAATAGGCAAATTTGTCTCATACTCAATATCGATCTCTCACTTTGGAACCAAGATCGACGATTCGGAGATCCAGAATCATCAAATTTCGTTGGTGCAACACTTTTACATTGGAGCCAAGATCAAATTGGATCCTGGTTCGGAACTAGGATTATTCGATCTCGGATCGGGAAAAATGTTGGCGCAACCGGGCATTAGTGACGCAGATATTTTCTAGGCTGAACGTTCATACGATAAGTCGACGAGGCGGAGTAGTATGAAGATGAAAATGTTGGACTTGATGGTGTGTTCATCCCTGTAGTTTTATCTTGTTGAGAATCAAGTCTCCTATCCAAATAGCAACCGCGAGCTTTATTAAATTAACCCGTTCAGACTCGAATTAGTTTACGAGCGCGACTGTTGCAATCGTTCGATATTTTCTAGGCTGAACGTTCATACGATAAGTCGACGAGGCGGAGTAGTATGAAGATGAAAATGTTGGACTTGCTGGCGTGTTCATCCCTGTAGTTTTATCTTGTTGAGAATCAAGTCTCCTATCCAAATAGCAACCGCGAGCTTTATTAACCCGTTCAGTCTAGAATTAGTTTACGAGCGCGATTGTTGCAATCGTTCGATATTTTGATAAGCACTGTACCAGTGTCGAGCATGCTTCCCCTCAACCACTGGACAAGGTAGCGTATTCGTCACTGCCAGTATTCATAAATCAGAGGTGCAGAAACTTCGACAAATCAGAGTTCTCAAAAGGGAGACGCTCATATCACTGGCCACTGATTCTTTGTTACGTACAGTGCCGACCATAAACATATCTCATGTGCAACGTGTCCTCGATCTCACGGAGACGGGCACTGAAAGATTTGAAACATTTTCGTACTAGAGGACTGTTTGCGTGGCGAAGTGGTTAGGGTGCTGGCCTATCTTTAGAGGGGTCTGAGCTCGATCGCCGATACTGTTTCTTGGAATCTTTTTAAACCCTTGCACAGGCTACGCAATTATTAATTATATATTCTTATGTTTCATAACAGACTATGTTAAGTATACAGTAAAACTTTACTTAAAATATTTTTAAATAATACATCTTTTTTTGTTAAGATTTACGTTTTCAGGCACACGTTAATTTAAGTTCTCAAGTTCTGTAATTAAGAGATATTTTATCCGTGCTGTATTTGAGGCCGGCACAGTACTTGCTTGGTTACAGAAAAATGGGGCGTGGCTGTGTTGGGGATACGGCCGTTATGTTTTGCGTGAATACGTCTACGTTGACGCGCTCGGGCGCCTTGATATTATTTTTACGTTCCCGGCACCGCTTCACTCGATCATATGAGGTTTTATGGGTATCACTGGAGTGTTTTTTAAAATGCTCTTTCCAACCGCATACCAGTTCTGTATTTCGAGTATAGACCGACATTGTGTTAAGTTTTCGTAATTTTTTTTACATTAAACTCATACAATTTCACCATAACCACGCTACACAAATGTTTTTATACGCGCAATAGATTGATCTTGACGAGAGCTATCGATTGAAACTCAAACGAGCGTCGTAGCTTCTCCTAGTCAAAAGCTATACTACACGGAAATTATGAGTCGCGACGAAACGAACTTAAAATTGTGCCCCCCCCCCCCCCCCCCAATTCACACGCGATGAATCGTAGTCCTCACTCAACGTAACACATTCTTTGGTCCTTCGGCAATCGAGTAGTGTAATTACATTTTGAATGTAGACGATAGATCCGGAGCTGCAATACCAAACTGTTTACCCTTATTTTGTTATGATCGGATTTTCTGAATTACCTGCCACTATGGTTGCAAATTTAAAGAAGTATTCACGTCAAAAAAGATCTGTAGGCTTTGTGTTTGCTGACATAGCGACGTGAATCAGCGACGACCTCGACAAGCAGCGCGGTTTGGGAACCATGCACAGAAAATACCGTTATAGGCTATTCGCGGTAAACTGAGCACTTTTGAAAGCACTGCTTAAGATCTACTTGTATGCACGTTGTGTATTCTTCCGTCTTATGTAAAATTAACATTGAAATGAGTCTCATCACTTTATTAATGCGTCGGTCAAGTGGAACTTTTATATTATTAGAAAAGTAAATATTTTACGAATCTGCTCCTTTTTACACTTCAATGCATTAAACAAACAGAAAGCCTAAGAAATAATTTAAGTTACCATAAATGGTTACCTGACACTTTTCATTCGACTTTTAGATACGCAACTTCTTCCCATCCATCGTTGCCAACTTTACTGGGCGCAGGCCACTCTCGGTGCCCGTTAAAATTAATGCAGGCAGGAGCAGTGTTTTTTTTTTAAGGTTGATTTTAAAAGTGATTACTTTATCGTGAACAGCCTTTGAACACCACTAAGCCTGGCAATGTACAGCACCGACCAAATATAACCTTCCTGTGCTACATTTACGATTTCGTGTGCAATGTGTCTAAATACTGCGACATACCAAAATAACAATATCGTAATGGTTTTTGAAAAAAATGTTTGAGGTAGTTGGCGCGCCTTGCGGAAGCGATTGCAATTCCTTTCTCGTGGTCTGAGGTGCCTACAGATCCTCGGCCTGTCAGCTCAACATCAGTATTAGAAGGTCTGTACTACACACTAAATTTGAATCACTGCAAAACCACTGATTCACAGTGAAAATGGCTCTACTTAAAATCAGTGAAAAAAAAAAAAATTGATTCAATGGAAAAATTACGCTGATTGAATAAGTGGTGTGAAAAATTTCACTGATTTTAAAAGGAGCAATTTCCACTGCGAATCAGAGGTTTTTCCACTGATTAGAATTTCGAGTGCAGTACTTTCGTGTAACCTGGGATAAAGTTTCGTATTTTTTTACAACACGAGTTGACGATATAATTTGTATTCGTTGTCTCTTCATTTTTTTGAACCAAACCTTTGAAAAATCACCCTATGTTTAACGTGTTTGGTTGTTTCCTAAATAGGTTATACTATGTGGGTATCGCAAGCGTTTTATACTACTGTTAACATAAAAGTAAATTATTTTTGGTAAAATTGAACTTTTACATATTTTGCTATATTTCATGTGAAAATTACATTTATTTTGTAATTATTATTAATAAAATTAAAAAGGTGCGTTGGTAACGCATTGTAAGAAATTGTTATTACGCAGAATATTATTAGAATGAGTGTGCGCGAATGCGGTGTGTTGTCCCTTTGGTATAATTTTTCTAGACTTAGTTAAGCTTTGTTTGCACGAGGCGAAGGAATATCTAGAAAGTAGAACTCTTGCAGAGCTTCAGAAAAGTTTGAAGTAACCGTAAATAGACTACACTCACAGACTCAAGTGCGCGTGTAGTACACACGACCGGCAACGATCGCAAACAAAACCGAAATCGACCACTTATCGCAGCTCACGTCCCGTGCTCTATAAATCGTCGGATACACGAGACAAACAAATGTCAATCATATTGTTTTGGACCTCGGGAACGAGGCCAGCTTGTCGCCACACGACTGACGTCACGGCAGCTCCTGCACGCCCTGTTTGTCCTGGCCATAAGCGGCAGCGTCTTCGCAATCGCCGGCTTGTTTGATCCGAAGCAGTAAAGGATGCCGGCGGGTGGGGGGTCTGCGTCTTCATGCCAGCCGTCGACATTTCTCCACCCCACGAGGTCCTCCGACCGTCGTTCGCCCGGAGTGACGGAGAGTATTTCCTTTGTCCTGTGTCCGCGGGATCGTACGTGACAGGGAAGTGAAGTTTATTTACTCGCCAATACTCGCGCGCGGGGTCTGAAATGAGCAGTCGCAGGCCATCCGGGGGTCAGCTGCTCCCCCCTCCCCGCCTCCATGGGGCCGCGGTGGTGTAGCGGCTAGACCACTCGCCTCCCACCGAGGCGGACCCTGTTCCGTTCCCGGCGGGATAGCTCCCGGATTTTCGCGCGTAGGAATCGCGCCGGACGATGCCGCCGGTCGGCGGGTTTTCTCGGGGATCTCCCATTTCCCTCCACTCCATGTCAATCCTCCCCCTTCCTCATATAGCGAAACAGTGGTAACACACTTGACTCGTATTTTGAATATCGCGAGGGGGTGGGGGACGGAATGTGGTATTGCGTTGTGGCAAGAGTCATGCAGGGGGGGGGGGGGGGTTACGAGGCGAGCACCGTGGCTGGCAGGAAAAACTAAATAGTACCCGGGCGAAGCCGGGCCGGATCGCTAGTTATGTATATAGTTAATTAAAGTGGAATGTATATTATATTGTGTTGCAAACGATTTCCTAAACTTTCGTCCTCGCTTTGTTCACCAAATGGGGGGATATGTATTTGGGAATATTCATTTTGGTGAGTCGTAACTGTCAACACATAAATATAGAACGTACAGAGTGTAATTTCTCCATGGGGGAAAAAAAAACGCAGTTGGAGTATTTGATGGCAACAATGACGTATCTTCAGGGTCGCCACGCAGCACAAGACGGCCAAATTACTTTACACGTCACACATCTCGCACGATCAATATTCATGCAAAGTAATGAACATACTAAAAATGGCGAATACGTAGATATACGATACTAGTTATTAACAGAAATTCAATATTTATCACTTTATAATTACCTTTATTATTTGCAGATTTACGACACTTGGTCTTTGCTACGTTTTGAAGTCACATATCTTCGCAACGGCAGAAGTTCCACAGAAATACAACGAAACACGCGACGCAAGTAGGTTTGTACTCGCCATACTTGCGGCGAGTGTTCCGTCAACACTCGGTGCACTTCGCAGTCTTCGGTAGGAGTTCATCACCAGGTCACTGCCGTTGTACATCTTGTACATCTCGATAGATCTCGGCAACGGCAGAAGTTCCACAGAAATACAACGAAACACGCGACGCAAGTAGGTTTGTACTCGCCATACTTGAGGCGAGTGTTCCGTCAACACTCGGTGCACTTCGCAGTCTTCGGTAGGAGTTCATCACCAGGTCACTGCCGTTGTACATCTTGTACATCTCAATAGATCTCGGCAACGGCAGAAGTTCCACAGAAATACAACGAAACACGCGACGCAAGTAGGTTTGTACTCGCCATACTTGCGGCGTGTGTTCCGTCAACACTCGGTGCACTTCGCAGTCGTCGGTAGGAGTTCATCACCAGGTCACTGCCGTTGTACATCTTGTACATCTCGATAGATCTCGGCAACGGCAGAAGTTCCACAGAAATACAACGAAACACGCGACGCAAGTAGGTTTGTACTCGCCATACTTGCGGCGTGTGTTCCGTCAACACTCGGTGCACTTCGCAGTCGTCGGTAGGAGTTCATCACCAGGTTACTGCCGTTGTACATCTTGTACATCTCGATAGGAATTACTTGCCTTTTCGATCATATGTTGCTTAATACCACGGTGCTTGCCTCCATGCTAGTTACTAAACCGTTTTTCCAGCATTTTTTTTTTTGGCATTCAATATTCGGAATGAATATAAATCACGATAGTGTATAGTAATAGTGTTTTAAGATTTACTTGAAAATACTTTTGTGTACTGTTTATATGCAAGATCAACGGTAAAATATATAGCGGCGATATCTTGGTGGGGAAGTTTTGGCATTTCATTTTAAAATATTCTCTAATATTCAGTTTGAAAACCTGGCAACCCTAATCCTGAAAGGGTCATTTCAGCCATGCGATTATTGTGCTTTCCTTTTCCGAGAGCGTCGGCGCTTCTTATTTTAATTATGATTGCATTTTAGGCCGTCTAGACCGAGGACGCCAGGAGCTCAAAGAATCAGGAGCGATGAAGGAACTGGCTATGGTTTGTATTACGGAACCGCTATGGGAAACAGAAATCAGGCCGGTTCGACTGTGATTCGAACCCGGGTCTTCCCGAATATAAAACGTGGCGTGTTTCTTGTGCGCCACTTCACTCTGTAACTATAAAGCGCTTGTTTCACACTCATAAACAAAATTAATAACATTTCTTTTGAAAGAGGCTTTGTTATAAAACGCAAGTAGTGATGTATAAAATATGTATGTATAAAATGTATAAAATCTAGTTTATTTTCATAAAATTATATAGTACATCGACCTTTTTTATCATTGGTCCTCTACCGCATTCAAATCTCCACCCATCTTTATCCATTCACGTTAACTCTGATAACTATATTTTATGTGTAGCATTGGCTATTCCAGCATCCCACGATTTCCTCAGCCAGCCTCTTTTTCATGGAAAAGCGAGTTTTTATAGGCTATTCACGGTAAAGTGAGCACTTTCTGATGCCTTCCCAAGAGGTATTAACCACTAATAAATCAAATTTATTGCAACCTGAGACGTTAACTTTTGAGTGTGGCGAAATGAATACAACATATGTGGCTATCTTATTTAATTGGCAGAAAGAGAGAAACTGGCTGAAGTAAAAAATTGTCTTAAAAAGTGCTCACTTGACCGTGAATAGCCTATAAGTCCATGTAAAAGCGTGGATTAGGAAATTCCTATTAAATGGAAAATCGTTACGTATTACTGACAAATAAAACGAACTCCCAATGAAGTAAGGATTATGTCGCGTGTTCTTCTTGGCTGCTTTCCAATAAAAATCTAATGAAAATATAAAACGTTATTAGAAATGAACCCCGTTATTCTAAGGTTGCCGTCTGGGATGTAATATATTGTGCCTGCCCGAGGCCTACAAATGTATGGCGTGTTTAATTATTTCCTTAATATGCTATGTATCACAAGCGTTTTGTACCGCTGTTAACATAAAGATATCTTATTTTTCGTTAAATTGACATTTTACCTTTATTTTATTTATAAATTACAATGTTTAATTTACAATAAATATGAGTTAAAACAGTGAGAAGACACGTTTGTTGGGTAGTGCCTAGTCAGAAATATTTCTCATGCAAAATATAATTGCAACTGAGTCCCTACGAATTCGCTGCATTGTCCTTAGGCGAAATTTTCTCGACTTAGTTAAACTTAGATTGCTCGAGGCGGAGGGATATCCTGGAAGCAGAATTTCAGCAGGGCTTCAGAAAAGTGAGAAATAGCCATGAATGGATTGTAGGCAAAAATCACTAATTGGTGTCGGTATATCGCATCTATTAGACTTCCATCGGTGTCATTTTGTGGTGAAATAATAAACACAAGAATGTCCTACACGCCCCTGCACTAGTGTAAAAATATTTAATAGTATGCCTAAAAGATTTGTTGTATTTCTACCAAGAATTCTTTGAAAACTAGTTTTTGCGAAATAGGTTTTTATAACAATACAAATACATTAGTCTAAACTTCATAAAACCTTGGTGTGGAATGTGTGTGACTAACGCTGACTTTTAACGAGCAAGTATTGTAGACTTCAAGTTGCAGTTTTCATACAAAAGATATTCGAACACGCGCTTTTAAAGAATTTCCAACTTTCAAGAAAGCAGTTCAGAAACAGAAAGAGAAAACATCTCGTTTTCATTGGAAGTGAAAAGGTTTTCGAACGCTATTCGTAAGTAAACATCACTCAAAAGTATTGAAGCGGTTTTTTTTTTTGTTGGACTAGGATGACGATAGCTTCAACACGTAATATAATGAATATTTTTGACGACCACACCAATGAAATAAATTTAACTTATTTATAGTATTTTACAATAGCTGAACGTATTTCATCCTGGCGCCACTGTTAATAAACAAAAGTTGGTATTAAAAACGTGCGTTATTATTCTCGCAGGCGAACAAACGTCGAGGGAATTCTTTCCCCTCGTAGTTTTTTTTTTTTTTCACGAGGGTAATTCTCGTGGCGCAATTGTAGCGGAGCCACACCGCAGGGATACGCTCCTTGAATAAGCTGGAGAGCGCAGCGCAGGCAGAATCTTGCGCTCGGTATGTATTGCCGTCACGTCCCGCACGCTGGGAATAGTTTAATTTTCTAATCCCGCCGCTCCGCCGTCCTGCTACCCGGTCTCACTCCCGGCAACGGAAAAGGAATCCTGGACGCTGCAAAAAAAAAAAAAAAAAAAATCGTTGAGCGGCGGGTAAACGAATCATCTCCATGCATGTCACAGACTCGGTTTGTTTGCGCTAACTTCTAATGCAGACGCTCCGGGTGTGTTTCAATTAAAGGAACCCCTTTGCAACCAGCTTGGAAGCTGATAAAAATTCTCTGCGGTCACGTGAAGATTCCCTCTTCCCCCTCCCCTCCCCCCCCCAACACACACACACACACGCGCGCCTCTTTTTAAGAGTTTCGCCTTGGTCGGTGTGTGTGTGTGTTTGTGTGTGAGAAGGGAGCGATAAGGTTGACGTTCATACGTGTTCCGAGTCAGCTTCAGTCCTAACGGTTACCGCTCGCAATTCACGTTAGGTCTTTAAAGAAATGCCACTTTTCGTAGGGTTTACACTGCAAATCTGAATAATAATAGAACGTGCTTATTGTTTTATGGTGATGAAATTTTTTGTATTGGCTACAGAACTTTCTCATTACTTATTGCTAAGTAAATTTTATTTTCTATAATAATTAGCGGACCGTTTTATAGCAACTGCAATGTATTTTGTTATCAGTATAAAATAACTGTTAGGTTCAGTTTCAAGAACGTATTAAGTATTAAAAATAATTTCTTTGGTATTCCATTAATTGCAATAGGACGATATTTGAGATTTGAGTGATTACAATAAATTCGTCCAATGATTTTATCAAAATTAATCTCGAAATATCTTACTAATTAAAGGGCGATTTCTAGGTATACAGAAAAATTCTACAGAGAAAAGTAAAATTATATTCAACACAAGCATCGTGTGGTAGATGTAGCGAGATTGCACTTGAAACATGTATGAAATTGTTTTCATCGCCAGCTTTCAACAAAAATGAAACAGTAAATGCCATGACGCATGTTTTATAGCAAGATCCCTACATTCTTGTTAACTCTCGCGAAAATATGTTTACTGCTGCGCAATAAAAATAGCGCACACGTAAGGATGTTTTAAATGGCACTGATTAGAGAGGTAGTGATAGAGATGAGTAAAGGTTGTTCGCGATAATGTGAGCACTTCAACCTTTGAAAAATGCTCCTACCTGCATGTGTTAACGGGCGACCTGAGTGATATGCACCCAGTAAGGTTGGTAACGGTAGATGGGAAGTAGTTCCGTATCTTAACGTCGTATAAAAAGTGTTAGGTAACCAATTCTGATACCTTCAATTATTTATTTTGGTCTCTCTTTTTTTAATGTAGAAATGAGAAGATTTGTAAAATATTTACTTTTCTAATAATTACACAGTTTCGCTTGACCGACGCATGAATAAAGTGATGATGCCCGTGGCAACGTTAATCTTACATAAAGCGGAATGATACACGACGTGCATACAAGTAGATCTTACGCAGGGCTTTCGAAAGTGCTAATTTTACCGTGAACAGCCTACAATACACATGACCACATATACAGTGTAGGACAACTACATATGGAAGTGTGGTACGCCGTCCAGTCATGCTCAATAGTGAAACGCACTCGCTCGCACTGCGATACAGTCTGCAGCACGCGCTGGCGTGGAGTCCAGAAGAGGCCAGATGTTCTGAGGCTAATGGGCTCACAATTGTTGGACAGTATGTTCCGAATCTCGGATACTGTGTCACGGCGGCAGCTGGAGTTTCAAATGACCCTACACACGCTCGATTGTTGACAAAGTTCCCGGTGGAACCAGCGCTGGCCTCTCCAAACCTCCCCTCCAGGTGGCCGATACCTATTAAACGGCCATACCTTGAGCACTTCTTTCTAACATTTACGTTTAACTCCCACAAAGCAAAAGCTAAATCGGCCCTTTTTGATCTTCAGTGTTCGCCGAGAAATCTGCAATTTTGAAACCGTCATGCTGTCCGAAAGGAGTTTGAAACTACACTAAACTGGACACACGCACACTAAATACCGCGTCCGTGCTTTGCCTTCTTTCACGTTCAAATAAGCATGATCTACTTTCGCGGCCCAGTGCGTTCGAGTGCAGACGGGCTTAGCTTTGGGGAATGTCCGGTTACCTGAAACATTCCCCGCCACCTCGCCTCCAAACGCAAAAGGCATAGTCGAACCACACTACAGACAGTCGCATCGGTACATATTTACACACACACACACACACACACACATGCAGTGCATTGCATCTCATCATCCTTCCTCCTAGAAGCTCAACTACTATGTTCCTTGTCTCATTCCGGTTGCTCGATTGTTTACATGTGGGCATTCCGTGTGCAGTCTGACGTTATCGCACTGGAATGCCGCGCCTGGAATTCCAGCTGGAAATGGGAGCATACGGGGGGGGGGGGCGTAGGATCTCGTACACATACCGCTGGGCCGGCAATATTCCACGTAACACGACGAGAGCTGATTGGCTATGATTGCCTACGGCTCTCTAGACCATAGTGCCTACTGAGGTGGAAGCGTTCAACTCGACACGAGATTGGAATTGCACGTTCGCCATGGGCCCTCCATATCCCGGCGCGTTGATAATCAGTCCGCACAACAAAGCGGCACTCGTCACTAAACGACCACACGTCGCCAGTCTGTGGCGTTCCACGTTGCTCTGGCCCGACGTCACTGCAAACGGGGCCGTCGCTGTCGCAGAGGTAACGAGAGTACTTGTAACGGACGCTGGGATCGCACCTTCTAAGAAATTATTTGTAAATTTACCATGCCAGTGTAAACGTACAGTGACAAAGCGCGAAGAGAAAAACATTTTCCCATACATGCATGGTAACATTCCTACAGTATCTCGAGAAAGAGTCAAATTCGTAGGAAAGTTCCCAACTTTGTATAGTAGCGATACTAAATATATTTTCAGCTTTATACGTAGTACGATAACCATACACTGTATAGCTTGATACGTAGTACTATAACCATACACCGCATAGCTTGATACGTAGTACTATAACCATACACTGTATAGCTTGATACGTAGTACTATAACCATACACTGTATAACTTGATACGTAGTACTATAACCATATACTGTATAGCTTGATACGTAGTACTATAACCATACACTGTATAGCTTGATACGTAGTACTATAACCATACACCGCATAGCTTGATACGTAGTACTATAACCATACACTGTATAGCTTGATACGTAGTACTATAACCATACACTGTATAGCTTGATACGTAGTACTATAACCATACACTGTATAGCTTGATACGTAGTACTATAACCATACACTGTATAGCTTGATACGTAGTACTATAACCATACACTGTATAGCTTGATACGTAGTACTATAACCATACACTGTATAGCTTGATACGTAGTACTATAACCACACACTGCATAGGTTGAAAATTTCCATTAGAGTTTGGGAAGTTTACCAGAAAAATTTTTACAGTGTAGATTCGCCTCCGCAAAGCATCGGTAAATGGTTCGTGGACTCTTTAAGAAATTATTTGGAAATTTGCCAAATCAACTTATACGCTTAGCGAGAAAGCGGGAGTAGTGATTTGTTCTCATATACATTCATTGAAGCTTTCCTATGTTTGCTAAGAAAACAGCCAAATGCGCGGGGAAGTTCCGAATGTTTTGCGACGCTAAACATTCCTACATCTGAAACACTTGACGTATGGTATTATTTCCATACAGTACAATGGTTAAAAAAAAAAATTTATTGCTGTTTTAGAGAGTTTGCCAGAGAACTCTTTACAGCGTGGGCACACAGGAACCCCAGCATTGCCCAGTATCGTGGACTGATTCGCCATGGGATCACTCCACGACCGGTTCACTATCCGACGACTTTCTCGACCGGACCTCGCCTTCGTGTATCCCACTGTTCCCAACAGCATCCGGGCGGTGTGGTCCGAACAATCCACGTGGTGGGCTATAAGACGGTCATCGGCCTGATTACGACTCCTCTCTCGAAGTTCGTCAGCTGCGTAAAGCAACTTCACTCTGAACGCTCGCTCAGCACCGTCTGGCATTTCTCGCTGGACGCGAGATCAGAGCTTTTTTTTTTAAAGGGGAAACAGGACATTTTTAGTGGGAAAAGGGAAATTTTAAGGGATAAAGGGAAATTGTTTAGGAAATTTAGTCGATTTCGAGGGAAATGGAAAATTTTTAGGGGAAAATGGTTGCCGGGTGACCGGAATGACAGTGCAGAACAGTTCAGGCGCTCCGCATCTCCATTCCTTTGTCCCAAAGTCGGTATAATCCTACTACTCCCTCTTTATGATAAAGACGATCACGTTAGCTGTCTTTAAGCAAGCTCAAGTTAGGGAATAGGGCCCCAGGACAGCACGCGACGTTTATCCTGTGACTTAAAACCTAGACGATATAATACTATTACACGAGAGAGACGAAGATCCTTACGTAGTCGAATGGGGAAACCTAAGCAATGGCAGCAAGCACTATTCTCTCACTAACCTCTTAGACTAATGCTACGTAACATTACTCCTCGGCGTGCTGAAGTCAATTCCTATCTCTGTTCAGGATTTCCGTGTTTGTCCTGGCTTCGACAAATACATATGGCAACATTGTGTTAGTAAATTATTAGACAAGCACTGACTTCCAGCCATTCATTACGTTTAGTCAAACGCTCACGCATGCCCGCATTCTAAGAAGAGCACTCTTTGATTAAGACCAGGGTTGGAAGTGTTAAGTGTTACCTACCAATGTTTATTTGGGTTCGGGCAATTCTGGTCAGCTTTCAGCATCCCACACTCTTTGCTAACTCCGAAGTCATTTTTCATGCTTACAAATAAGCTCTAGACAGAAGTATACCAGCGCCATGACTCATAGTATATTTAAAACACTCATATCAGAATCTGCACCCGCACAATGCATCCGAATATCATCTGCGACACATCCACATATGAGGGATCGATGGTGGCGCGTTCTTTGTATCGTCTCGTTTGCATTCTCCGTGCCAGAACTACACGTCTACATGCTCTATACTTGTTCACGGTCCGATTTTGTTTCTCCGTACTACAAAAGTGTTTAGACTTACGTCACATGTAAGTTTAATGTATCATATTACATGATCTTACTGACTGGTTTTGATTTGTCGAACAAGTACGAAGTTAGATAGTTGGAAACTAAATAGTTTTTTATCTACGCCAGTTGCTGCTAAACCCCGAGTGAAAGAAATGTCCCCAGTTAGAGGATTGCGCTTGTAATAAAATGCAAAGTCTTGGAACTACTTTTTTTTAAATTCGCTGCACTGGGCAAAGATTCCCTCGTCGCAACACACGGCACAGTCAACCAAATGACATTTCGACAACCATCAACCACAGAGACATAACCAGATGTTTCGGAGTCTCTCTTGTTAAGCAAACAACAACGGCTAGTAACGGGTAGCATCCCCTCGCAAAGGTCTTGGAAAGTCAAGTGAGAGTTCGGCGCCGGCCTGGCTTCCAGTTCAGTGCTGTCACCTTGAAGACGGCAATGCACGACGTAACTTTGGCCACCGCAGCTTCTCCGTTGCGGCTCCAGAGCGAAAGGCAAGATATAGTTTATTATATTATATATATATATATATAGTATCAATCAAGCCTTTGAAAAACTACCTCGTGTATGACGTGTTTAGTTATTTCCTAAATATGCCATGTATCTTAAGTGTTGTATACCTCTGTTGAAATAAAAGTATTATATTTCTCGTTCAACCGATGTTTTACCTATATTTTATTTATTGATTATGACATTTAAATTGCTATAAATATGAATAAAAACAGAGAGAAAACATTAGTGTTGGTCGCGCGTAGTAAGAAATAGTTCCGATGCAAAATATTATTAAAGGCTGTTCACTATAAAGTGAGCACCTTTGAAAGCAACCCTATAAAAAAGTTACTGCTCGTACCTGCATATATTTTAACGAGCGCACTGGGTGACATGCGTCCAGTAAAGTTGGCAACGATGAAGGGAAAGTAATTCCGTATCTTAACGACGAATAAAAAATGTTAGGTAACCATTTGTGATAATTTTAATGATTTATTTCGCTTTCTGATTTTTAATGCATCGAAATGCAAAAATTTGCCAATTTTGTAAACATTCACTACGTTAACAATGCCGCAGTTTCACTTGACTCATGCTTATAAGTAAAGTGATGAGGTCCATGGCAATGTTAATTTTACGTGACGTGGAAGAATACACAACGTGCACACAAGTAGATCTTAAGCAGGGCTTTCAAAAGTGCTCATTTTACCGCGAACAGCCTATACAACTGAGTGCGCACCAATTCGGCGCGTTGTCATTTGGTGTAATTTTCAAGACTCGTTAAGCTTAGTTCGCACGAGGCGTAGGAATATCCTAGGAGCATAACTTTGGCAGGGCTTCAGAAATGTGTGAAGTAAACGTGAATGGATTATAATCGTTCTGACAGCAGACACGAGAGTCTGTGAACATCATTAAACCTAAACTTAGAGCTGAGCCTTCGTGGGATTATAAACCGGAGCATCTGAAGGTAAGGCCCAAGACTGCGTGTGTGTGCGTTTAACGTTGTTGTCTGAGGCAAGATGCGTACGTCCCGAGTTATTATTGAGGCAAGATGCGTACGTTCCGGTTTATTATTTTCTGACAGAATTCAATTTCATTATTTGAATTCCTGTGCAGCGTTGTGACTGGTTTAGATTGTGGCATTTGTCACCTGACATTATGCGAGTGGACGAAATTATTGTCACAGAGCTTAATAAAAAACATATTTTCTCGATAAACAGCCACTAATGAACAAAATTTTCACTGGACCCGTCGTAGTTTTCTGCGCTACTGAATAATAATCATTAAAAGTTTTCACATGACTTTGTGCGATATAATTTGCATGAAATATTAGTGTTTGATTTTTTTTATTTACGTACTTTTATGGTTACAAAACCTATAGCTTCTCACGAGTTAAATTTTATATTTCGACGGCTCAGTAAGGAATTGCTGAGGAAAGAAAATAGATTACTTTTTATAACGCTTGCCATTCGACTAGCCATAAAAGAAAGCATTTTATAGCTCTACAAATAGGTTATTTTATACATCACAGCCAACTAAAATCCGTTTTAACAGGTAGATTTTTTGAAAAATAAATTCCTAAGAAGACCTTGCAGGAAATTATTACGTTCGTTCGGAGATATCGGCGTTGGGACGATGCAGTCGGCGTAGCTTCCAGATCTCGGCAAGGTGGCGACAATTTTTTGTTATTTACGCAGTGTAGCGATCCAGGGACGTTTCCTTGAGCGGTGAGCGGAGAATGAGATCCTGTATCGCTCGGAGGTGGATGTGGGGCTGCCTGCGTGGGATGAGGTGAGTTCATTTGTGGCGGGGGGGGGGGGGAGAAGGGGGCACTTCTCGTCGACCTCTGGCGCCCCAGATAACAAGCACCCAGGATTCTCGTCGGCCGCCCGCTGAATCTCAATGCCGCAATTACGTGTAAAGGGGTAAGAGAGGGAGACGGTGGTAAAGGAGGATCATCTGATACCGATGGCTGCTCGCAGTTCGGGGATAGGCCCCGACGGGGTCGTGTAGCGTGCCTCCTACGAGAGGCGGAGGGAGAAGGGGGATGTCTTCCCTTCCCCTTCACCGCGTCGAATGTCCCGATATGGGAGACTGGAACCGCCCCGCATTTGAATACGGGCGCGGGTCGTCCCGGCCCAGGAGGAGTTATGAATTAGGACGGCAATAATTCCGTGGTCCTCGAAGAAGCGGAGGTCGTCAGCTGAGAGCTATTCGCTCGTGCCGCGCCCCACGTCGGTTATTACCGTTTTCCATGTCGACAAGCGAGACCTTGAATACTTCTGCATGTTTGACGCACTTTTATTGTTTTGGAACACACTTTCTCGCGTTTTTGATGACAAGCACACGCCATAAAACCAGGCGATTGTATCGACTACGCCTACGAACGAAGAAAATAACACTGACGATGCCTCACCAAAATGAAAAATTGAAGCGGACTTTGGAATTCGTCCAGAATATTTTCAGCCTCCATTTCTGAGTACACACTCCTGTTAGCAATTATTAATTCGGAATTGTATTGAATGTTTCGTTAGTCGTCTTTTACGTTCACAGCAGAAAGATCGCATTCTTTTTCATTCCATAGTAGAGGACATTGTTAATGTGATAACAGCAACAATATCAGTCATGGAGGAGGCGAAGCCGCAGAGTGATACTGTGTACTTGATACCAGCAACTTTACCGAGTGAAAATATAGGCTCTTTGTCGAGTCTGAGGCAGACGTAGATATTGCGAGAACGTCCACATTACTTAGACACGCTTTCCTTTACAGTTTGTATCCGAGGTTGGTGTGTGTGAAGTTCGTCAGTTCTGCTGTCAGTGTTCTGTAACCCGTAGGCGACAACACAGTGAACCACGTGCAGTACAGCATTATACATGAAAATGCCCCCAGTTTTGCCAAAAGTGGAAGGTAATAAACTGCACTCACAGACGCGAGAAATGTTTTACAGGGTTCTGAAGTCAATGGAAAACGATGCGAGGTTGAGGGAAGCACCCATTCCACTCTTGATAAATCGCAGCTGAGAACATCTAAGGCGATGGGTATGTCTCGTACCACAGTGCAGACAATTAAGACGGAAGCTAATCACAAAGAAGCATATGAAGGAAAGTCTTTCTCTAAGACTTAAGCTAAAGGATGACATAAATTACCAAGGAAGTAATTCAACTTTAAGAACGACTTTGAAGAAGCTAGGATTTAAGTGGCAAAAAAAAAAAAAAAAAAAAAAAAAATTCAGCTCCTGGTTTTAATAGAAAAATTAGATATTCGGCAAAAAGTATAGAATATATCAAGAGTATGCGGCGATATAGAAATGAGAAACGTACACTTATTTACATGGATGAGTCGTACATTTTGTCATCGCATGTGAAAAATAAAATGTGGAGTGACATGTCGTCCAACGGTCTGCTAACACCTGTGCCAAAAGGTAAGCGGTTAATAATGATTCACGCAGGAGGTGAAAACGGGGTTGTCCCTATTACTCTTGCAATATGGAAATCGCATCAGGCAACAGGATAATATCACAAAAAAATATGAATAAAGAAAGTTATGAAAAATGGATTAACGAACCAAATCTTCCACCTAGCAGTATTGTTGTGATAGATAATGCTCCCTATCACAATGTAAAGGTAAACAAAACACCTACTTCCAGCTCAGCTGATATGGAAATGCAGCCGTGGTTAGGTAATGAGGATATTTGGTTTACAACATTGTATGACCTCAGAAAACAACACGAACCTCGGCAAGTGCAGTACTCGGTAGACGGACTACTGGGAAATAATGGCCACACGGTACTTCGTCTGGCACCTCATCTTCCGGATTTCAATCCGATAGAAAGCACCTGGACTAAAGTTAAAGGAGAATTTGGTTCAAAAAATGTTACTTGCAATTCGACAGATGTGAAGGAAAAAAAAACTCTACGAGGACATATTTAACCGAATGGGGCTAGAAGAGTGGATAGCATTTTGCAATCTCTTCCAGACACTCGGGAAAGACTATTATGTCAAGGATGCGCGATTTGACATTGAAATTGATATAGTCGAAGTAGTGGTAGCAGAGGCGTTTACACGCCAGACTCATCGGCTGGAGCAATGAGTGACATTGAAGAACTGCCGTAGTGCTTCACACCTCAGTGGTAAGTAGTGAATGTCTTCTACTTTTCTCTACCTGCCGTGGAGGCTTTGTTTTATTCCTCTTTCTCCCGCCCCTCCGCCTGTGTGACGTAGCTCAAGCTCGAAGTTATTCTGCGCCTAGTGCTAGTAATTTAACATTTCGAGCATTCGTAGTGAGGGTAACAAGTTCGACTCATCTCATAGTATCTCTTCGCAACACAAAACAATACAACCATTACATTACGGTGCGAAACTTAGTGACCGAGTTCTCTAAGGTGATGGGGCCGCGGTGGCTGAGCGACTAGACCGCTCGCCTCCCACCAATGCCAACCGGGTTCAATTCCCGGCAGGGGACACTCCGGATTTTCGCAAGTGGGGACGATGCCGCTGGTCAGGGGGTTTTCTCGGGGACCTCACGTTCCTCCCGCCATTGTACTCCAGCACTGCTCCATTCTCACGTAAATTCACCCGCATCGGCTCTCAAGACGTCGTAGTTAAGAGACACGGAAATATCTCGACCCAGCTCTATGGCGGCGCACATGATTAATGATTCGAATCACTCGTAAATTTGGCCTACGCATGCACGTGCTTGGATGCATTTATGTTTAGCTGCCTCTCGCCTCCAGTTATTTGAACATCCGAGACAAAAGTAAGCAATAGCTAAAATAAAGAAATAAATAAAAAAAATTTGACTGTCAAACCGAGCACAGCTGCAGACGTGAAGCCATTCTGATGCAAGTATACTCTATAGCGACTAGCATTCTGGACAGAGAAATCCGACATAATGTTTACTGCGGATGCCAAATAATGGCGCGGCTGTAGTTGCAGCTCTGGAACTGGGGCCACGTGTTATACTTAACACACTGTTCACTACACAGAGCTGCTCGCCACAGTACAAGGCGCCCCGTTGTTGTGAACGTGTGAACATAGTTTATTCCGGAAATCCTGTCCTTCGTCGTGTTTCTCTGTAGTGATGCAACGAAAAATTGCTCAGTAATCCACTTGGAAGCAGAGTCGGGAAGACTCCATACTTCACTTTGGGGAACACTAATTAGCTGTTTATTGATGACCGTTATTCAAGCTACCCGCTCACCTGAAGTACGGATCAAATGATCGTTAAAAGTGTAGTAGACTTGTGAATCGAAATATCTGTTAAAGGCTGTTCACGATAAAGTGAGTACTTCTGAAATCAACATAAGAAAAATGTCACTGTTACTAATATCATATGTTTCAACGGGCGTACTAAGTGGCATGCACCCAGTAAAGTTGGTAACGATTGATGGGAAATAGTTACATATCTTAAAGTCGAATAAAAAGTGTTTGCAACCATTTGTGATAACAGAAATTATTTATTTCGCTTTCTGTTTTTTTTTAATGCATCGAAGTATAAAAATGACCTGATTTGTAAAATATTTTATTTTCCAATAATATTACAGTTTCACCTGACTGACGCGTGAATAAAGTGATGAGGCCCATGGCAATGTTAATTTTACATAAGGCGGGAAAATGCACAACGTGCATACAAGTAGATCTTAAGCAGGGCTTTCAAAAGTGCTCATTTTTCAGTGAACAGCCTGTAGCAAGGACGCTGGCCTGAGAAGCACTCTTGATGTGCAGCGCGGAAAAAAAAAAAAACGCTTGAAACAATGATATTCTAGCAAAGGAAAGTGTGTGCTTTTCAAAAATACCTGCGTCACTTAAAATTTTTGGTGCTGGAATATTGTGAAATATACCTAGTATTCATTAAATATATTGTCCTTTTCTGTTTCAACAACACTCGAAAAGAATGAATTCCTTAGACGACACGAAACTAGTTTTAAAATGCTGTCCGTGAGCGAAGTTTTTCACACAAAGTGGCGACCAATGTAGGCAAGTGTGGGCCTACATAAATGCAAATAATTGCTTACAAATACACACTTAAGTGACCTCAACGTTAGTCAAGATGCGAACAAAGGTCCTCCAGCACAAGGCAAGCTTTGCAAGCCGTTATTCACGGGACATTACAGTTAAAAAAAAAAAAATCCTTCGTTTTATGGAAAAGTGCTCGTGAATATTCATCCAAAAGTGTCCGTAAACTCTCCGTAAAATTACGGACACATCGATTTTCAGAAACGGAATTTCCGTTAATTTCCAAGTTAGTTTTCTGTACTTTCCGTTTAAAATAAAAAGAGATAATGAAAATGTCTAATTTTCGTCATGTGGGTGTTCCACCGTGTATAAAAAATTATTTTTAAAATGTTAAAATATTTTGTACTTAAGGGAGGTTTGAACCCGAGTCAAAAAATTACCAGCCCACGACTCTAACCATCCGCCTTCAACTCTCCCTTGAAAGTTATTGTATAACGTATATTCAAAAGACAAGAACAAAAACTCAGTTTCTATTAAATTCAGTGTATTTTTAGTGTTGCCAAATGTTACAGACGCCAGATGCTATTTTTAATGTTTGAAATAACAGGTCATAGTCGCGTGGATAACCTTAACTGCCGCAGGAACGATAGTTTTCTTGTTACAGTGACGAAGAAAGCTTCGTGTAGAATCGGCATTGTTCGTCCCCGTAACTCGAAGCCAAAGGGAATACGGAGACTTTCCGTATTTTGTATTTACGGACTTAACTCCGTTTTTCGTCCTGTAGGTCTGGAAATTGTACCTCGCTGCAAAACAATTTTACGCAATGACGCAACGAATTTCAGAGGCATGTTTGGTCACTTTCCAGGAATCGAGAAGGGCTCAATTTTCCAGAATTTAGGACTGACCGATTGCCAACATTCTTGTTTATAGAATCTGTGCAAAAATTCATTTCCCCGATCCTGCATCATATATATGGCTTGTCGAGTAGGTAGGTAAAGGCTGTTCACGATAAAGTGAGCACTTTTGAAATAAACCTAGAAAAAAGTCACTGCCGCGTGCCTGCATATATTTTAATGAGCGAAATGAGTTATTGTCCAGTAAAGTGGGAAACGTTCGAGGGGTAAGAAGTTCCATATATTAACGCCGAAAAAAGTTTTGGGTAATCATTTGTGATAACTTAAATTATTTCTGTTGCTTTATTTATTTTTTAATGGATGGAAGTGTAGAAATGAGCACATTTGTACAATATGTACTTTTTTTAATAATTTCAAAGTTTCACTTGACCAACGCATGAATAAAGTGATGAGGCCCATGGCAATGTTGATTTTCCATAAGACGGAAGAACACGCAACGGGCATACAAGTAAATCCTAAGCAGGGCTTTCAAAAGTGCTCATTTTACCGTGAACAGCGTATGCATGTTTAGTAATGGCTTGCGCAATATATATTTTTTTCTGTAGGTAGTTGATATTGTTTGATTATCGTCCATATTTTATTACATACAAACATTATGAAGATAACGTAAGTTATTAATGTACCTGCAGCAATGATTAATGCTGTAGTAAATTTGTGAAAGTAAAAAGTGATATAAAATCCGTATTACGGCTTCTCAGGAAACGGTTAAAATTAAAATAGGCAAGGAATAAATGTATATTTTATATTTCCATAATATCATAGATTTTAAACTGAAGTAATGATTGGGGAATGGATAAATACTATACACGCAAATACTTATAGACTATTTGAGGTAAGATTAGCACTTTTTATAGCCGTGCCAGCAGGCAAGATAACCAAAAATTTATATTTCATTTCAGCATCAGATGTTAACTTTTGGGAACTATAAAATATATAGTCTGGGTCTATTAGTCAAATGTCCGCCGCAATTTTGAGTTTGTTTAGCCGCGTCCCATAAATTCCGCGTAATATAACTTTCGACTAGTAGAAGCTACAACGCTCGTTTCAGTTTCAATCGATAGCTCTCGTCGAGATCAATCGATTGCGTTTATAAAATATTTGTGTGTCGTGGTTATGGTGAAATTGTATGCGTTTAATGTAAAAAAAAATTAAGAAAACATAACACGATTTCGGCCTGTACTTGTCAAAAAGCCAAGTCGAAATACAGACATCGTATACGGTTGGAAAGGGCATCTCAGAAGCAATCCCGTGATACTCATAAAACCCGATATGGTCGAGTGAAGCGGTGCCGGGAACGTAAAATAATCATCAAGGCGCCCGAGCGCGTCAACGTAGACGTATTCACGCAAAACAAACGGCCGTGTCCCCAACACAGCAAAAACCCAATTCTTTTTTCTATTTTCTACGTTAAAAAAAAATAAAAAAATAAATAAACATTTTTCTTTTATTATTCATGTAGCTTAATATTTAATTTAAAGTGACCTCTTTGGAACACTAGCGCTTACCTAGCGGCGGGAATTTTCTCTACGCCAAACTCGTTTTATTTCTAACCTGGGTAGAATTAAACTTAACCGGGTCGATTCCCAGTAGGATCGGCCTCAGATCTTCGAATGTGTAGGAATCGTGCCGTACGATGCAGATGGTCGGCGGTTTTTTTCAGGGATCTCCCGTTTCCCCCGCTCTGCATTCACGCGCTGCTCCTTAACTCATCTCGCTTCACCCGCGTCTGCTCTCAAGACCTCGATGGCATATGAAGTAAAGCAACTGCCTATGGAGTACTGCACCCAACTACATGGCGTGAATAACTCATAAAAACGGTAGTACAGACACCATAAAAATTGTCAGAAAAGTTTGAGTTATGCTGTATATGAAAAAAGAATGTATATATTTTGCAACATTAAAAATATTTTACAAAAATATACTTTTTAAATGTAAAAAAAAAAAAATCTATTCTAATAGTCTGTATTTTCAACGAATTTTAAGCATTTCCATTTTGGATGCTTCAGAAAGCAGAATTTGCAAGAAAATCTTCGTCATGGAATATCGCCATAATGTTAACTATGATTGTGTGCAAGAAAATTGCAATAATAATGTAGGAAATAATTTTCATAATTGTTCTTATGTGCGTCCATTTGTCACATCTATTTCTGGCTGAAACTGATGTAAATAAAGTAAATTATAAAATTCATATGACACATTATTACTATGATTTTACTACACATGATCGTAGTAAATATTATGAATATCTTTCTTGAAGAAGATTTTCTTCTCAATTCCGTTTTCCGAAGCATTCAGAATGGAAACGCTCTTAAATTTGGTTAAAAATTAGGACTCAAACGAGCGAATAATTATTTTACACTTAAAATGAATATTTTAGTAAAATATTTTATAATGTTACAGAATACACACATTCTTCTTTCATGTACAGTATAAATCACACTTTTCTCGCGATCTTTATGGCGTGCGTACTAATTCGGCATGAGTTCTTCAGATTGTACAGTCAGGTGGAGTGCTCCACAGGCAGTTTCTTTACTTCAACCGTAAGAACCGCCCAAACTTCTTTCTCCTCTCGACTTTTAACTACTCCGTGGTTGTATTGGCGACGGGAGAGTCAGATGCTGGGTACATGCTCAGTGGAGGACAGACGTCGCGGGAGGAGAGAACACGCCAGGGCAACAAGCACGTCAGGGAGTGTACCGGTGGGGAGAAAAAAAAAAACGGGGGTTGATGTGTGTGGCAGGCTACGCCCTCCCCCCCCCCCCCCCCAATTCCCGGTGTATGGAGGGAGGAGGGGGACTGCTAATTAAAGAGCGGCGTTAATGAGCGCGTGGTTATGTGCTCAGCGGCGGGTCATTGGCTCGGTTGGGCCAGATAACGCGGTGACCAGGGGAGCCTGCAAGGAACCTCCCGCGCCGACGGACACCGGGTCCGTGGCCGCTGTAGCCGGCTGTCTCCTGCCGCCCGTCGCTGACACAGACATCAAACACACGACGGACATCTCACAAAACGACAACAACAACACGCTGTCTCCGGAGAGGATGGCGGGGCGAGGGTTCAGGGGTGTAGGCAGAGGAATATTAACTTTCGACATTTTTTAATTGTAACGTAACTTTTTTCTTTTAGATTTTAACGAAATAATTTTAAGCTGCTGTTTTAAAATTGAACTTGTTTTTAAATGTTATAACGCCACAAATAATATGTTTCGACTATTTTATAAATTTATTTTAAATGCAAGTAACTGAGACCAGTTACTGCCTTCGACTGGGTACTGGTGGCATTTTGATATGTTCTCTTCTGTGTGGCGGCTTCCTTCCGCAGGGACCTCCATCGATACCTACCTCCCACAATAAGGCGTCGTGGTTGTAAAGGCTGTTCACGATAAGGTGAGTACTTTTGAAATCAACCTTAAAAAAATGTAACTGCCCCTGCCTGCATATATTTTTATGGGCGCACTGCGTGACATGCGCCCAGCAAATTTGGTAACCTTGGAGGGAAAGTGGTTCCATATATTAACGTCAAATAAAAAGTGTTAGGCAACCCCTGGTAATAACTTTATTTATTTATTTCGCTTTCTGTTTTTTTTTTAATGCAGCAAAGTGTAAAGATGAGCAGATTTGTAAAATACTTACTTTTCTAATCATTTCCCAATTTCACTCGACCGACGCATGAATAAAGTGATAGTGTCCATGGCAGTGTTAATTTTACATAAGAATACACGACGGGCATACAAGTAGATCTTAAGCAGGGCTATTAGAAGTGCTAATTTTTACCGTGAACAGCCTTCAGAACTTCTGTGGCGTGAACTTGCCTGTCACAGGTGGCTACTTGTCACAGCGGAGAGAGCGGTCTTGAGAGAGCCGACGAGGCTGAGGCGGGGTAATGGAGCAGCGGCCGGAATGTAAACGGGCAGACTCCCGAGAAAACCCGCCGACCAGCGGATCGTCCGGCACGACTCCCACGTACGAAAAACCCAGCGCAACCCCGCCGGGACTCGAACCCGGTTCTCCTTGGTAGGAAGCGAGCGCTCTAGCCACTGCACCACCGCAGCCTTATTGTTAGAGCGGAAGGGACCTACTTGTGAGCGTTCAAGTAGCAATGTTTCAAGTGTATAATGTTTTTGTTGGATAGTCTAAGTAGTAATTAATCTAAAATATCAAATAAATGGAATAAATGTTAATACTTTACGGCATTGTTATGAGGAATTTTAACTTTAATTCTATGGAAAAGTAAATTTAAAAAGGAATATTTCAAAATTACTCCTTTTTAGTCTAAGATCAGTATTGTACAAGTTATACAGTAAATAGAAATTTCCCGCAAGTTTATTGATTGATTTTTTTTTTAATATTTACTCCATGTTTTACATTTTAACGCGCTGCTGTTTGAGACCAAAACACAAATGTACATGATATGCAAAAATTAAAAAAAAAAAATACTTTTTGACATTTAAGGGGTTTTGACGAGCTAGGTGCTGTTCCATGCTCACCTCAATCACCCTTATAGGTTCTCAGGACCTTGATGTTAAGTATTTCCTAAATCTCTTCACTTACTCACTTGGTAGTTTAGATGATAAGGTGAAGGTCTAAAAGCGTAATGGAGATGCTGTGAGTTCAACCTTGGTCACCCGCAATTTTTTCTTACTTTCTGAAATTACGGTAAATTACTCAATATAAATAGTAACTATCGGAAATATGTTTACTTCTCGTAATGATTTGGCTAAATTCAATACAAACTATATTTGATTCGCCTCACGCAGCTGGCCGTCACTTATTCAATCAGTGAAATTGTTTCGTCACTTATTCAGTAAGTGAAATTGTTTTAAGTCACTTATTCAATAAGTGAAATTGTTTCAAATCACTTATTCAATAAGTGAAATTGTTTCAAGTCACTTATTCAATAAGTGAAATTGTTTCAAGTCACTTATTCAATAAGTGAAATTGTTTCAAGTCACTTATTCAATCAGTGAAATTGTTTCAAGTCACTTATTTAATAAGTGAAATTGTTTCAACTCACTTATTCAATCGGCGAATTTGTTTCAACTCAATTAATATATCAGTGAAATTGTTTCAAGTCACTTATTTAATCAGTCAACTTGTTTCACTGACACAACCACTGGTTTTTCACTAACTCGAGTAGTTGAATTTCATTGTGTAAGTTATGATAATCTGGTATTTCAGCACACTTAATATTTTTTATGTTATTTCCACTGCAAATTTATTGTTTATTTTACTAGTTGCATGGCAGTTCTATTGACGGAGTCCTTTGATATTTAGTTACTCTATGTGACTGTAATATTTTGCAAATGTTCATTTTAATGTTTATATCTTTAACTGCAGTATTAGAGTTGAGTATGACTGAAATATTTTCGGAATTGTTAAATGAACTTAGTGTTTTAATGTAGAATTTAAAATAGCGATGTTAAAACGATTGCTAAAATAAATCTGTTTATAGGCTGTTCACGGTAAAATGAGCACATTTGAAAGCCCTGCTTAAGATCTACTTGTACGCACGTAGTGTATTCTTACACCTTACGTAAAATCTACATTTCCATTGGCCTCATGACTTTATTCATGTGTCGGTCAAGTGAAACTATGAAATTATCAGAAAAGAAAATATCTTACAAATCTGATCATTTTTACACTTCGATGCATTAAAAAAATAAAGCGGAAGGCATAATTAAAGTTATCACAAATAGTTACCTAACAATTTTTATTCGACGTTAAGATTATGGAACTACTTTTCCCTCCATCGTGACCAACTTTACTGGGCGCATGTCACTCAGTGCGTTCGTTAAAATATATGCAGGTAGGAGCAGTGATATTTTTTAAAGGTTGGTTTCAAAAGTGCTCACATGATCGTGAACAGCCTTTAAATGTAAACATTTATTAACAGTTGGCAGCATAGTACAATATGTAATATTTTGCAAGGGAATTTTTGGGAAGTGCGCCTATTGTGGAATGGCAAATTCAAACTGGACTGTGTTGAAAAATTATCTTTTTTTGGAACTTTTAAGTCGGCGTCTTGGATCCTGAAGCTCATGGAAAATATATTGAATAACAGTTAGTTTTTGAGGCTCCTGCAGCTAAGAATTATTCAGGACTTTATTTTAGGACGCCGGCCGGCGTGCGCGTGGCACAAGAGAAGAATGACCGGGTAATCAATTAGCAAGTAAGGGGGCTCTCTGAATTGCTATAATGGACTACTAGAACTTCTTTCTCAAGAAGAAGTAGTTACAGATAAATAAAAACTTAAATAAATTGCAGCTAGCAGCAGTTCAATGTAACAAAATTTCTCTAATTTAATTCTCAAGAATTCTGAATAACCCTTTCTCTATAGCTTTCCTTGTAAAGTTTTCCCACACTTCATCCAGAAGTAGATATCTAATGCATCTACCTAAATGTCTTATAAATCTGAGATACAAGTTACGTATATGACAACTTGGTTCGTTAACAAACTACTCCCTACTAATCACACATACCCCAATGCACAACTAAAATCTTTTCAGTGGCACCACCAAAATGAGGCAATATTCTTTTCAGTGGAGCCCATTCGTGGAGCATTTTCTCAATACTACTACGTTACCACAGTGTACAACGACCTCCTGCCCGAACACACACATTCCAAAACACAGACCTAATATTTATTTCAACTGAGAATCAGTGGTTTTCAACTGATTCAAATTTAGAGTGTCTTAGACCATTGTTAGGCGATATAAAAATTATGTTTAGCTAAATTTACGAGCCGATAACAAAGTATTTCATGAAACTGCATCCACACACTTTATGCAGAACCTGATTTAGTCCCCCCTCCCCCCTTCCCCTCAAAAATAACCTAGTCGTGGAAGTTTATGATGTACTTATTAAGTGGTTTATGATGTACTTATTATGTGATACATCGCCTTATGTAAATTTACCGTTCGGTGAGACTTTATGGCACTGTCTTAACGTATTCCTAACATTCAGGGAATGTTTCACGGGCAGTATTAAACATTCTCATGGCTTTATTGTTTCTAAAGGCGTAAAATACTTGCTGAAGTATCAGCTCGTGTACTGGCTTCTGTGAAATCGCGTACTACATACTAAATAACACACACACACAAACACACTAATTGTCAAAGATGTCTGGATTGGCACACACATCGCCAATATAACATAACACACTCATCTCAAGTTTCTCCAAATTCATTCCACCTTATATATGTATATATATATATATTTATTTATTTATACCGACTTTAACTGCTAAGCTAAACATTTTCCTGGTTGGCATATTATGGGAAATTTCAAGAAATTCTGGAACAAAAACTGCGTTGAAATACAGTAGAAAGCGATAACGAACACTGCCACTTCACTCAGAAGAATTAGAAAAATGTTGCTTTTTAATTACGTTAGTAAGTACTTTATTTCAGGAATTACGAACTGCGACTTAAAATCACGTTGGTCGTGAAACATTGGTTTGCTGACAGAGGAGCGCGGACAGAAAACGGCCAACCACAAAAAACGAGGTAACTGAAACATTGCATCAGCCAAATGTTGACGTGAGATAGAAACACAAATGTTTTGCAATAACCATATTTTCTTCTTTATTTGCATATGACAAATAGAAACTAAATCGCAGGTGGCAAAAGTTCTTTTTACTTTACGACTATTAGGATTTTTAAAGCATGGAATTCTTCTCGTAGTTCCCTGCCAACTAATCTGTTAGTATTGCGATTATTGTTTGGGTTAAAATATATGCAGTTCCGGGCAGTAAGTTTTTTCTTTGGACTAATTCAAAAGTGCTCATTTGATCATGAGCAGCCTATATTGGAGTCTTAGCAAACAAAAACCTATGGTTGGCTTATAGAAGTTGGTCTTTACAGTTACCTAGCGTTGACTCCCTTCCCCCTAGCCACCCTCCCCCCTCCCCAACCTCACAATATATAGACTCATTACCTGGTCCAGGAGGTTGGGAAAAATTTAGAATCCAGTTATGAGTTTCTCATGTTGCCGGAGTGATTCCGTCTCATCTCCCTTCTCTTCTCCACACTGCTTCATCTCCATCTCATCCCACATCATTCATGCTGGCCGATTTCGTCTTAACTATGTTTTCTTTGTTGTTACTCTGATATAAGATTGAAACACTGTGAAGGTTTTCATTTTCAGTTTTCACAAACATTTCGACAAACATTTTGGCTGACAGGGATATCTGGTGATATCTGGACTGGAACAAGGTAAGACTGAACGAACGAGTGATGCATACTTGGGTGTGAATACTGTAACTGTTAGATATCAAATATATACTTTTTAATACTATTCAATAGGTTTTGATCAATTGTTCATGCAGACTGATATTAACTATACACGATAATGCGCCTTGCCACACGGCTAGAAGTGTCCGCATGTGGCTGGAAGAGCACAACTAAGACTTCAAAGTTCCTCCCTGGCCTCCAAACAGCCCCGATCTCAATACAATTGAACATCTGTGGGACTACCTCGGCCGTCGTGATCGCCGTCTGTCTCCTCCACCACGCACCCTTCAACAGTTGTGGGACGCACTGCAGACAGCATCGCTCCAGACACCCGGGGAGACCTATCAGCACCTGACTGAGTCACTGCCAGCTCGTCTAGCTGCTGTCTGTGCTGCGAAGGGCGGTTACTTTGGATACTAGCGGGTGATCATAATAATGTGATTCGACTGTGTATATTTGATTTTATTGTTACGTACTCACTGCTTCACGTCCTGCTCGAGCGTGTAGAAATGAAGGGTTGCAGTTATATGATAGCGGCTGAGGTGGCAAGGCAACGAAATGTTTTGAATTACATGCGCGTGCTAAACCCAGTGACACGTCTCTATTACTTGAAAAAGGAGGCCGACACGATAATACTTTTGCAATGAGCGCCGCTGACCCTAACTGTATGATTTCGGCGTTTATTTAAAAATGATCTGGATTACTGTCCTCGTTTTCTCAACGTCACTCGGGGTGCGTTGAACCTTCCAGATGGTCAGGGCGAACGCTATGCAAGTGTGACAGGCCTCCGAGTTGAGAAGTTGATAAGTGAATGAGTGTTCCGGGCGATAGAAGACGAGCAGCGGGAGAAGTGACCAGCAGAAGGGAAATCTGTGACTGCAAGTATCAAGCTGTGAAGGGTGCGGCTGGCAGACTGGACTACTGGGCTAGATGCTTGAGTGAAAGACATTACAAATGGTGGCAACAGATAGACTGAGCACGTGTTAATAACGAGTATTAGTTAATTGACTGTAACCAAACACAGACAATTAATAAGGACGTTAATTATGGTTGAAATAGACATTTGATAATTTAATATTGTGCTAACATGTTAATGGGAAAAAGAGTAAAAGGGTAAACAGTTAATTAAAAGCTGTAAATAAGAGCTGTGTTAATAAATTAGAAATCAAATTTTGTTCTTTTATTTTTATTAAGACCTCCATCCTTCACAAACTCAGATACGCCCCTCGGGCATGGCGAGTAAAAGTATTAATTTGTGTTAGGTGACGGGCGGTCGTGTAAGTATTAGCAGTAAATAGCAAGTGACAGTTATTATTGAATTGTAATAAGCTATTTTATTTAATCGAGACCTGCATCGCTTAAAGGACATGGAAAAGGACAGAAACTTTGAAAAGTATCATATATATATATATATATATATATATATATATATACACACACACACACATACACACAGGGTGAGTCTGAAAGACACAGACAAACGCCGGCAGGTGATTCCTTAGAAAAAATATAAGACGAAAATGTAAAAACCACGTTTTCCGAAATTGATTATTGAGAGAGCTGTGCGCGCCTCCAAAAGAGTCAGATTTCGAAATGCCTTAAGTTGAATATTTTAGAAACTACTTGCGACCAAGCGACTAATCGGCGAATAGTGTTTTGTATAATTAAGATCGTTCACCTCGAGATACGTGGTTGGTAACAGCATTCCCTTACATTGGGGAAATGGGGGTTGCAACCCTGTGTTTGCACGAATCGTGTTAACGAACAATTGTAAGCGATCTATGGCATAAATTTGTTAATCAGCACGTCTAAATTAACAATAAAGGTCGTATTGTCCGAACACTCTCATGTGAACCGTTTGCGATAAATCCGTGGCGACGTCATTCAAAACAGAAAGCGAGTGGCCTGGCAGGTAAGCAATCCACAGACCCATGTTACAGTGATGAAAGTCACGGATAATGTCAGTGGTTTCAGACTAATCCTGACGTTTTACATTCAATTCACGAAATAAAACGTGTACATAATACGCGATGAACAATTTAGGAAACTACCTCCTTAACTACACGATGTAACACCGATAGCGCCCACTGTAGTTTACACACGCAAAGCCTCGTGTACATTCGTGAATTTGGGCAATTCGTCGTGACTTCAATGAAACCATTGTCCGCCTTTCATCACAGTAACATGCCGCATGGGTTGTGGATTGCCTACCTGCCAGGCCACTCGCTTTCTGTTTTGAATGACGTCGCCACGGATTTATCGCAAACGGTTCACATGAGTGTTCGGACAATACGACCTTTTTTTGTTAATTTAGACGTGCTGATTAACAAATTCATGCCATAAATCGCTTACAATTGTTCGTTAACATGATTCATGCAAACACAGGGTTGCAACCCCCCATTTCCCCAATGTAAGGGAATGCTGTTACCAACCACGTATCTCGAGGTGAACGATCTTCATTATACAAAACACTATTCACCGATTAGTCGTTTAGTCGAAAGTAGTTTCTAAAATATTCAACTTAAGGCATTTCAAAATCCGACTCTTTTGGAGGCGCACAGCTCCCTTAATAATCAATTTCGGAAAACGTGGTTCTTACATCTTCGTCTTATATTTTTCTAAGGAATCACCTGCCAGCGTTTGTCTGTGTCTTTCAGGCTCACCTTGTAAATATATATCCTCTATATAGCTATAGTAAATTACACATTATTACATTATATATAGCGAATTTTAAGTTGTATAATATTTTACCGTGGTTTTTATAGGCTAATCACGAAAATGTTCACTTTTGAAAGCCCTGCTTAAGATCTAATTGTATTCACGTTGTGTATTATTCCGCTTTATGAAAGATTAACATTGTCATGGGCCTCGTCCCTTTAGTCATGCGTCGGTCAACTGGAATTGTGAAATTTTTAGAAAACTAAATATTTAACGAATCTGCTTATTTTTACACCTTGATACATTAAAAAAAACATAGAAAGAGAAATGAATGATTTAAGTGATCATAAATGGTTGCCTAACACTTTTTATCCGACGTTAAGATACGGAACTACTTCACATCCATCGTTACCAACTGTACCATAAGTATGTCACTCAGAGCTGCAGTTAAAATATATGCAGGTAGGAGCAGTGACTTTTTTTTTTCTAAGGTTGATTTCAAAAGCGCTCTCTTTATCGTGAACAGCCTTTATTGCCCCGTCTGCACCCTGCACTGCGTTTCATAAGCGGCCCGTGCTGAAAATCAAAAATCAAATGTAGCGGATATTAAATGGCCGTAATTGTTAAAAAAAAAAATTGGCATCGGCGACCCGATGTACGCTGATAGTAAGCCATGAATCTCTGGCGCCACTGAATCCCGCCATGATCCGAAAACGGCAGCTCGTAAACTCGGAGACTGGTGTGAGTTATTGCTGAACGAGGCAATTATTGAAGTATACTGCGCATTAAAAATCAGCTAAGGTTAAACGGTACAGCGTAAATTGCCGGCCTTTCTCCCTCCCTACCCCCTTTTTTTTTTTGCCAACCAACAACACTTTTTTTCTGGTGAAAAATTAGCGCGGTGGGGTATGAAACAGTCGCCATGGTCGGTATTTACCTGGGTGTTATCTAGTTTGTAAGTTGACATGTCAAGCCGTATGTCATACACCGCTGTTTGTGTTTGTGCCTCCCCGTAAATCTGATGGAAGGATAGAATAATCTTTTTTTTTATCTTCGTGTAGAACACGATATATAAGCTCCACAGTTATTGAATCAATATATGTCATAACCAACACTTTTATAATTTTGAACATTAGAGGAAAATAAACCAAAAATTTACATACAATTTTAACACGCTATGTAACATTATAATATACGAATTACCGCACATATTTTTCTAGAATTCAGGAACGAAAACAAATAAAAATGTACAAAAATTTCGATATTTAAAATTTAAAAATTCGCAGGTATTTCTAAGTGGCAGCTAGACATTTTTAATATTACGAGACAATTTTTTAGAAGTAAACGAGTAGCTAGTTTCTGGCCTTCTTTCGGAAGGAAAAAAAAAAAGGGATTATGAGATCACTTTCCTGTACTATGCCTTTGTGTGACTGGGCGTTTGTCTGTGTGTTTATGTGTCCCACATTGAAATCTTTCCACCCGTAAACTTAATTTCGCCAAAATCGGTACACATATTACTTAATAACATCTGACTTTTATAGTTTTCGCCCACACCGGACACTTACTTTCAACATTGCGGCTATTTCGCACTCTGGGTGATATGGTATATTTCGGGAACCATTCAACCGCTTTAAACCAAATTTTGCATAATGAGATTACATAACGTAAGCATTAAATATAGTAATTAATATTGTTGGTCGGCCATTTTGTAAAATAGCAACACGTGGCTGGCAGTGGTGTCGCGTACGAGTACGAAAAATAATTCGCGATGAACGTGGAGATATCTGCGACACGCGCATGCTTCATTGCGATTTCTTCACCTTCCCCTCAGTTCGACGAAGAGCTGCGGCCTGGTATATACTTCATGCGATCGGTTTTTTGGTGGACCATTCGAAACCGGTGACAGTTCAAGACTTTGTCCAGCTTCCTCTTCAAGATAGGTGGAACATGGCGCGGCGTGGCACATTGCGTCAGTGATACGGCAATTTTTTATTTTCATTCTGACGTTCACGCCTACAGGAAGTGCGTGTATATTACCGAGGTTGGGTGTACGCCATGCGCTGCCCACCCCTCGGTCCTTACAAGTGTACAATTTAATGTTCCAGTAATAATCGTCGATAGGTGGTAGTGTTATAAGTCAGTGTCACGTGTCGGGGTGTACGCCGTGCGCTGCTCCTCACGTTAAATAATTTTTTATGTGTTCATCGACTTTGTCAGTAAAACCAGTTCACCAAATGTTCATATCGTTTTGTGCCCCTATGTGAGAATTGTGTAGACATTTTATTGCGTATTTTGTTATTGTTTATATTGTGTGTTTTAATGTGTATTAGATAATAGGTTAAGGGTAAACACCGCTGTACATTGTTTATGACAATAAATAAATAAATATATATTATATAAGCGATTAGCACTATCGCCTCCCGCCAAGGCGAACCGGGTTCAATACCCGGCCGGGTCACCGGACTATCGCAAGTGGGAATCGTGCCGGACGATGCCGTTGGTCGGCGGGTTTTCTCGGGGATCTCCCTTTTCCCCCGCCCCTTCAGTCCAGAGCCGCTCCATATTCACTTCAATCACTCTTATGGGCTCTCAAGCCCCCGGTGCTAAGACCACCCAAATATCTTCACTCGCACAAATTGCGTCTTTAAACCTTACGGAAAAAAAAAAAAAAAAAAAAAACGGCGACCATGTCGTGGTTACAAGTCTTAAATATTAGATCGTTAAATAAAAATAAAACTACGCCAATAAAATGGAGAGCAACACAAACCACACGAAAGCTCGCAGTTATTAAGAGAGACGTGTCAGGCGGAGAAAATGATTTTCTTGCATCTTATAAATAATTTGAATCGTAGGCGTTGCGCTGTGAGGATTAGTCTCCGCTGTGGCTGCTTAAAGCAGATATCTGAGCGCGCAGTTTTTTGTAGACTACATCAAGAAAATGATTGCGACAGCACGTTTTCTGCTTTGCTTTCTTATGGTAAAAGCAGTTCTTTAAGTATGCCGTCTGGCGTCAAAAATAATCCCTTGCAAGAAATTACATACCAATTCAAAACACCAGTGTGAGTTACATGCGGGGTAAGAAAAAAAAACAGCGTTATTTTTTCGCCCTCCAAGCAGCCGTGGTAGTTCTATAATTGTTTGTAAACCAGTTAAATACCAGAAAACAGACAAATTACCCAAGTTCAATTTTGCAGACTGGTGTACGATGAATTTCCCAAACCACATCACCGCGAGGAAACCGGTTTTCATTCCCGGAGCGGTCACTAGCGGGAAACGCTGCGGCTGTTGCTCTAGGCCGATGGGTCGTAAATGTGTTCATTTCTCGTAATTATTTGACTAAATTCGATAAAAACAATATTCAATTAGCTGGACGCATTTGGGTATCACTTACTCAATCAGTGAAATTAAAATCACTGAAACAAAAAGTGGTCTTCCGCCGATTTTAAGAGGAGGCTTTTTCACTTATTCGAGTAGTTAGAACTTCTCTGCAAATCAGTGGTTTCCCACTTAAAGCGTAGGGCCATATTTTGTGCTAGGTTGAGCCATGGGATGTGTCGTATCTTCTGCCACATGTACCACGTCAGTTGCCAGGGAGCAGACCACTTCCCGTGGCCATGCGCAAGGTTTCCAAACAGTGCGCATCTCTTGATCTATGAGGTTCGAAGGAATTCAAATAGCTTCAAAATTTGACAAAATAAAATATTAATATTGATTACGAGAAATTTTAAATGTAATTTTAGGACGTATGCAAGACTTAATACACTACCCTCAACGAGAAATCTTTAACTCCAGGTATTTTTGAAATGTCGCTTATTTAAACCTGTATATTTATGTTTACTATGCTAGCGCATTGGTAAAGTCATCGCCCACGTATGTGAAGGTTTTTTATAGGCGCGGGCTGCGTTCTCCATTTTTTTTCGTTACTATTAAACCTTGGTCCATAACTGACTATTACAAAATAATTTATACTATGAAAGCTTATACAACTCGCGTAAATACAGTTCTTGAAAAATTCTAGCAACTTCACATTTACATTTCGATAGGCAGAATATTATTTAATAGACATTCCACCAACTGCCAAGATTAAAAACACGTATTTAGTAATTTTAATTCACAAAATAATAGCTATATAGTCGATTAATTGTTACTTCGAACTTTTTTGAAGCCCAGACTAAGTTCTACTTTCAGGATATTCTTCCGCCTCGCGCGAGCAAAACTTAACCACGTCTAGAAAATTACACCAAAAGGGACATCAGACAGCATTTGTGGGCACTCAGTTTAGGTATTAATATTTCGCATGGATATTATTTCCTACTAGGCAATGCCAACACAAGTATATACTCTCTGTTTTATTCATGTTTGTTTTAAATTAAATATTATAATAAATAGATAAAAATAATTAAAAGTTTAATGTAATCAAAAATAAGTTACTTTTACGTTCACAGAAGTATAAAATGCTTATGATAAATAGCACGTTTATGAGAAACAACCAGACATGTCACATATGAGGTGATTTTTCGAAGGTTTGATTCGAAAAGTGTGAAGACACTATGCAAGTATAATATATTAGTTCCACGAGTGAGTTCCATATTTACTATGAACCATACGTTCATCTGCGTACCCACCGGAGATACCTTATCCCAGCGCGTCAGCAAAGGTGAAATAGGAATGTGCCATACCTGTTCGCATAGCGACTGGTACGCCGCCGCCGCCGAATCCTCATACGTCACCGAATGGCCCGTGTGTCGTGAGGCCGGGAGCCCAGACTCCCATGACTCGCAGGGTGTTTGTGAAGACAAAACGCACCCCGACACGTACTCAAACCACTGGTTAAGTCGGCGGGGCGCCAGCTGGTGCACCAGCTCGCGCACGAGGCTTTACAGAAGCTCGTGCGACAACGAGTTGGGCTGCAGGCATCGCGTAATATAGTCCAATCCCTTGTTACTTCTAACTTTTCCGAAATCCCGATGAAGTTCTAATTCCATAATATTCCTCCGCGTCATGCAAACAAAGCTTAACTAAGTCCAGAGTAGTACGCAGATAGTACACGCACCGCATTCGTGCGCACTCAGTGTAATAAGTTTTTTTTTATATAAGAACTATTTATTACTAGGCATTGCAAAAGAACCTATTTTCTCTGTTGTATTCGCATTAATTATAAATTAAATATTAGCTATAATTTGTAGATAAAATATAAGTGAAATACAACTTAATCAAAAACAGGTAATTTAATGTTTACACAAGTATATATCGCTTGTTATAACATACATATCTAAGAAACAACGAAATGTCTTATACTAGCTGTTGCCGGCTGCTTCATCAGCATGCAAAATTCAAACCTTCATTATGACCAAGTGCTCTATCTTAATGGTTGGTGGCATTCCTTAAGAAACTGTTCGTTTTTCCGGGATTAAATGTACTTTATGTGATAATCGAGAATACAATCTACCCCTGTACCAAATCCGTCGAGCCGTTACGGCGCGATTGAGTAACAGACAAACAGACAAACTTTACGCATTTATAATATTATTAGTATATAGGGTTTTTTTTTATTCAAAAAGTGTGATGAAGAAACCGCAAATCGACAGTATATCCTCTTTAGTGACCTCGAGCACAAAGGGCGCGGCGCACTGACCATTAAGGCGTAGTTGTGGAGAGAGACGTTGAGAAGGTACGTCACTCCTAATTCATGTCGGATGTCCCGCGGCGTGAATTCCCTCAGCCCGGGGCAGGAAGAAGTACGTCCTCCGCCGGCCGGATGTGCCGCGTTTGACAGGACACGCACGTATGCGTAGATACGCGACGATGCTGGCAGCGATTGGGCAGAGGAGGTGAGACACGCACGCACGCACGCATGCCCGTGACTGACACATTAACACGGCTGAGGAGATCTGGCGATTGTGTTCCGGGGGGGGGGGGACGAGGGGACGATACCAGCTCGGTTTCTTATCCATCCGGCACCTCAACACCTCGCGGTGGGTGCCCGTGAGTATCTACAGAATGTGTGTAAATTCCCTTTCACCCACTGTAAGGGCTTGTAGTGGGGACCAGCATAGGAACTTATGTGCGGAAACGTACCACGTTGACCTCTCCCACGTCTGCAACATACTGTACGTTGTTTTTCTTCTGGGTCCACTTACAAGAAGGGCTCGATGTGACGACCAGCGACGTCTTACACAAACACGATACCTACGTACCATGTTCTGGTACACACGATCACCAGTACCTGGAAGTCCAAGATCCGCCGCAGTCATAATCAGCAGGTCATCATTTGATTCCACAGGAGTTTCGTAAATCTCGCCCTTCGTGTGGCCCCACAGGAAGTAGTAGTCTAGCGGATTCATGTTGGGTGAACGTGCAGGCCAAGCAATCGGGCCACAGCGACCTATCCGCTGTTGGCCAAAACGTTGATCGAGATGACGTTGGACCCCAAGAGAACAATGAAGTCGTGCTCCATCGTGCTGAAACCACGTGTATTGACGCACATGCAGTGGCACATCTTCCAAAAACCCAGGCCGCACGTGTTCAAGTAAAAGCAAGTGCGCGGGCTGTTCACGGTAAATTGAGCACTTTTGAAAGCCCTGCTCAAGATCTGCTTGTATACGCGTTGTGTATTCCTCCGCCTTATGTGAAATTAACATAGCTATGGGCCTCATCACTTTATTCATAAGCTGGTCAAATGAAACTGTGAAATTACTAAGAAAATAAATACTTTACAAATCTGCTCATTTTTACACTTCCATGCATTAAAAATGCAGAGTGAAATAAATAATTTTAAGCTATCACAAATAATCTCCTAACACTTTTTATTCGACGTTAAGATATGGAACTACTCTCCATCTAACGTTACCAACTTTACTGGGCGAATATAATTCAGTGCGCCCATTAAAATATATGCATGCACAAACAGCGACTATTTTTGCAAGGTTCATTTCTAAATTGCTCACTTTATCGTGAACAGCCTTTAGCTGATTTGCCCTACAGGCTATTCCCAGCCACTTAACACTCTCCTGAAGCCCTGCTGAAGTTCTACTTCCAGAGTATCCCTCCCTCCCGTGCAAACAAAGCTTAACTGAGGCCGTGTCCGAAATGGCAGATTTTGTTGACAAAATGATCACGTGTTCCAATTTTGTAAACAAAAATGATGACGTATTTGGTAATTTGGTATTTCGTATTTTGAATCTAGCGAACGTTAGTGAAAATAGAAAATGACGAAATTCTGCGCCATGTTGGTTTTGATTAAATAACGCTTTATAAAATTCACGAGGCATGTTTTAAAAAGCAAGATAGTGTTGCGCTTTGTTTAATATTTTGCAACAATATTTGAGTCGTTATTGCATAATTTGTTGTTTTATTATTTATTCACATAATCACAGCATTCCAGTGATGATTGTAGTCCATTTTAAGCATTAACAGTAGATTAAAAAAATGTTCACCATTAATGTCAAAACGTGTTGCCGCAAGTGCTAAACAAGCGACTGTCGACAACGTCCGCATTGAAACTTACGAAATGACAAATTACAAAATAACGAATTTGTCATTTTGGACACGGCCTGAGTTTAGTAAATTAAAACAAAAGCCAGGGCACCGCATTTGTGCGCTCTCAGTGTAATGCAATTTTGCACAAGAACTATTTCTTACTAGGCATTACCAGTGAACATATTTTCTCCCTGTTTCATTCACATTATTCATGAATGTAATATTATAATTTCTAGAGAACGTACAAGCGAACATCCAATTCCACCACAAATAAGGCACCTGTATGTTAATATGAATATAAAATGCTTGTGGTACACGAAATATATAGGAATCAGCCAAACACCGTCATGCATTGGGTGATTTTGTGAAAGGTCTGATTAAAAAAAGTGTAAAGATGCCCTGAATAGACAATACACGACACTGTCTTGTCCATAGCCAACGTAACTTTCAAAGTCACGTGGTCAGCAGTGATAAACTTGTTTGTTTTCAATAGAATTTTCAAAATACCTTACCGTTTTACATGCATGAAATACTGTAATATTTCCGTCAAAGTCAGTGTGCTAAACCAGGTTCGTTAAAGGTCGGAGGTCTTAATTAAATAAAAGAGATAATTATAATTTTCTAATTTTGTTTACAAGAACTGCAAACAAAATTCTTTCGGCTCAACATCTCACAATACATTGATATCACTTGCTGTTTTAATGAGTACATTTTACAGTTACTTTAAATAAATCAATCTAATTAAATAATTAAAATCAGACCCAATAGACAGTGTATCTAAACCAAGTGAATTACTTTATAAATTACATATCTTAATTTGGCAGTTCCAGTATTTACAGTAAAGTTAGTATCACGTGTTCATACAATCCAACCGAAGTATATTCCAGGTCCAACCAGTCCCCAATGTTCTAGAATATAGATATTTCGGAGCGTCCTCACGCACAGTAGCCTGCACTTGTCGGGTTTTACGCCATCTCGTCCGTTCGCACCACATACACCTGGACCGCCGTCGTCTCGCGATCTCCCGCTGTCATCCGTCCCCTTCTCCGATGTCCCGGTTACCAAGAATGCCGACCCTTGGACAGCTGCAGAATTTACAGGCTCGTAGGCCATCGCCCAGAAATTTATCTAAATACCGCGTTGTGTTGAGGGTCCTAGTTTCCAGAATAGTCTTGCGCATCCTCTTAACTAATTGGCTGGTCCAGAAGGGGGGAGGAGGAGGGGCTGTGACGCCAGCCCGTTCGCCGCTGCCGGACGAGCGATGGGGCAGCGAGCGGGTCTGCCTGGGGACAGGGAAGGATCGAGGTGCCCCCCCCCCCCCCAAGAGCTGGACCGTGCATGGAGTTCGCTTCCAGTGGAAGTGTCAGTGCGAAACACTTTCACTATATTCTGATTGCATTACACTGAGAAAAAGGGTTTTGTTGAACCAAACGAAATTTGTTTGGCGCAACCAAATTAGTTGCTTGTAATGGGGCAATGAAATAGTTTGTAGTTAAAACCAAATTATTTTGTTGTTATGATGACTATTACTACGCCCAAGCAACCTCAGATGAAGTTACAACTGGTGAAATGGAAATGTTTTTAAATACGCACAGTTCAAATACTGGGCAACTTGCGTAAATGAATATTTCATATTTTACAGCTTTACAATTTACATTACTAGTGGACTTGTTTTATTAGGTTGTTTATACAATTATTTTGCATTGATAAATTCACTACCCAACACTGTTACTATCCTTATCGTCGCGGAAAATATAAACATACTATTGAGCTGTATTTTCGAACGAAGGCAAACCATTGAGTCGCCAATTAAATATATAAATATATGCCTGTAAGGTGGGGGAGGGGTGACCTTTTTCAAAAGTTGATTTGAAAACTGCTTAAGTAACTATGGGCAGCATATAGCTGGTGAGTTGCAACAACACGTGCAGCGTGGCCGCTTTGCCAGTGGAACGTCGTGTCTGCTGGACGGATTCGCGGTGGATGAATGATCGCGAGGGAGATAGATGCCTTTCTCTCTCGCCATCATCCTCCCCCTTGTTGCCATGCCCGGGGGGGGGGGGGGGGGGAGGAGAGGGGAGCACGGCAGGCCTTCGCTAGTTGATATGGAAGAGTTAATGGAGGCGTGGAGTAGCAGGGCGGGCCGTGCAGTGACGGAATACCCGTCGGTGCGTTAAAGAAGGCTTTCCTCCCCCAACAATAGCCATCAGCATCAGGCCCGAGGCTGCGCGCCCCTGCTCTCGCGAAACAAAAAGCTGCCAGGCGGATTGAAAAGTGATGACGACTCATCCATATTTCCGAAGCCCCTGTCTCTCTGCCGGGGCTGGCTTCGTCGTGAGGAGGCAGAGACCCCCGGCACCCTTCGCACTACTTTACAGCCACCTCTTCAAGGACGCCGCACACAGGAGTATTTCTACGTAAAAGCATGGGTTTATATCCATCTCCTGGGGGACCCAATGCTTATCCTAGTGGAGGTCACAAGCAGTGGCGGCTGGTGAATTTTGAAACTTTGGGGGGGGGGGGGTGTGGCGATCGTAACTCAAATCATTATATATATATATATATATATATATATATATATATATATATATATATATATATATTTATCACTGTGCACATTATATATATATATATAATGTGCACAGTGATAAATAAATTCCGTGCGACAGGCTTATGTAAGTATAGCTTATGTAGAAAAATATAAAAATTAAGTGTGGTTGTTTGAAGAAAAATTAATTGTCGCTCGATTTGTAATGGTCAACACACTGTCACCAATGGTTCAGATCTAATCACTAGCACAGGTGTTTGTTCGTTTTAAGTTTGTATTCGGACAAGGAGTCTCACGGCTACAAATTTTCGCCACTCCAATTTTACCGTCAACTTCCCTGTCTGCTACAAGTTTGCCTGTTTTGTTGGCCGATCGCCATCCCAGCTATGTTACGCATTTTTGCTACACTTAATACTCCCTAATATCATATGTTTGTTATTTAATTATACTTGAAGACACTCTACCTTTTAAAGAAATTATATACGTGTTGTTGCACTGAAATTTCCTGAACCATAGACATGTGGGACCACCTGGCTCGAGCACCCGTGCAGGACTGAAAATGGCCGGCGCATCGTTGCCTGTGTGTTTACTGACCTGCCCGTTTGGGGCTCTGGAAGCGCTGGACGGCGGGCAGTTGTGGGCAACAGCCGTAAAGAAGGCACTGCTGTGCCGGAAATACTGGGATCTCTAGAACAATCTATACTTGTAATGATTAATCTCGTAGTGTATTTTTGATAAAGGTGGGCGCTAGTTTCGCCGGAAATTATTATTGATTGGAGGACAGTTTAAGCCAATAAGAAATTTGGCGGGGAAGTTTTCCCCTGTTAATTTTTTGACTGTAAATAGTCCCTCCAGCGGGCAGGTCGGGAGAGAGACCTGGCCGTTGGCGGTTGACCAGTACAGTTGCAGAATATGAGATAAGTACACAACATTAGGGCCATAAGGCCAGTTTGCTGTAGAAGTGGGTGTGGTTACACAGGAATTTTGTAGAGTATTGGAATTTTCCTGGTAATATAAAATTTTAGCCTACAATACAGTTGATTGAGGAAATTTCAAAAGAAAATTATTTTCGCGCATTGTAAAATGTTAATGCATAAAGTAAGAATATAATATTAGGTAGACGAATACCTCATGCATACGCTAGAGAGTAAGTACAATAAATTCCACTGTTATGGAATTAAAAGAATTCCCAGTTTTTAATAGAGTAAAATACTCTTTGCAAACCACGATTTTAAAACTTTCATGTATAATGTTTTAATGCAAGAGATTGTATCCAAGTCTTATCACATTAGGGTTTTATTTGAATTTTAGCCTATTGTATGGTTTAGATAGAATAGCTTTGATTGGCTATAACAATTGTTTTAACTAGCCAAAATACCAATAATATTTAAAATTGTGGGGATGTTACCCTGATATTGTCCATGAAATTTTCAGTCTTCAGAAAATGATAAAAGGCTGTTATCAGATATTTTGCATTTTGAGTAAATTTTCAAATGTATAATATTTCAACCATTGTGTGCAAAGGAAATCCAATCGCCATCTTGTAGATGTGATAGATTTTTGTATCAGTATTATATTGAATTTTGAAATATGTAATTTGGGTATTGAGAGCTTTGAATATAGTTAATTTTATCAGTATTATATTGATTGTAGAGATTGTAATATGAGTATTAAGAAATTTGAATATAGCTTTTTTTCATAACTCATGTGTTTTATCTGGTAGTTAGTCTGTTCAACCTTTTTAAGCCATTAGCCCTTAGGGATTTATATATACGCTGTTATGTCTTGGTCGTTGGTTTGTTTTGCTGGATGTATATCCTTGCTTGGTTTTTACCTGAAGGGCTACACAAAGGCCTCAATAAACTAAAACAACTATTTTTAAAATCCAATACTAATTTGCATACAGTACATACAAAACGTATGTCAAATTTAAATCAGAGGATGGAAATGGCATATCTTAATTAATGTATTTGTAAACAAAATGCATTATTCAACCTGTATGCGTTATCATATTGGACATTGAATGTTCACCATACCAATAACTAAACATTCTATGGCATTTTTTATATGCTGTGAACGTGATTTATGTCTTTTAACTTTGTCTCCCAAATATGTCCAATCTTTTACGCCATTGACAATCCACGCAAGGACATTTGGTTTCACTAGCAAAAAAATGAAACAATACAACGGATTTATAGTTTCACACCCTAATAGCCAGTCCGCGAAATTCTATGTAATTTTTCTATGTACTTACATATGATTTTCGCATCCACGAGCCACTGCGTTTACCACCTTGGCTTTGTTATTGAGTTACTATATTTAACTGTTGCATTTCTGATCCCAAATTATTAAGCTCTAGTTTACTAATGTAATTCAAAATCTTTGTCGAAATAAGGTTTAAAAGGTTAGTCACCGAATTATCGATTATATACAAGTTTACACAACACGACATTAACAACAATTCAACCCTGCTTCTGACCGACGCTCGTTGCTCATCACTAACAACAAACTTATTCAAAATATTACAAACTATATTTGAAGCTCACGAAAGTTTGAACGATATTTATAAATAAAAACTATTCGATATAAATACCGGCACTGTGAAGAAGAGCAGAGCACGAAAGTGTGACTACAAAACATGTATAATCTATTCACGGTAAAGTGAGCACTTTTAAAAGCCCTCTCGTTTGGAATAATAGTCAGTAAATATTGTAGCCTTAGCCGTTATCTTCCAAGTGCGGTGAGATATTCGCACAATGGTTATTACATACATGTCAATATATATATTAGAAAGGTGGTTAAAGGATAAAAAATGGTCGAAATAAAATTAACTAAGGCTTCAAAAGTGGTCACATTACCGTGAACAGCCTAGTATATAACTGTAAAACACATTCATCTAAACAATGTAATTAGAAATTCCAGTTTTTGGTAGCCTTACCAAGTTCCAGGAAACCATTTTTGTGCGAGAGCAGGGGCTTGCCCTGCTCTCTCTAATCTACAGCATGCGATTGGCTGAAAAGTGACGAGTCCCTGAAGTCTTCCCTCCCTCCCGTAGCACCCGTACTCTATTGCAGTCATGTCCCTAACTCGGCCACTGGAGAGCGAAGGGGAAGGATCTCCAGCGATGAGCCAATCAGAAGCGAGCTGCGCCCTGATTAGCCGGCGCTCGCAGCCTATCACAGCAGGCCCCTGGGGGCATATAAACCAGGGGAAAATGCTGCATGCTTCCCAGCAGCAGCAGAGGAATCAGCAGCAGCACTGTAGGAAATCCAGCCAGAAGGGACATGGCCTGCCTAAGAAAATAGTGAAAAAAATCCAGCAAGCTTCCAGGCAGTAGCAGAGTACCGACAAAGGCAGCAAGGCAGCCTCAACACCAGTACGACCGCCCCCTGGGAAACCTAAGATTCCAACAAAGATGACGCACCGTTCAACCACACAGCAGTCGGTGTCAGACCCCCAAGGCATAGCCCGAGCTGGGTCAGTGGCTGCTGGTGTAAGTATGCAGGCAGGTCGTGTCCAATCAGGCAAAAAATGTGAGCCTGACCTGGACCCCACCCCAGGAGATACACAGTCTGTGGGGCTAGTCCCTCTGCGCTTTGAGCGTCCCTGGAGAGGAGCAGGCACCCGAACACCATTATCAAAGCACAGCCAATCCAACCAAGCAGAAACAAACACAATCAGGACACCCACAGAAGACAGTCAATGGGCCCTAGCACCCGGCAAGCTGAAGAATAACACAAAAAGAAAAGAAATTTGTAAACAGCAGGACAGCAAACAACCCCCCTCCCCCCCAAATTGTTTATCAGCAATCCAAAGAAGAGAAACAACTACCTAAAAGGGAAAGACACAAAACCACTACCAATAACGATCACTGATAATGACAACTTCATGAAAATTGCGCCAAAAAAATCAAAACAAACAGCAGGGCATGACTGATTTACATTTACACCAATCTAGGGGGGAAATCGAAACAGAAAACGAATACGACTACAATATAGTATTTTTGATCGTGAGGCAAGCTAACGTACCACATTTTGCTTCCCACACACAACCCCCACGTATGAGTAAGAGGAAGAAGAAGAGGAAGAGGAGGAAGAAGATGAAGGAGGGGGAAAAGTGAAAGAAAATTCAACTGGTGACGACAGAAAACCACCTCCAATAGTGATCAATAGCCATGAACATTTCCTGAAAACTTCAAAACATATAGCACAGGCCACAAATAACCGTGCAACACTAGTTTACAGCAAACAAGGAGGCAAAATAGACACAGTAAATATAGAAGACTATGAAAATATCAGTCTCACTCTAAAGCAAGAAAACATACCATACATTACCTTCAAACCAAGACCCACTGAATTTACAGCACTACTAAGAGGATTCATTCCTACAATAAATGAGCAGGAACTGAGCGAGTTACTCAAAGAGGAAGGAATAGAAACCACCAGCATTAAACAAATGAAAAAGAGAACAGAAACACAGGAAATGAGGCCAATGCCACTCCACATCATAGAAGAACCCATTCACCAAAAATAAAAACTTACTACCTGACAATCATAGCAGGTGTCAGAGTATCAACAGAACCATGCCTGAGGAAGGAAAAACTTCTGCAATGCTATAGGTGCTAGGAATTCTGGCATCACAGCAGAAGCTGTGAGCAGCAGGAAATATGCGTCAAATGTGCTGGCAACCACCGCATTCATTTCTGCCCAAAAAAAACTCAGGTGCCAACATCCAAATAAAGTGTGCAAACTGTGGCGTAACTCATTCGGCAGGAAATAGAAACTGCAAAATATGGCAGGAAGAATTACACAAACGAGCCAAAAAAAATGGCGAACAAAAAGCAACAGATACAGGAAAAAAAATTGCCAGATCAATAAATTAACAACTTGCCAGATCTTCAACTGACATGGGTGCCAAACAAAGGGCAACAGAAAAATCTCAAAGAAAGACAAGAAAAGGAGGATTTTCCTCCACTAACAAATCACGTTACTACCAAACAGGGTGCAACTAAAGAGACCAGCCAAGAGGAAATGTTTTAAGAAGCAATTAGCTTCATAAAAACAACAGAAATCCAAAAAAAAGTCATCAACACATTACTAAAAATAAAGGAAAATGCAGATGCCCAACCCACTGCAAAAGTCAAAGAAAACGACATTCTATTAGGACTGATAAAGACCATGTACGCGCCAGAGGAAAACAGCACTCCATAAAAACAAAAGAAAAGAAATGCATCCACACTGCTTAGAATACACAAAAGGAAGGAACATAAGAAACATGAACAAAAGAAACTCACCAGAAAAAGCGTATCAAAAGAGGAGGACATCGAAGCCGTCACAGCTGAAGAAAAGGAACAAATAGTGAGCAACTCGGAAAACGCAGACTTGCCCGGGTGCTGGGTAAAAGCTGAAGAAAGTACACGAAGAAGAACACACAGAAACAGGGACGGACCGCGGGAAGGAGCCAAAGTAGGGGATCGCCTGGCAGGGCGAGGGCACGTGGCGAGTATCACCCTCGAGCGCCACGCTAGCTGGGTGGGCCTGCCAGGAACCCTGGAAACTGGTGAGAGGCTGCGGTCCAAACAGGGAAACAGCACACAAGGACACACACATCAGCTAGCAGGTACACAAAATTATCTCACATCACAAAGGATTTCACACCACACCCGTCACACCATTACACGCTTTCATTTCAAATATTCTATTTTATTATAGTATTAATTTTTTTTTCGTTTTTTCTTAATTAAATTTTTGTAATTAGTACATAGATTGCAGGCCATTCCCACCACTTCAGGTTAGGTTAATAAATGCCTTTAGAGTCAAGTAGGAAAGCCTCGCCTGGGCGCATATTTTACCCAGGAGGGAATAGGTTTAAGGTTAGAATTAATCACAAACTAGATTAGGACAGGGGAAACCCTTGACACAAATACGAAAACAAAATAAAATATTTAAAAATCAAATAAAAATCTACGAAATAAAAAGTTAGCTATATAATGTACGATAATTTAATTACTGTGCCCATAGGCAGGAGGTAAAAGTTACATCAATCAGGTACTCCATAAAAAATTGCAGGGAGCTCCCAAGAGTTTGGTTTCTAATGAATAAAGTTCTGGGACTCAAGCAGACGAAAAAAAAAAAAAAAAAAAAAAAAAAACCTACTGTACTGTTACGGCCATCTCTCCACCCACTTCGGGTCGAAGAATCTGTAGCCCCACTACTCGACATTTCCAAAAACATTTCTCCCGTGACGAGAGTCTCGTCCACCTCAAAAACATTGGCTGCGAAATAACCTCCGTATTTGTACGCAGTAATATTTGCTGAGTAGCAGATAAGTAGAGGTCTGCGTTCTGAGATTTTATTACGAACAAATATTTCCGCTGTAGTTATGCAGCCAATCTCACGAATGATTTTTTTCACGTTTTAGTAACTTGATATATATACTAAAACGTGAAAAAAATCATTTGTGAGATTGGCTGCATATATATATATATATATATAGATATATGTATGTATGTGTGTGTGTGTGTGTGTGTGTGTGTGCGCGCGCGCGCGCGCGCGCATGAGAGGTAAAGGCCACTGTCTCACAAATATGAACATTTACAGGAGTGGTTTTAACCCCGATACCATAATGGTACATAGTGCCATCTCTTATCGGCTAAATCGCTTATTATTACGTATAGTATAAAGTGCTTTGTAACCCGGAAATAACGTGAAAAATACAATAAGACAATGTCAAAACCTCGGTTTATTGTAATATACACAGTTGCCTTTACCTCCGATGCACAGATGAGTGTGTGTGTGTGTTGGTTTGTGAATAATGAGTACATGCAGTCATACTTTCGCCGAAGCGTTTGGTTATTCCATCAAGTTCTTAGTACGAAGGTAGTAAAGTATATTATTATGTGTAGTTGATATGTAGTCAGCTTTTGTCAAAATTTAATCAAAAATCTTCAATAAAATATTACGTGTAACTAGCAAACATGTGCTGAAATGTGTTTTAAGTTTTAAATTTTCAATTATTATTTAGATTATCTGATGTTTCAGCTGATCTTGTTGGTTATATTTTCAAAACAGTAGTGATTCAAATAGAGATATTTAACCCTTACAGGCGTACATGAATTTGGGGTTATAGGTGTTGCAAATAAACAATTTTTAATGGCCACTGTGACGTAGAATTTTTTTCATTGTCACAACCAATGCGCTGTAGTTGTTTTGCTCGGCTATAGTGATATGAATCAGTTATATCTGAAAGCAGCAGCACTGTTAGCGAATCAGATACATAATGAGCACTTTTGAAATCAATCTTAGAAAAAAGGCACTACCCCTACCTGCGTATATTTTAATGGGCGCAGTGAAATGTGTCCAGTAAAGTTTGTAACGATGGAGGTGGAAAGCAGTTCCATAAATTAACGTCGTGCAAAAAGTGATAGGTAACCAATTGTGATAACTTAAACTATTTCTCGCGTCCTGGAATTTTTTTTATGTACCGAAGTGTGAAAATAATCAGATTTGTACAATATTTACTTTTCTAATAATTTCACAGTTTCACTTGACCGACGCACGAATAAAGTGATGAGGCCCATGGCAATGTTAATTTTACATAAGGCGGAAGAACACACAACGTGTATACAAATAGATTTCAAGCAGGACTCTCAAAAGTGCTCATTTTACCGCGAACAGCCTATAAATGCGTTGATTTTCTAGCAGAAATAAAATTTGTCTCCAATGTCTAGACAAATACTAAGCTTCTACCGCTCAACGTAAATGCATCTGAACAAATGGTTGAAAGTGAAAGTGGTGTTTTGATACGGACTGTATGCGGTTGCTTTCTAGTCTATACTTGAGCCGCTTAAACGTGGTTCTTAAACAGAACCCACACACTGAGAAAAAGGTTTTGTTGAATCAAACAAGATTTGTTTGGTGCAACCAAATTATTTGTATGTATAGGAGCAATGAGCTGGAACCGAATTATTTTGTTGTAAGATTTGGCTGGTGCAACTAAAGATTTGTTTGACTACACGTACATTAAACAGTTTGGGCCGATATAAAAAAACCTTACAAGTTCGACCGAGTTTCGAACCTAGATCACCTGCGTCCACGCGCTACGCCAGATATTTCTTCACTTTCCTTAATTACGGCAAATTGCGCAATATAAGTAGCAAACTATCGTAAATGTGTTTATCTCACTTAATTATTTGGCTAAGTAAAAAAAAGAATTAATTTGCTACTGCAGTCGGGCGTTATTTATTCAATCAGTGAAATTGTTTCACGTCACTAATTCAACCAGTGAAATATTTTCACTAAAACAATAAGTGGTTTTCTACTGATTCTAAGTGGAGCCATTTTCGTTGGTTCATGTAGTTGAACTTTACAGCGAATCAGTGGTTTTCTACTGATTAGAATTTAGAGTGTGGGTGTAACATTGTTTGTACCGTCTTAATTATTTTTACCTGTCGGTAAAATAAAGCAAATGATCTTAAATTTGCTAGGCGTTTTTTAAAATAAACAAAACAGCATGAATCATGACGTAGCCATCCCTCGATTCTGGTTTGTAAGTTTCTGGGAGAAAATGTGAAGACAGAATCCCATCAACGTGAAGGATAATAAATTACGTAATGTTAGCTGAATAAACAAGGCAGGGGTTGTTGGTGGGGAAATCCTACATCCTAGACGGAGAGTTGAGAGGGGGCAGGTACTTCCGTTCCATCCCCATTGTTTGTCTCGTCGGTTAATCCAACCCCATCTCACTCACGCAGTTACACACACACACAGTCTCTCTCTCGCTCTCTCTCTCTCTCTCTCTGCACTCATTATCCTGGTGCCGTGAACAAATGTGGGGGGACGTCAGTGTTTGTTTCCACGCGGACGAATTACACCGGCCGCTGCCGCGTTTTTCAATTTCCGTCATACCTCAGGATGTTATATATCTTGACGTTTATCTTCCTGGAAAGATATCAGGTCGTACAATCGTTGCAAGTCTGCTCATCACTTCTTTTAACAAACAAGTATAGGTAGAGCCACGAGTACTTCGCGAATTCGTTCGGAGGCCAGATAGACTCCGAACACTTGTTTTCCCCTACTGTTATGATTGGACGACAGTTCTTTAGACACGCCCCGTTTAACTGTGAGCCTGTCATAAGCTGGGAGCAGTAGTGTGAGTGAGTGTTTAACAGTCCTGTACAGTTGCCTCACTTGATCACAGCAACCAATAAGCAAACGATAATGTCTCGAGTATATAGAGGACTGTCCAGCCTAGCTTGCTGCCAACTCAAACCGCAAAATACCTATAGGGCTCTAAATAACTTTGACGGTGTCAAATTTCAGCGCGGGACCATAAACATATATTTTTTAATAGGCTAGTCAAATTTAATGAATTCCTGATATATACTAGAAATACTGCATTGATTTTATAACTACAAATTTTAACCGAAACAGCTATTAACGAGTGAAGTTTTACTTAACCTAAGAAATAAGGGATGAATGTGTTAAGCTTACATTAATCTGCCCCGCGTACAACTTTATTACAACAATGGAATATCCATAAAGCTAGATTCACATTTACGTCATTCACGTCAAACAGACAGACCGGATGAAATCTTCGGTTGTTCACGTGTTTTGTTTTTTGGTGGGAAACTCAGTTTGTGACCACGCTAGTTCGGTTCTTAGTTTACGCTAGACGCTGTGGTGTTTTATTTCTACGTCATTTATTTCATTGAGGTACGAATTTGATTAATTATTTTAAGTGACTATTATTTGCTGTATAAATCTGAAATAACTAATATAACATTTAAATAAATATATTTAACCATTGTAAACTATTAAAGGAAAAACGTTGATAATACATTAAATTGTTTGTAATAAACAAGCGAAACAGTGTGGATCACAGAACCAGCGAAACAGCGGCGAAATCAGCTCTTTCCGCGAATATAAATCTTGGCGTGAGTTCAACTCTTCTGCGTGGCTCGTGTGGAAAACTGGGACGGTTTCTGATGGGCTGTTCAAGTTTTCCGCTCTATTTGCCAGAAGTGACCGGCGTGCATGTGAACCAGGGCATAACTGAGTATCGTCTGCGAGTGTGGGTCTGGGCGTGTTCACACCATAGACTGAAGATGAGGTAGAGCGATCTCGCTGGCTGCGCACAACCAGTCTCCGTGTCACAACATTGAACTGCTTTTCTTGCAATACGACTAGCAAACACCACGTGGATTGCTTAGTAAACAAGTGCTTAGAGATGCTCCGTACTTCCTCAAACCAATTTGGAATTATGTTCGATTGAATTCAATTTGGTAAAAGTGAGTAAGTGAAGAGACTTGGGCGGCTCCTAACAGCGGTGGTCTTGAAAGCCGATGAGGGTGATTGAGGCGAGTATGGAGCGACGCCGGAACGAAAGGACGGGGGAAACGGGAGATCCCCGAGAAAACCCTACGACCATTGACATCGTCCGGCACGATTCACACTTTCCCAATTACGAAAACCCTGTGATCCGGCCGTGGATTGAACCCGGTTCGCCTTGGTGAAAGGCGAGCAGGCTAACCGCTCAGCCACCGCGACCCCAAATCTGCGAAAATATTTTATTGGTTTATGCAATAGCGCTGGTTTTAAAAAAAATTAAGATATAAACAAACACGTTCATCATTGTTGACTATGTAACTTCGACAGTTGTGTAGGATTGGGGTAGGTCAGTGTTGGGTACATGCGCAGAAGACGAATAAGCGGTCTACGATCATCTTTAGTCTATAGTTGAAGCAAGCGGTAGCGTGTCTAACCGGCATTTGGAAAGTCGTTTGATCTATGCTGACATCCCAGGTAGGGGTTTTCCCCAGCAGGATTTTCCGTCCCCAGTCCAAGAAATCGATGTGAAGCCAACCGATTTTTCGCGTCCTCGTGACCGAAGAGACTGTAACATTACAACAGTCATTATCATAACTAATTAATTTGTGAAAAATGTATTTATGCTTTAGTTTTCAATATACATGTTCGGTTACAGGAATAAGCTGAAAATAATACAGTTTTCGAATCACTGTTCAGATACATCTGGCTTACACCTACTAAATTCACCTGCTCTTAAAGTTTACTCTAAGAACACGAGATTGTAATATAGGCCTGCTGCATGTTTTTGTTAAATAGAGTTTAACTTATGTGCATTTCCTGAATGTCATTATAAGCAAAAAACCATTTTAATTACACTTTTAAATAACCGCTAATTAAAGTTAAAATAGTGACTCTTGATTTGGAATCATGGAAAATAAATTAAAGTTACATAAACTAACAAAATAACTCGACTGCTTAAATTCGTTCAAAGCCAGTGTTAGAAATTTTCTTTTACAAAATTTAAAGATTAGTAAAATTCGAAAATGTATAAAAAATGATGCATAAACGTAATTGGAAATGATTATTTAGACAAATGTATGCAGGTCCTAAATTAACTCACGATACTGTTTCTCGGCTGGCATTGTTTCCTTCATTGTATTATTTATGGTACTTAGGCCTTCATAGGTCTACTCCGAAATTGTGTATTTACATGGAGCTAGTTACGAAAAACTTAATTAAGAAAAATAATTGCTAGGAACTTTATTGCTTGAGGTAAGTTTTGATATTTTTTGGAAACAATACGAACGTACCAACTTACTAATATTCAAATCCCTTACACAGGAAATTCAGATATCTTGCCTCACTTTTCTGTTGTGGGGTTGCCAACATTAGGAAAATTTTGGCACGCACTCGCTTCTGTTTCAGTCTCCGAAATCCAGTTATACAACATTGCCATAAATAGGAAAAAATGCAGATATGAAGTGGCGCGGTAGTCCTTTTGATGTGGCTGTACTTATTTTCTGATTGGCTGAGCCAGGCTCTGGGACGGCACTTGTGCCTAATTGGCTATTGCGTGCTATTTATTGGCTATGCTGCCGACTGATAAGTAAGTTACAGGGCGCTTGCACAGGCCCTTGTTTGTAACAGATATGATATTTAGTACATGGCTGGTAACTTAGTTTGTACCTATTTATTATTATAGTACTTGTTTGGGATCGTTAGGGACACCCGAATTTCGCGAAAAAAAATTAGTTCCACGCAGGATGGATGCGTTGTCAAAGCAGTTCAGGCAAGGGTTGTGCTGAAGCCATATTTCCTGGCAAATGCTCGTTTATAGACGTGATTACATTTTCAGGTAATCCAGTCAGTAATTTGTCCTCTTTATTGTATGATCCTTGCTTTAGAATCGGGTCAATCTCTTTTACGCTTGCGATGACCGCTCTATCTGACGTTGCAACAGCACTCAGTTGCAGGTTTATTTGTCCTTTTCTGATTTTCTGTACTGCTGTCATTCAAGTACGGCTGTCATTCATGTACGGCTGTCATTAATGTACGGCTGTCATTCATCTCCGTACTCGGTCCTTGCGAAAGCCGTTCTATTGCGAAAGCCTTTTCGTACTGTGGACACTATTTGAAATCCACGGTATTTGAATGTTCCTTTTTTTTTGTTCTTCCGGCAGTTAAGACATAGAAGATTGTCCTTGTTCCCTTTATATTTGACCTTGCCTGATAACTATTATTCTCTAATTTACACGTGAAGCATCTTACAGTGCTTACTTTGGTGCCCATGTTGTTGACACTTGCAGCGCCACAATGTGACCAGAAAGTCCCGTACTTTGCAAGATGCGTATAAAATGTACGCACTTTCTTATTACAAAATATTTCGCAATTTACATGGCCCTTCAGACACTATATTCACAGTTTCCTTGTTTCGTCCTGTTTTAAGCAGAACAGTTTTTTCTTTCAGAAATTCTTCCTTTGTTCGCCACTTTATCCTCTAACTTCTGTTTTCAGATAATTGGCAACAGGTCAACATTGTTCTCCTTTCTTGGTACATCTTACAAGATGACCTTGGATGCTTCTTCCGGGGCTCAGAGTACATTCGTAGTCCAAGTTCCTTGAGATTCACGGTTTTTTTTTTTTTGTTTTTTTTTTTAAGCTATGACTTACTCTTGACTTTTTGTTGGACTGGGAATTTACCCGTGTTACAGCTAGAATATTCTTCTCTGCTCTTCGCTGGTCGGAAATTTAAAAAGTCCACTTTTGGGTCATCCATGTGATTACCTATGTAGCGTGAAAAACATAATTAAAAAAAAAAATTCAATTAAAAAAATATATCTTGTACATTATATCCTACTGGATTTTTTTTTTTTACTACTGATAATAATCGCAGCACAATAACGCGTCTACACGCAACTGTCAGTTCAAATAATTAATCTGGTGGCCTTTGGCTCGACGTGAGTGACGTCATGAGCTCGTAATTCGACGGCGTGAGGGCCTTCTCTATCTAGTCGAGGTTGGCCTTCCGCGCTCATTGCCAGTGTTTCCTGGTCCAGCAGCGCTGCCGACTCGCGTCTTGTCAACTACTTCACAGGTAGCGTTCCGCTGACCGCACGTAACTTCCCAGCCACCCGCGCGCCATAAACACGTCCGTTCTACTCAGTCTCCGAAGAAGTCTCTCACACTCGATAGTAAAGGCTGTTCACCATGAAGTGAGCACTTTTGAAATCAACCTTAGAAAAAAGTTACTACCCCTACCTGCATATATTTTATAACAGGTGCCCTGAGTGACATGCGCCCAGTAAAGTTGGTAACGACGGAGGGGACCGTAGTTGCACGTCTTAACGCCGAATTAAAAGTGATAGGTTAAATATTTGTGAGCACTGAAACTATTCATTTTGCTTTGATGTTTTCCAATGCCCAAGAAATGTAAAAATTAGCAAGTTTGTAAAATATTTACTTTCTTAATGATTTTACAGTTTCGCTTGACTGAAGCACAAATAAAGTGACCAGACCCATGGTAATGTTAATCTTACATGTGGTGGAATAATATACATCGCGCGCACAAATAGATATTAAGCAGAACTTCTAAAAATGCTTAGTTTATCGTGAACAGCATTTAGTCAGAATACTCGCTTCCTAACAAGGCGAACGGTGTTCGATTCCCGGCGAGATCATCCGGACTTTCGCATGTTGGAATAATGGCAAACGTTGCTGTTGTTCCAAGTGTGTTCTCGGAGCACACCCATCTCGCCTGATCTCGCATTCCGCCTTAGCTCCATCCGCGCCTCATTTCACCCTCACCGGCACTAAGACCTCCCCGAAAACTCTTTTTTTTTTCACACTGAATGTAGTACACATTTATATTGTTATCATGGCACTAGTTATTCAGATCTACGTTCTATTGACAAAATGTTATTTATTTTTTCTTAATGCGAGCTAGACAATAAATGTCCCCGTGGATAAACGACAGTGGGGAGAGAAATAGAGCCAGGATTTTCTCGGGCGTGATGCGGTCCAAGACAATAGTCGCGGGCAGTGGGCTGGGCGGGCGGGCCTTTGTAACGTAGTCGGAGCACGCGCGCATTCATTACCTGACGGCGGAAGTAAATCAGCGTGCGCCAGGGTGGTTTATTAGTGTGCGCTGGGGGAGTGACCCGTCAGGCGGTGGCCGGCCCTTCAACACACGCACGCACACACGCCACTTTACACGTCGACGCCCACGTCGTACATCAGCGCGCAGCGCCGCGCCGCGCCGCGCCGTCGTAAATCTCCCCGCGTGGCCGCCGCGGGGGTGGAAAAATCACCGCGTATTATCCCGCGTAAAGAGGCTCCGGAGACGTTGCCTGCCATCCCCCTTCCCCGGCGCACTCTGGGCTGCTGGAGGGACACATGCGCCATCGGAACAGCCTGCCTGGTTCGCCGCGCGAGTCGGTGGCTACCGGGTAGCTCGCGAGTCCTCACGATGCCGGAATAGTCTTCGTAAGGCGCTCACGAAAAGTCACCCGGTCCTATGTACTTCAACGTTCTCTGTGAAATCGTTGTTTGCGGGTAAACGCGTGTCTCGGTAAATAAAAGTTATGGAAATATGACTTCTTGTAAATATATATATATATATATATATATATATATATATATATATATATATATATATGGCTCTCGTTCTTTACTTTGGTCATATTGAGTGTATTCTTGGAGAAACGAATTCGTGAAAATGGTCAGATATAGAATTTTTAAAGCCTACCTATGCAATTTCCTTAAGCGGCAAGAGAAAAGCACAAAAATACAGACGTAGTTTAATCTGTGGGCTTTCATCGCGTGTAATAAAATCCCCATGTTGTAGATCTAATTTGCACAGTACAGTGTTCCCACGGAAACACTGCACTCCTTGCGCTTAGGAGCGACGAGGCGCTAGGCGTGCGTGTAACTGTCGCCCGTATCGCTCCCTCGCTTCTTGACTTTGGACGCGCAGCTATTTACCCGGTGCGCTCAGAAAAAGTGATCGGGTTAAAGTTAACTCGCGTTCGGATAGTCAGCCAAGTCAACTCCATCCTCGACTCGATCGGCTCTGGGGCGACCCAGCTCGACAGCAGGGTAGCGTGGCTCTAGCAGACGACGCACGTGAAATGGCTCGAAAATATGTCAACATTGCAGCAACAAAAACAAACACGTAAACGAAAATGAGTCTTGAAATCTGGAAACGATCAAAATATGTAAAATTATAAATGTTTAGCTGCTTTGGCCAATCGTCGTAGCCCGGAAATTAAACACCATACTAACCCTGATTCTGAATACAACTGTATTGTATTTTCGCAGCACTGCTTAATGCAATGTCTTTTTTTTTTACGATGTTTGTTCATAACATAATTTAGCAAAAACTCTTCATCATCATCGTCCCAGTTAACTTTACCAGATTACTTTTCGTAAGCGCCTCTAGTCTGTTCGCGTTAACTTCCAACTTCTCTATTCCTCCGCCTCATCAGCTGAGTTGAGAGGATCGTGCTACAAGCGGCAGTTTCCCGGCTCTATACGTGGCTATATTAGAAATTTTAATGATACACATCGCTTACAGTGCCTATAAGAGAATCGAAAGAAAAAAAATCACTGCACAGTTCGAGATCGCATTAGCACTCAAGCAACCATGCTAAAGTTTTCAAAGCAAAACTCCTAACAGCAGATATTAAGGTAATAATATGTACACCAGTAGTCCAGTAATAAAGAGCGCACTAAAATAAATAGAATTGAAACTAAACGATAAAAGCAACGAAGCGGTGAAATGTTATATTAAAGGGAAACCACACCTTAAAGAATATTCCTCGTAAACTTCCTAAGCTGTAATGGATGCTGTTAACCCGTACATTGTATGGAAATAGTACCGTATACGAGGTTGTAAATATAGGAATGTTTAGCGTCGATATTTTACAAAGGTGGTACTTCCCTACGCACTTGGTTTTTCCCTCATCAAACGTAGGAACGCCTCCATGTAGGGGCCACGGTGCCTGAGCGGTTAGCCTGCTCGCTTCCCACCATGGCGAACCGGGTTCAATCCCTGACCGGGTCACCGGATTTTCGCATGTGGGAATCGTGCCGGTCGATGCCGTTGGTCGGCGGGTTTTCTCAGGGATCTCCCGCTTCCTCCGCCCTTTCATTCCGGTGCCGCTCAATACTTACTTCAATCACCCTCATCGACTAGGAAGACTTCACTGTTAAGAGACGCCCAAATCTATTCACTTCATGGGTGGGAACAAACTTTACCACTCGCTGTTTCTTACTATACGCATTTCCTGCCAGTCATTTCTTGGAGTACCAATAACATTGGCGATCGACAATATATTATAATTTATACAAGCTTCAAAATTTAAAAAATAAACGGGGAAAAATCACGAGAATAAACACACACGTGATACGTATGTAGGTACATATGTATGTAAATAGTGTATATAAATATTATTACTGCGAAAGAACTCTGTCTTTAATATCATCGTGGCGAGGATCTCAGACTGCAGACAGATCGTGCACATCCACTAGCACGTATCACCACCGAACCAGTATAATCAAGTAATTTATAACTAGGGACCAGCGAAATTCGCATTATTATTTTACATCAGGCTAAACTTCACAACACTATGTATACTCGAGTTGGTGTCGTTTTTCCGTTGGCTGCTGCATAGATGTGAGTTCACGCCCTCCTGACTGAACTGAACGTGATTGGGGCACACGATTGTGAAGTGTTCATTTATTGGCGCAGAGCTACCAAGGGCGTGTCGAATTAATTATTGTCCAATGACAAAAGTATTGCAGAGCTACGCGTGTTTTAAGTTAAACGTGTCCCTAAATAATAACGCGAATTTTGCAGAGCTTTATTTATAAACCACTCACTATAATGGTGTCTGTCTCCTTTAGTCTTTCTTAGCAACACCGACGGGTGTAACTTCAAAATCTGAATTGCTGCTGTATTAATTACTTACAACTATTAAATAAATGGTAATGATTACATCCGTTAAAAAACAAAATTTTCAACAAATCACGTACGTATGACCTACGAAGGAAAATATTTTAGAAATTAATATTAACTGGATTTAATTGAAGAATCTATACATTTAATACAGCGTATATTATTACACGTCAAGGATTTTACTGTTAGTATGACTGCTTATAGTTTTGACAGCTGCAAAGTTTGATGTGGTCAAAATGCTGTGTAACTACAAAGAGCCTATGAAATTAGAATTTTGTGTTTGTGTGTGTGTATCGTATATAAAATATACTCAACCTCGGCGTCTTGTCTTGGTGTATTTTTTTCTTATGTTTGCAGTGAGTTTATAGCGTTCTTTAAAAAAATAAGTGCAATACTTTACAGGTTATATAACCACTCTTGGAACAAACAGATGTGAGCATTTTAGTTGATCTTAGTAAAATGCCAAACACTCCATCACTGACCACCAAGTTCTGTTCTTACGACTGAACAAACGCCTTAGATTTACAAGAAGTAAAGGCTGTTCACGATAAAGTGAGCACTTTTGAATTCAACCTTAGGAAAAAAAAAACACTGCTCCCAGTAAGTTGGTAACAACGGGTGGAAAGTAGTTCCATGTCTTAAGATGAGTGTGAACCAGCGCGTCCCAGGTCAAGAAGCGAGGGAGCGATACGGGCGACACTTACACGCACGCCTAGCGCCTCATCGCTCCTACGCGCAAGGCGTGCAGTGTTTCCGTCGTGGTCCTGTACTGCGCAAATCGGATCTGTAACAGCGGTGTTTTATTACATGCAATGAAACCCCCCACAGATTAAAATACGTTCGTATGTTTGTACTTTTCTCTTGCCGCTTAAGGAAACTGCATGGGCAAGCTTCAAAAATGCGATATTTGACCATTTTTAAGGAATTTTTTTTCTCCATAAATGTACTTAATATGTTAAAGGTAAGAACATAGAGTCAAAGATAATAATTTTTTTTTTTACCTTTTTTTAAGCAGAAGGTTGTGTTTACAGAACATATATTTACCGGGATACGCGAATACGCGCAAACAACGATTTCACAAAAAAATGTTTCACTTCACATTTCTCTAAACGTCGAATAAGAAGTGTAAGGTAGCCATTTGTGATAACGTAAATTATTTCTTTTGCTTTCTATTTTTTTTTTTTTTTTTTTTTTTTTAATGCATCGAAGGGGAAAAAAATGAGGAGATTTGTAAACATATTTACTTTTCTAATAATTTCACAGTTTCACTTGACTGACGCTTGAATAAAGTGTTGGGGCCGGCGGCAATGTTAGTTTTACATAATGCGGAAAAATACACAACGTGGATACAAGTAGACCTTAAGCAGGGCTATCAAAAGTGCTCAGTTTACCGTGGACGGCCTACAGTCGTGTGAATCTGCAATGTAGTTCTACCGGGATATGTCAGTGCCGAGTTAGAATTCTGTTTTTACGTCGCGGTGCAAGGGATTACGTAAGCGCCGCGTTGTGCCGGTCATGTCAAGCGATGCTTTACTGTACGGTTTCTAACAATCACCCTCGTTGGGGCACACGAGTTATTACGTGATGATCCTGCTTTATTGGCGAGCATCTCCGTGCAAGTTCTTATGCGATGATCCTACTTTATGGGCGAAGTTCTCACTGTGTTGGGCGCGTACGCATAATTAGATGCTTGAAGAATTTTGTAAAAGCCTGAGTTCGACCTTGAAAGTGGTGTACGCAGTACATCGTGCGGCGAATCTGAGTGTTGCTACCAATGGATGAATTTGATTCAGTTAGTCTTTTCATGAAATGAATTTTAAATAGAAGTCACGAAAATGTGTGACGTAGGTCAGACTTAAAGAAAATATAACATTAGTTTCTCTGTTTCATACTACATAGGAAAAGATATGCAATGGCTTTAGTTACACAGTAACACACGATATTTTGTACTGCAGCTACAGATACGAAATTAAAGTTGTAACACTACATAAAATTCCATATTATCTCAGTATATATTAAATAAATCAGTTATTACATTTGTTGTTTCTCCAATTAAATATATAAAAAAAATTTTAATGAGAGAATAATAATCTGTATAACTGTTATGATGACTGTTATTAATACTGACGAGCCTTGTAAAAAATGTAATTAGCTATGAAAAAAAATTAATTGAAATGCGTATTTTCCGTTTTAGAGACTTAGAAACATGCACAGTAAATTAATTAACTTCGTGTTTATGAAAAGTTGCGATCAGTTCTCGATTAACAGTGAATAAATTGCAATACAGGAAATTATATTGATCTTGCAGGCAAAACTATTCAAAGTAAAGAATGTGTACTTAAGAAGGAAACTTCAACTTATGAAGTGGAACACTGCAAGAAAATTTTTTTGCCCGTTTACATCACTTTGTGCACGTTTTGAGAATGCATGCATGGTTAAGTCCCCCGCACATTTCCCTATACATAAATGGTATAGTCCATTCATGGTTACTTCCAACTTTTCTGAAGCCCTGCTAGAGTTCTACTTTCAGGATATTCCTCCACCATATGCAAACAAAGCTTAACCGAGTCTAGAATATTACAACAGAAGGACAACGCACCGCGTTCGTGCGCACTCAGTGCCTATAAGAGTTATCATTGACAACACACCTTTTTATCTCCTTTGGTATTAATTATTAATTAAATATAATAACTTATGATTAAAACGTAATTAAAGGAGCAATTTAACGAAAAATAAGATAATTTTTTGCTAACACAAGTATAGCGCTTGTCATATGAGGCATATTTAGGAAACAACCAAAGTGTGACAAAACTGCTAATAGGCTACAGTATTTATAGCCTTCCTGCATTTGTTGAGGGAACAGTCTCAACATCGTACAGGTTTAGTTGTGATGCTCAAAATTATACCTATTTTCAGACTTATAGACGGTAATTTTTGCATTAAGACTTCCAATACAATTAAGGAAATTTACTACATGTTTTTGCGGGTTTGTTTGGCTTTATAGAACAAACAGTAGCAAAGGGCTAATAGATCGCTGGGTCTCAAGAATGTCTACAGTAAACTTAAAGAGAATTTCACAAATAAACCCGTTAATAAACTTCTTAAAAGTGAAAATAGATAAATATCTTGATGCTGAAAACTATTTGATAGTGCTCTGGAGCTGGATTCTTCGCGATGAAACTTCATGATGCGCAACAGGGTTTACAATCAGGCATTTAGCGTACATGTAATATATTTAGCGTTTATCACACGCCTCTTCAAGTAATGTATTACCTTTGATATTTATTGCGATTTATTTGAGCCCATGAAAAGGCGAGAATTATACAAGGAACAAAATTTAAAAAAACAATGACAATTGACACTCCGTTTACTTACTGACAACACATGACCAAGGTTACTTTTTTCAGATTGATTATTTAAATATTATATTTTTCGCTATCAAAATGTTGCGTTGATGCGAATTTTCGGGCGATAAAACATTATCGCGTTGATCTAGTAAATCCACGGAATGTCTAGTTCCATTTCCTACCAACTCTATAAACCCGAAAGTTACTATAGGCTATTCACGGCAAAGTGAGCACTTTTGAGGCACTAGTTGCTTTTTCCTTTCAGTAATTGTTTATATTTTAAACACATTTTAAAGTAAATATTGCATTGTAAGAAATAAAACCAGTGTGTATATGCCACCACACTCGGAAGTTAACGGCTAAGGATAAAATAAAATATATTTATTGACTATTAATAATATCACGTCGGGTTAAATCACTAAATTTAGTTAAGAAGATGTTTTAATCTTTATGTAATATTGCGTTTCCGCGAGTGCCAAACAAGTGACTGTCGACAACGCCTGAACTGAAACTTACGAAATGATAGATTACAAAATAGCGAATTTGTCATCTCGGACACGGCCTCAGCAAAAGATGGAAAACGCGAGCGAGCGTGCATGCCTCTCAACAGCGCAGCAACGGGCGCTGCCCTTGGAGCAATGTCGTGCTGCGCCCTTTGCACGACGAATATCGCGATCTGGCTGCAGGGTGGCGAAGCGCCAACCCTACAGCCAGACAACCAACCCTACAGCCAGACAACCAACCCTACAGCCAGACAACTTCTGCCCGGGCCCTTGCTTATCCCGCTTTTCCACATCGGGAGGTCAGGTGCCTTCATGACGGCCCGCGCGCACGCGACCGACCCGTCCTATAGCCGACGACGCCCTGTTTACCTGGCCGGTCAGGGACGCACGCAGGATTTTAGCTTGCACCAAATGCAAATGCAAAAAAAAAACCATAACATTAAAGGCTGTTCACGATAAAGTGAGCGCTTTTCAAATCAACCTTTGAAAAAAGTCACTGCTCCTACCTGCATACCTATAATTTCGCGAGTTCAATGACCTGTAGGCTAGACTCCTCAGCCTTCTGCATACTGGAGCCTCATGTGTGTGTTCATTGGCTGTTGCCCCACACCTGGCAGCTATGGAATTCGCAAGGTGTTTCCTTGCAAGTCTGCTATTGGCTCAGAGGCGAACAGGGCTGGTATAATAAACTGTGATCCAAGTGCGAAGGTGACTTCACTGTATATGTGTTTGACGTCGATCTTGTCCCGAAATGAATTCGTGAAATTTTCCTGTCCCCGCCTATAATTTAACGTGCGCACTGAGCAACATGCTCCCAGTAAAGATGGTAACGATAAAGGGAAAGTAGTTTCATATTTTAACTTCCAATAAAAAGTGTTTGACAACCATTTGTGATAACTTAAATTATTTATTCCTCTTTACAATTTTTTCTAATGCATCGAAGTGTTAAAAATAATCAGATTTGTAAAATAATTACTTTTCTAATTATTCCACAGTTTCACTTGGCCGACGCATGAATAAAGTGATGAGGCCAATGGCAACGCTAATTTTACATAAGGTGGAAGAATACACAACGTGCATACAAGTAGATCTTAAGCAGGGCTTTCAAAAATGCTCATTTTACCGTGAATAGTCCATAGGAAAATGTTATCGCTGGTTTTCGGTTGGTCAAGCACTTCTGAAACAATCTTCTGGAAGAAAATATTCTTCGCCGAACCGCATTTGTTGTCACGGGAACGATGAAAGACCTACTTTGAGTAAGAGACGTTGGCAGCTACTTAGGGCACAACGCCGATAGTGTTGAACTTAGATACATATGAACCGACAGAGGTATTCAAAGGTGGGTAAAACGAGTGCATGATTTCGACTTTGCTGATGATCGATCTCGGATCGCTGTGGCGGGAGGACAGCGCGATGAGAAAAATGTCATAACTTAACGTTTCATTACATATGTAACTTTTAAAATGTTGGTTACTTCTGAAATAGGTTTATTTATGTTTTATATGCATTCAGACAGTAATTAGAGAATTAGTTACATGTTTATTTTATAACGATTTCCACAGTGTCAGCTGATCGACGTATCGATTGCAGGCGCAGGACAGTGGTAACGTTACGTCGCGAAATGACTCATAAGAGGGAGAAAAGTCTAGCATGTGTATATCAGTTAAACATACGACTCATATCTCAAGACTACTGCACTTTGCTTTCGTTTTGGTTTTATCCGGTTTGGCTCTAAAGATGTCTCGAGTTGTCGTAAATGTTCCCTACTGGTAATTACTCAAGTTATTGGTATACATTGCACACTATCGATAATCATGGGTGATGTTATGTAAGATTGAGGATTTTATGTTATGGAAGTACGGCTCTCCAATGGTGTTTCTCTGCTAGTCAGATCACGATGTACTATGTTGTTTATTTCCTGCTTTCAACCCGTTCAGACCCAGTGTGCGTAATTTTGTACATTACGCACGTGTAGGTAATTTTTTGTCTGTACTGCACACTGCGAAGCTCAATGACCAATGACCTTACCTGTGGGTAAATGATTCGCGTCATAATTGGTTCATATAACCGTAGCCGAACATATAGCTTACAACTCACATTGGCTGTGATAGCGAAGCAAACGTTGTGTCGATGTAAGTACAGCACGCATCATAAAATCTCTTGTTTGTAACACCTGTAGTCGTGAATTAAAGTGGGTCTTAAACGGTTAAGTACCTTCTGCTTCATGCCGGTAGCCAACCAGAGAACATGTTGCTGAGACGCTATAGTCTTGCATCGAAAGACGGTACGTGGATCGTTGGTTTTTAACCTGAATTCGGACTTAGAACCTTGTGGTCACGCCGAAGGCCCGAAGTAAACTTGATTGGACGCCAGTACGAGATTGCTGAAGCGGTAGAACGACGCAGGAGTCGTGCTGAAGTGTCCGGTCTTCGTTTACCAGCACCAAACAGAGGTTAATTAGCATGACGTAAACCTGCTCAGCCTGTGGTAAGTGAATTAAGTGGTCTAAAGTCTACAACGGATATATCCTGAGTTCGAGTTCTCGACAACCCACGGGGCCACGGTGGCTAAGCGATTAGCACGCTCGCCTCCCACCAAGGCGAACCGGGCTCAATCCCCGGCCGGGTCACCGGATTTTCGCAAGTGCAAATCGTGCCGGACGATGCCGTTGGTCGGCGGGTTTTCTTGGGGATTTCCCACTTCCCCTGCCCCTTCATTCCGGCGCCGCTCCATATTGACATAAATCACCCTCATCGGCTCTGAAGACTTTGCTGTTAAGAGCCGCCCAAAACGCTTCACTCATTCACTCGATAACCCATCGATGTGTGTCCAACTAATAGGTAAATATGGGTTAGTTTTATACGTAAACCCCATCCTCCTGTTCGTGCAGACACATGGAATGGCCGTTATCAAATCAGACCATTTTCCGACTGTATTATGTTTTGCGAAATTGGTTCGTTTTTGTCTTGAACCACATATTTATTGAACAATAACTGGCGTCTTTCATGAATGACGTTTCTAAGAAAAATTTTTCTAACCACGAATTTATAAGTTAGATTCGTATAGATACATGTCAAAGCGTGTATACATTTTTACTTTGTAGTATCTGATCATCACTGCTTGTATTTTATACCGAATAGCCGCAATCCTACGAACCAAGTCACAAATAAACGATTTAAGTAATAATTGGAAATAATGTCTAACCATAAGTGGGTATCTCCGAAGTCTTAAAATACCAACTGGCAGCCGCCGTCATCTGGCCAAAATTTCTCTGGGCCAAAGCGCCTCCCCTTCTCGTCAAAAGTTTTGTCGTCCTATCGAGCAGCGAATGTTGTGTCTCTTGCCGTAAGTGTTCACAACACCCAATAAGTGTCCAACAAGTGTGGACTTGGCTGTTGGAAAATTCAACAACGTCAAGACACCCAAATAATATCCAATATTTACAACATGAAACTAACTACTAAGTGAACTGAGTCTTTGCTTTTGTTAATATTTGAGGGCGAACGGGGAAAAAAACCTATGTAAGGACACCCCGAAACGTGATTTTGGCGACAGGTTGGGTTATTTATTTACTACTGTGAGAGAATATTGAAAAAAATTTGGTTTTTGTGACGCCCCCCAACGAGCACCGACAAAACAAAAAGTGGAAATAGAATTTACTTGAGTCGTCCTGTCGGGGCTGCAATTTTGTCGACAAACCTTGCTTTCTATTGATTGTTACAAATTTTTCGTCGTGTCGGGCTGATGTCTCTTGCTTGTCGTGCTATGCCGGAATCACATAGCCCCGACAAGCCCGACCCGAAAGTTAAAACTGAACAGCCAATCAAATACCAGACATACTTTACGCAAGTCCAGCAAAAATTCTGTCGCCCGACCAGTAGTTTACAGTTAGAAATTACTGTACTTATTTTTTTTTTTTTTACGTCGTGTCGTGCGGCACTTTGAACAGAGCCTCCAATCTTGCAAAACGAAATAGTTTTCACCAGCTTTCCCTACACCACATCAATTTTACCTTGGCATGCCTTATCTTTAACTTCTGCAATCTTTGTCGCCATCATAATTTCCTAATTTCCCGCCTGTTTACCGCCGCCTTTGAAACTACACTGTAAAAAAATGAGGTAAAACTCTCGTACATGTAAGGGAAGCTAATTTCATCTACGTGTAAGATGAAACTACCTCTTAAATGTAGAGTAAATTTACATAACAAGTAAAGTACTATTCCCTAATTGTACGGGGAAAGTGCATGACAAAAGTGGGGGGAAAAACCCATACAAGGGAAAATTAACTAAAATGTATAGTAAAATTATATTTATTAACAGTATTAATACTGTTAATTATTTTATTATTTATATCCTCCGGCGAATAATAACCCAAACCTCGACACTAAAATCCCCGAAGTTGCTGGTAGTTAGGCGCGAACCATGATCGTGTAGCACGATAGGCTGATGCGCTATCCATTACACCACAACGACAGTGTGAAAGTATCAGTGAATGTAAGGGTGTTACAGGGTTGTTTCTTCCGCCCCCTCCCACCTAAGCTGTTGAGAATGCTGAAGAGAGCCACATGTAAGGTAATTTTCCCATCCATGTGTGGGATTTTTCACTACCATGTACGTAAATTTTACTCCAGTGTGCGGTAATTTTACCTTACCTGTAAGGAAAACTATGTTTCCCCCGCAAGATTGCGAATATTACCTTACACTTGCCAGGTAATTTTCCCATTATTTTTACAGTGTAGCTTAGTTCCTGAGCGCCTTCCAAAATGAACCCGAAAAAGTCTACTCTTCCTATCGCGCGAGTAAACTGTTGTGTGCTGTCGTGCTTGTCGTGACTGCTGTTTTTGTCATGTCGTGCGTTGTTTCGTCGGGGCTGCGTGACACCGACACTGTTGTGACTCGTCCGTAATACCGGAATCACATAGCCCCGACACACACAGCACGACACGACCAAGAACGCAACCACGACACATTTCAATGTGACTACTTGAATTTACAGCACGACCGACACCACGCTCTCGGCATTTAACCTAACTATTTAGAAGGCGCTGCTGGGCTACGTTAGTTTTAAAGACGGCGAACAAGAGGGAAATTTGTAATACATAATGGCGACAAATTGGTATCGCTAATGCATACAAAGGTAAAATTATTTTAAAGAGTTAGATACGATAAATTTCATCTTATTATTGTTTTAAGCTGCGCATTTACCATTGTAGGGAAAGCATGCAATGCAATTTCATTTCGCAAGGTTGCACATTCTGTGCGTCGTGCCGCACGACACGACGAAGAATAGAAATAATTTCTAATCCAAAATTGCTGGTCGGACGACATAACCGGTCGGGCTTACGACGATCAATCTTGTATTTCACTGGCTGTTGGCCGTCGTGTCGTGCGCGTCGGGGCTGTGTGATTCCGGCATAATTCTTGGCGGTAATCAGCGCGTTGCGGGTCCGGGACAGCGGCCTTTCTCGCCGCCGCGCGATCGCACGAGGCCCAGTCGCCCCCATCCTTATGTCAGTTCGTGGACGTCGAAGTTTCGTGGTGGTGTGTAGAAGGAGGAGGGGGGGGGGGGAGGTTGTTCTCGAGAGAGGCGGGTCGCATCCATTCTGGCGCCCACGTCGTAAGCTCCTTATCTGTCGCGGGCGCGCGCGCCGTAACTTCTATACCACTCTACACCTGTCGCCGCCGACGCCTTGAGAATGGGCGTTGCCGGGAATTTTTATTTCTGGCGTGTTGCAGTGTGGGGTGTAAGGCGATGAACTGGTTCGCCAGCGCCCGTCTACCCAGACCGCAGGTTAGAGATGGGTCGGTGCAACTATTTTCTGTACCCGTTCCAAACTGATACGGATACAAGCTTGCATCTGATGCGAACTGTCTGATACTTTCGGTATCAGATACATGAGCATCCTTGTCCGTGCCTTCGACTAAAGATGAGGTAGACCGATCTCGTTGGCTACGCACAACCGATCTCAGTGTATTCCATTGGTATAATAGCGCTTGTCATTTAAAAACTAATATATAAACAAACACTTCCATCACTGTGACTTTGACAGTTGTGTTCTTTTGGGGTAGGTCAATTTCGGGTACATGCGCAGAAGACGAATAAGCGGTCTACCTCATCTTTAGTGTATGGTCCGTGCATGTAGTCAGGTACACGGTTATCAGGTAGGCGTGTTATCAGGTACGTGTTTTGATGGTATAAGTTACAGTGAAATAAAGACTGGAAGGAAACAAGAGCATAATAAAAGACTTCATTCTTGCGAAAATGTTTCAGAGAAGATAATCAACTTGCTATATGTAAATCGTTTAGACGAAAACTTAATTTAAAAGTATCCTCTTCAGCAAAAAATAAATCACTTAACAGTGCAGTCTCCAAATATAAAACAAGAAGAAGGATTTCGTCTTAACAGCACGTTTTAAAACCAATCGAAATTGTATCGGATCGGTATTACATGGAACAGCAGACGCCAACACACTGTCGAATGTTGAAGTGATACTAAATGTATCTGATACCTCGGCCGTGTGCTCGTTTACAGTACCTGATGCAAGTGGATATGAGATAGAAAGTAACAGGTTGATACTCTGCCACCCGTCTCTAGCGCAGGCGGCGCGAGTGTGTTCCTCGCGAGGACAAGTGACATGAAGTCCTGCGTGAAGGACTACTAGACCAAGGCACGTGTGCATCCGAGAAATGTCTGAACTACACCAAGTTACGCC